>JARQZJ010000062.1:2475000-2987500 GCA_030704895.1 Henosepilachna vigintioctopunctata | reverse complement strand
TTTAAGAGTTGAGAGTGTTGGACACTAGGAAACTATATATTTGATGAGTTTTGTGTTATACACGTAAATAATGTGTTCAATTAACTCTTTTAAATAATTCCTGTCAACCTATTCATACATATAAACATCTAGCGCGTTCAAGAAACAGAACTAATAAGACAGAGGTTCTTCATGTTCATACTTCAAAGATTACTGCAGATATCTCCGTTTGATTTATTCAACATATCAAGATACGGTAAATTTGAGAAAAACCTAGAGAACTGGCTACTAGATTTACACTCCTGTGTGTTATTCTGGATATAATGGACACCGGTTCAAATCTACCTGCCAGAAACTAGAAATTCTTCATGTAATACACCTGATATGATTAGTTAGCTTGCTTCTGGTCATTGGTTTTTTTTCATTTCAATACAAGCTACACTTTGGAATGCATGATATAATATTCGAAAGCTTTTCATTTTCATTTACATGTTTCGTTATCTCGTACAAGCAGAGAGTGCTTCTGGAAGAATAACTAGATGATGAATTATTTGGCCTGATGTCATTGTAGATGATAATGATAATTGTGACAAAATTGTGTACTTAAAACATTAGATATAAGATCAATTAGTTATGTACAAACAACTGCCTTTGACTGAGATTGAATTCTCGCTCAACTCTTGGGGAAATAATTTTTTTATTTTAATATACAATTGCCTTTATTACAACTGTCTACTAGAGATAAATAAATTTATTATTATTATTATGATATACAAAGTTCCCTTTTCGACACTAAGGCTCCGTCGCATAAATTTGTCTAGAATATCTCAGAAAAGATTCATTAGACAAATGATCTTGATTGATATACGAATAGAGTAAATAATAGCTAGCACATATCCACATAGAAACAACAATTGGTTGATATACATAATATTAAAAGTAAAAAATGGTCAAATCGATTTGTTATATAATTTTAAATGACTCCACATCAGTTAGAAAACTAAAAACAGATGTAATTTATGACCACATTGATAACTAGATTGCTGTTTCTATTGTCATCGTTCATCTATTTTTATACAATGACGCAAAGCGAGGGGTGTTACAAGTTTACGTGTCTGCCTGTATGCTACATGTCTGCTTGTGGCATCGTAGCTCCTAATCGTTTCATCAATTATTATACGGTTTTTTCGTATTGAGAGGTGAAGTGATCGAGATACTCCTCAGTTATACTACTCGTAATATATGAAGATCTACTCAAGCGTTTGATGAGCATCAGTTGCGTACCTGCTAGACAAAAAGTAAATATCCGATTGATTTGAAATTAGGCATAAAGTAACTTCAACGTTACAAATAAGAAGAAGTTAATTAAAACCTGACGAAAGAACTATGCAAAAAAAATTACGGCAAGACTATGAATATATATACAAGTAAAATATAAAATTTGTCCAATAGTTCCTAACTATATTGAAATAAACTATTAATATTTTCAATATAAAATATAAAGTTATCATCAGGGTATCAAGAAATACGAAAAACCAAATAAAAGAATATTGACATCAATAAATTACGGATTGTGCAAGGTTTTAACATGTAGGGAAAAATCTTACAGTTCCGGAAAGCGTTCAGTACAGGCCAGTTGCAAGTTGTTTAATTATATGCCTAATAGATAGCGCTGAGATTTTCTCTGCTAATAGGCCCGATCTTTTCACCTTCAGTTACAGTAGCAGATAAGCTGTATTTGTCAGTTACCAGATTTTTGCGTCTTTTCACTTCCAGTTAGAGTGAACGCTCTATACTCAACCATTAGTTACGACCATAGTTTCAATTTATCTTTCGATCAGGTACCCAAAAATAATATGAAAACCAGTGAACTTTATACTTCAATCTGTCGTGACTGGTCAGTGAAACTATTCTGTTTTGCACGATGGACGTACGCTACTTCAGTAAATTTCTTTTTTTTGAGTTTCGCAGTTGGAGATTCAATTTGTGAACAAATAACTCCAGATAAGTTCAGTATGTTTATATGACTATTAGAAACTGAATATTATTTCAACCTTTGTATGTTACTTTCATCTGAAATAGAAATGTTTCTTCGTTTCCTCCAACACCGGTCATTACGCTGTCCTGCAGTACCGTAGATTCGTTTTTGAAAGGTTTGTATTATTTACAAACACACAAAAAGGTTTCAGGAAGAGGTGTTAATAAAAAAGTTCAAAGATGACTGTGAGGAATGAATGTAAGTAAGAAAACAAAAATAAATGAAAACGAAAACCTTCCACATCCCCACAGACCGATTGAAAATGGGACGGTTTGTCTTTTGCGCGCTTAATGTCATGCGGAAGATTGAATACAGTGTGGAAAATGTAAAATATTGGTCTATATATTTTTTCAGTCATTCAAATTTCAATATTACAACCGACTATTTCTGAACGATTTGGTTTTTTTGTTATGTTCATTAATAGCACAATAGTTCTTATAAATATCAGGAAGTATTGAACACGTAATCTCAGGTGTTTAGATTTTTTTGTGAGTAAACGTTAAGTTACCGGTACTGTAGGACTCTCCTCTAAACAACGTAGTACCGAAACAATAGTATACCATATATTTACATATGAAAACACTTCGATAAGGTCCTCCAAGGAGTAGATTGAAAATATAGTCCAGTCAAATTAGTCCTGAAATAGAAGTAAGGTTACAAAAATTCCCATAGAGCTGAAAATGATATAAACGTTCAGAAAACTATTATAAATGAATTGTGGAAATTCCCTATCAATCCCCTTGTGCAAAAATTTTATTGATGTTGAAATTTTGGAAAATAAGTTTTTCGCGTTTTTCAGCTGAACGATGAGTTTTACAGTAAAAATAGTTCAGACAAAAATCATAGATCATCCGATTTTCTACAAAAAACGTTTCCACTTTTTTTTTCAAAAGTATTTCCATTTCCGTGATATAGCGTTCGAAAGAACTGAAAAAAATATTTTATTCGTAATATGCACGTTAATGATTTTCATATATATTTTTGAACCGTTATACGAGCCAAAATATGAGTTCTGATGTCTTATACATACAAATTATAAATTCTCAGAATATAAACGTATATATGAATTCAATTGTCAGCGTGGCGATGCTCGTATATCTGCTGCTGGAGTTGTTACTGTTGATCGCGGCATGAAAGCATTTAAAGAGGTGATGAGTTTTCCGAGTACCTGAAAGACCAGACATCTGAATCTTAAAAATTCATGAGCAGTGGCGAAAAAATTAACTCGAAAAAGTAGCATTGATGCCGTAAAAAGACGGCACCAAGAAGAAGAAGCTGGTTCATCAAAAATAAGTCCTCCTCGTACTAGAGCACGAGTAAGTGAAACTACATTCTGCTTTAATCAGTGTTGTTTATTTTGTTGCAATGAATTGAATGAAGATTTGGAAAGAAAAAAGCACTGCAGTACCGACGTAACATTTTTAAGGACAGCTTACTCCAAACAATTTTGAAAAATTGGAATTTTTTGTTCATAAATTGCTACTATATACTCGTAGAAATAGTATAGAATTAGTCCCGAATGTCAGCAAGACCGAGAAGCAGGTATAAAAGATTAGGGAGCGCTGCAGTAAATCCTGCCGCTCGAACGCCTTCGGTAGCGGCAGCTGCTGCATACCTTCGGGTTGTCTTATTGTTTTGTTCTTTGTTTTATTGTTATTTTGTTGAACTGCTTTGAGAAATGCAAAAATTCTTCAGAATGATGCTTATGAAGACCAGGAAGGAGTTGTGTATCAAGCTGGAATGGATATGTGAGTAAAATTCACTTTTTTTACGATTTTTCTTGAATAAAAAATTCGAACTGATTTTTCTCCGAACCACGTTTTTTCGCATGAATTATACTCTCATTTCAAAACTATTGCACTTATCGATATGAACCAAACGGCATTTTAATCTTTAGATGTCTGGCTATGGCTTGGAAGCAGAACCAGAAATATTCATTCTTATTTGAAAAAGTTATAAACATTCAAAAGTGAAAAAAGGGTAAAAAAAATTCAAAAGTCCGCTATTTGTTTTTTTTTTTTCATTTAAAATGTTTCATTCTGCTTGAGGTCATAGCCAATTCGATACAGAACATGAAACCGTTTTGTTTTTGCTTTCAGATAATTCTTTTCCAAGAAATGATGTCATTCATCTCCGATTCAGAAGAGTTTCAGCAGGCATTTTGAAAAATGAATAAATAAATTTTTTTTCAAGTAATTTCATATATGTGCTTTCACATATGTAAATACATTGATTACTCAACATGTTTTGTACTATAAATAAAATATATTGTAAGCTGGCCTTAAAGTGACTACACTTTCGTTCAAAGTACAGTATTCTAACTATAGCTAAAACTCGTTGTGATGATATAGTCAAAGCTGTTGTTGCTCGAATTGAATTTGAATATAATTTAGTCGCTGCCGAGGCTAAGTGTCATAACGATTGCTACAATTTTTTTTTAAACCGACCACTGGGGGTGAACTCGGTCGTCCTCAAGATGAAGCTACAAATATTGCGATGAGAGAAATATTTGAGTATATTGAAAATAAAGATGATTGTCAATTCACATTAGACGAATTGAAAAGTATTTGTAAAAAATCAACAATAGATAACAGAACCATTAAAATGCGATTGAAGAGTATGGTGATAAAATTATTATTACAGAAAAATCAGGATTATTAACATTCGTATGTTTTATTGATAGTCATCATGATATTTTGAATCAAGCTTGGTACGAAAAAAACAGATAAAAAAACAGCGATTTCGCATTTTAGAAGCTGCAGCAGCAATTATTCGGGAGGATATTCAATGTGCAGTGTTAGATAATTCTAATTATCCTCCACCAGGTCGCGTGTTTGAAGATATTGATACAGACATTCCAAAGTCACTGAGTTATTTCTTGAAAAAATTTTTTTTATATAATAAACGCTTCAATTTAGAACATTTACAATTAGTATGCACGAATATTGGCCATTTTCTTTTGCAAAAAAACTTATAATAAAGCACAAGTGAACAACATCTATTCCGGGTGTATTATCAAGTTCAAGTGTTGCTTGGTAATAAAAAGGATTCAGAAGACTGAGGATGGAAGTTAGTTGACAATGCATTGGGGCCAATTCATACGTTACTCCCACCTGCACCAGAAAAACTCCTCAACACCACCATTTGCAATTGCAAAAAAGGTTACAATGCTAAATGCGGCTTTAAAAAGGTTGGACTGTTTTGTTCTTCACCATGTACCAATTGTCAAGGACAGTCGTGCTCCAATATTGAATCGATACTAGATGAGGATAATTACGATATTAGTGATGAGACATATCATGCATCACCTTTAGAGCATATTTGTATTCAGCAGGAAGATGAAGAAAAAGAAGAAAACGAAGACAGCACACTAGAAGTTCCATTGGATTATTATGAATCCGTCGAATAATTTTGGCAAATCATTTTTTCATTTATATATTACATAATTTACACAGCTTTCATCATTTTCAATACTCAATTAGAATACAATAGGATCACAATAGATAAAGGAATAGGCCTACCACCGGGGAAACCATGTTAAAAAAGCGCCAAGCACACTACCTCGTAGGTGGTGTCGAAACGTGTGCCTATCACGAATAAAATAATTTATTCAGTTCTTCAAACTGCTGTATCACGGAAATGGCAATACTTATGAAAAAAAATGTTGAGACATTTTTTGTAGAGAATCGGATGATCTACAATTTTTGTCGGAACTATTTTTGCTGTCAAACTAACCGTTTAGCTGAAAAACGCAAAAAACTATATTTTTTGCAAACTTTCACCATCAGTAAAATTTTTTGCACAAATGGTGAATGGAGAATTTTCACAATTCATTTATAATGGTATTCTGAACATTCATATCAATTTTTAGCTCTATGGGAATTTTTGTAACCTTCTAAGTCTTATTTGACTGGACTATTAATAGTTTTTCCAGTTACGTTAAAAGACCGTGGGACAAATACAATATTTCTTTTTCTATTGTCTTCATGTCGGAAATAACTTGAAATTTTTTATTTAATTTTTATGTATATTAATATTTTTTTGCTACGATGCTACATTGTTTTTTATGTCACGAAGATACAGTGTAATAGAATGATTCATATTCGATTATAAGAAGCGAAAAAATCAAACACGTGTACAACTGTTGTGAACACAAATGTGTGTGTTCACAGTTTGGTTTTCTCATATTTAAGTAGGTACTTTTTTTTTCGTCGTTTATTCTGTGTATAGGTAGATTCAATTCTCACTGCCTTGTTATTGATACTTTCTTTTTTGTCTCTGTAAAGACAAAAAATCCCGTTATTGACATGTACTCAAACATCTAGAATATCAACCAGAGATTTTGACCAGTTATTTAAAAAAACCGAACTCTAAATTTTTGTTTAAAAAATACTATAACTCTTTTACCCTTGCTTTTTCCAGCTGAGCGAGAGCTTGCCGCTCCTTCTCGCGTCGAAGAGCTTCCTTTTCTTCGTCCAGGGATAAATCTGATGATGGCTGCGAGTAGTTAGAATCAGCTGAACCCTGAAAATCGAAAAATAATCTCTCATTTTATCTGATAAGCGTCTGATTAAATCTACTTCAAACTAAAACTACTCGGCAAGAAAAGTAACTGAGAGAGAATTGCAGATATTTCAGTTTATCTACAATATTTTCGATATGTGCTTGTTTTTCTAGAGATGGTTAATGGAGTGAAGATTCATGAGTTGAATGAGAATTATAATCTGCATGCACACAGTTTGCTTACCTAAGAGCTTACAAGATTGAAAAAGCATGCTTATAAATTCGGTTAATGAGATAATGTTGCATACCAATTTATACATTTCAGAAAGTTAATCTCGATTTCAAATGCTTATTGGCACTCACAATCAGTAAGGAAATTTCTCATTTATAACACAATGGGATATAAACAGTGTAACATAGATTTTCACACTTTCAATTAACAATTGTTGTGATGAAACAACTTACACCCCTACAATAATATTTTTTTGGATTTACTAATATATACTAATATAGATATTCGGTACAGCTCGCAATTGCAGTTTTCAACTAGAAATACAGTCAGCATGTGGATTTAATTTCTAGAAAACTGGGTTAAAAGATTGGTTTTTTGAGTAGACTATTTTATAAATTGACAGAGTGGACCATACGGTTGGTAAGTAGTGGATTAATCGTTTCGCAATTTACATATTGTATGTCTCTGTTATATTGTTGTAATAAGGAAGATATATGTGAATTACAAGTCCTACAGAATAAAGTACCGAATGAACTCAACTCAATATTCATATATAAAATTGTAAATAATTTAACACCAAAATGCTTGTTAGCATCATTGGTTAAAAGGTCCACTACGATATCATATGGATTGAGGAATATGGAAGCAATACACATAGAAACGTACCTATAAGACAGGCACATTAAATAAATTTTTTTTTGTCGGTGGTCTCATGTTATATAATCAATTACCATAGTATGTTGAGTTATAACAAAATGTATATATATTTGAAAAACGATCAAGACATTTTCTGTTATAGGTACATAGCTGTAAGTATACATAAGAACGCAATATGTTAAATTTTGTAAAAACTAGCCAAAGTTTTTAAAGATGCTGTTATTATTATTAGAAGCTTTAAAAAAGCAGCCGTTCAGCATTTGACACGTGTTTCGGGCTTGTTCGTACACCTTGAACTTGGCTACGCCGTTCTGAAGAGAGTCAATAAGCTCGAAACACGAAATATAAATATAAAGTAGTCGATATCTGATTTATATAAATTTACGTTTTCGTAAAAAGATTGAACATGTTAGACCCGTACATGTATATAATTGACCAATCGATGACTACCAACCTAGGTCATAGACATCTTATTTGAGACAGCTAATTGACTTCGTTACTATTGAAATATTTTTATTCTGTTGGTAGAAATTGTGTTCCTACTTTGTAAAATGCAAATTGGAATAGACAGAATAGAATTGCTTCACAGAACAATTCATATGTAAATCTTATGGTCTTCACATTACATGTTTATGCCTACAGGTCTATCTAAAACAGAGGTGTCAGGTTCAAATTCCAGGTTGGTAAGGATTTGTATTTATGACTTCAGTGGTTAGAAAAGTGACGATATATCTGAGCTCTCAAATCTTGTTTTTGTCAAATCTTTAATTGTTGACAAAATAACACAAAATCTGTAATTGTTGGTTTCATGTTTTTTTTTCAAGGTGGTTTTGACTTTTTGGTTAATTATTTGTTGTGACATTTATCTCTTGTTTGTTCACATTTTTACTTTCTGTGTTTTTCGGTGACGTTCGTCTGTGTTCCGACAGTTCGGTTCTTCATTCTTTTATGACTGATGAGTTACCCTCTCAATTTTTATATTTTATTCTCAGCATTTAGTTTTCTGCATTTTTATATGATTATCTTCTTACAGTTTGCGTAGTTAGCCGTAAAATATAATAAACTTTTTATCACATTTTATTGAGCATCTCTATTTTGTAGAGCCCTGATGAAGAATATGACCATATTCGAAATATAGACCATGTTAAAAAATGGTTTTTATGAATTATAGTAGCAATATTATTTGTCGAGAATTTATCACTTTTTGTTAATTTATATATATATATATATATATATATATATATATATATATATATATATATATATATATATATATACATATCACAAATATTTTCTGTGTTAAAATGGATTCTAGAATAGTCTAAATTTGCAATTGGACCCTGTAGGTGGCCCTGCAATCGAGTTATTGAAATTTTCGAATTGAATATGTGTTAACAAGACAACGTGTGTCGGATTCGATAATATATATATATATATATATATATATATATATATATATATATATATATATATATATATAGTTAAGAGTTTACGGTATTTACCTGAGATTTACGTTGTTTGTTTATTTGTAACAGACGTTTACATATGTTTCAAGCTTATTGGCTCTCATCAGAACGGCGTAGTTCAAGTTATTAGATGTTACACACTTGAAAGTTGATTAAAAAGGAAAAACACAGAACAAAACAACACAAAATTCCACGTGAGAAATCTACATCATTTTTGGTTAAATCGAATATATTGACCAAGCTTGTTAAAGCTATATTTTCAGACTGAATCGATGTCTACCTGCGATGAGATATTTATACCTTCTAGAATTTTGTACCGACAATATTATAAATTAAAAACAAGGTTTGTCAGGCTGAAAATGAAGTTAAGAGTTTACGGTATTTACCTGAGATTTACGTTGTTTATTTGTTAACCGTAAAATATAATAAACTTTTTATCACATTTTATTGAGCATCTCTATTTTGTAGAGCCCTGATGAGAGCCAATAAGCTTGAAACATAAGTTAAACGGCTGTTACAAATAAACAAACAACGTAAATCTCAGGTAAATACCGTAAACTCTTAACTTCATTTTCAGCCTGACAAAGCTTGTTTTTAATTTATATATATATATATATATATATATATATATATATATATATATATATATATATATATATATAATATATAAATATAATATATATATATATATATATATATATATATATATATATATATATATATATATATATATACCTATAACTGCACCATTGGACTTCTGTAGATTTTAAAAATTGAAGGATGCTCTTGCTGGTTGGAAAATTACTTCTTCATATTATTTTACTTATGAAATTTCTGAAATTAAGCGAACCCTATGAAAACTTCCCATGTTGTTGCTTCAATTTCGATTAAGTGTCAGATTTGATCAGAGAAAAACGTGAATAACTAGCTTGTAGGTACCTATATATGAACGACCTGAATTCGAAATTCAAATTGGTTTTCAGCTAAGTCTCTATTGCTGGTTTTTTTGTCATTTTTGTATTTATTTTCACTTTGTCTATCGTCATTCAACCAGAATTTTTTTGTCCCTTGAAAATCTCATAGCAACCTAATGAAGATATGAGACACTCCCTTCCTAGTACGAAGTTGTATACAAAATGAAAATCTGTTTATTTTTTTATTTCAATTTCATATCCATCGATTCATTTTCATCGCTAACCAAGAATCCAAAATAAAACACGAAACAATTCGAAGGGACCATTACACGAGTACATCAATATGAGTCTATTCATTCAATCACAAATAAATACATTATAGAGAAGAAATGTTTTGAACATAACGCAATTCTTGTCATTTGAGTATATATTTGCTGGTTGGTGATTAAGATTTCTAATGTTTTTAGCAATAACAGGCCTATTTTAATATAAAAACTTTATATTCGTTGAGAGTCGTTGTATATCTTCGTGAAAACTAATGAATAATTGAATTTTATGAATTACTACAGATATCAAAATGTCGAACTTATTTTGTGAAAGAATCAAATTAGTTTTCTACATATTGATTTTTAGTATCAGAAGAATATTTCTGGCTTAGCATTCGCTTCGGAAGTTTTAGTCTTCTTCAACTATATGTAATTATATATATATATATATATATATATATATCACATATATAAGAAACAGCTGGCTTAACATGAGATTTTCGGAGGTTTTCTCATGGTGAAGAAAACTAAAACTTCCGAAACGAATTCTAAGTCAGAAATATTCCTCTGATACTAAAAATCAATATGTAAAAATACAGAAAATACCAAAAAGCTGACTTGATTGTTTTAAGAAATAAGTTTGACATTTTGATATCTATAGTAATTCATAAAATTCATTTATTCATTAGTTTTGACAAAGTTGTAATAAACAACGAAACGTCAACGAAAATAAAGTTTTTCTCATTAAAAGAAACCTGTTATTGCTGAAAACATTAAATATATGTATATATATATATATATATATATATATATATATATATATATATATATATATATATATATAATATTCAGTGATAATTCTTAAAATAGGGATTATGACTGGTTTTGATGAATCTATTGATCAGAATTATCATCCTATTTTGAACAACTATTTCATTCTTTATGGAATACAAGATGATTGACAATGATAATGATACAGGCAGATGAATTGAAATAAAAAAAGACTCTGAAGACTATTTCGTTAAACTATAATTTACTTTTAATATTAATCTTTAATTTTCGTTAAACTATAATAACTAGGTCATTTTACGTCTATATCTTCTTGGCAATTGATTTCAACGACGCCACTGGGTAAGTAGGTTGTCCTACTCTAATAATGAGTTATTATATTAACCCATATTCCATAACATCTATTTTAATACACATCAACAAACTGGATATCAATGAAATAGTCCAGAGTCTTTCCCAACATGTGCAAGACCCTATTCAGCATAGTTTATTCAGAATTTCGTATTTCCTTACAATTTTTTGGCTTACCAGAGATGTGTACTTGGACATAGGTTAGGTGATGTGCCACTGAAAGCATGCGACAACAATAACAATAAACAAACAGCTATTACATAACTTTTTGTGGAATTGTTGTGCCAACAAATAAAGTGGCAAAGGGGATCAAAAGAGGTTTTTTGATAAGATTGAAGTTAATACATTTTTTTCATTCAAACTATTTTCTTTAACAAATTCAAAACGTACTCTCTCGAAAAGACTGCAAGCAAGATTTCAAATGTTAAATGAAACAATCACAAAAAATATCGTTCAAGCGAACTACAAAAAGTAATTGAAAAACTCAAAAATCAGTACTGAATTAAAGATATTCATCACTTCTCGATGCCATTGTTTCGAATTTCTTCTATCAAGTATTGTTTTGTATCATTTATATATATATATATATATATATATATATATATATATATATATATATATATATATATATATATATATATAATATATAAATATTTATATATAAATATAATAAAAATTTTATTTTAATTTATTTTTTTTTCCTCATGGTGCAGAAAACTAAAACTTCTGAAGCGAATGCTAAGCCAAAAATATTCCTCCTATACTTAAAATGAATATTGAAAAAAAACTGATTTGATTTTTAAAAAAAATATGTTTGATGTTTTGATATCTATAGGAATTCATAAAATTCAATTATTCAAGAGTTTTGACAAAGTTACTTTTGACAACGAAAATAAAGTTTTTAACATCAAAATAAGCTTGATATTACTGAAAACATTGAAAATAAAATATTTTATATATATATATATATATATATATATATATATATATATATATATATATATATATATATATATATATATATATATATATATATATATATATATATATATATATATATATATATATATATATATATATATATATATATATATATATATATATATATATATATATATATATATATATATATATATATATATATATATATATATATATATATATATATATATATATATATATATATATATATATATATATATATATATATATATATATAAATCGATACTTATGTAATTGTTATTGTTTTATATAAAGCATCAAATATTATTGAGGTGAGAGAAAAGAAAAAACCATAAAATAAAAACACGTTATGTAACTGTAACATACAATTCCGAAGTGACATTTTGTGAGATGACAAAAAATATATAATCACATAACTCAAAATTATAATAACATTAACTCACCACAGGCTATGATGTTTGTCAGAAAATATATTATCCTTGTTTAGACAACAAAATTGACAAGATTTATTTCAAAATTAGAATACCTACTATTGTTTCACCTATATAATTGTATCACGACAACCTTAAATAAAGATTATCATTATTGTTATTATATTTTTCATCATACACATATAGGTATATATGTATACCTTGATTTTATATAAATGAACTTGCAACTTAAGATGAATCATACAAATATTTTGAAAAATGAAACGATGTATAAATGTAAAACGGAAATAAAAATTACAGTAGTTCCCTATGTTCGATTTTGAATTGGGAGTTGTGTGAATAAGACAACGTTTATTTATAATGTAGGAAAATTTATTGCCTTGAGGTAATTGTTAGGCGTGACATTCGGCCCTAATTCCTGGACAATAAATTTTCACTCTGGTTGACTTGACAATTGCAATTTTCTTAACTGTCATTTGATACACCTCGATTTACACAAAAACTTCTGTTAAATGTCAATATTGAGAAAACAATCAATTTATTCAATTTGTTAACGAATTCGGACAATGTAACCCAATTAAAAGAAACATAATTAATATTGAAACAAAATCAATTTCATCAAAGACGTTAAATTGGATATGATACTTTTGCAAAAACAGAAATTGAATTGCTTGTCAATTTCAATAGACAGTTTTGACATACTTATTTCGCTGTATACCTGCGTAAAGAGTTTGTTGTATCCTTGGTTATTGTAATTGCTGTAACCCATCATATTGTGTCATTTCACTCAGTTTTGAGTTCAATCTGGTGCAAAGTAAAGAACACTTCACCTTCAGAAATTAAGAAAATTAAGGATTTTTGTTATACACTGTAGTTCAGAAATTGTTGACGGTACGAAGTTTAGGTTATAAATATGCACAAGTATACTTATAAAGAACCAATACGTCAAATCGGAACAAACAGGTTTCAATGGTTAAACATTTTTTGCAATGTAGAACTAAATTGGCTAGTTGACGTTTGACGCGTCGTTTCTTTATTCCGCGCCACGAAAATAAAACAAGAGTATAATTTCACACACTACCGGATCGATAAAAGTTTCGAGATAAATCGACGAAGAAATTGATCGACATCTGGAAAACACTGAATGAAAATTATAACGTTTAGAGGATTATTTAAACGTAAACGCCACCACACACAGTCAAGTCGAGTACAGTCGTAGGAAAACACCAAAACATTGCGGACTCACACTGGCCTCCAAAAGGGAAACCTCTGCATGGCGAGAGTGTACACATGGAACGGGGGTGGGGCGGAAAACTCCGTGCGCGAGCAGTTATCGATTCGAACAACTGACTGGTTACGTAGAAATTTTGTTGGAGGGAGCAGGGGCGAGCTGATTAATATCACGTTTTCCACTACGCCACAGTTGTCGTTTCTTGGAAAATTCATTGAAGGACCGGAAAAACTTCACTGCAGTGAAGCGTATTGATTTGGCAAGGAAAACCGGATTTTCTTGTATCGGGATTGTTTTTTATCTCGACCGGAGGGCCTGGGACGACATGATTTCCCGACAATGTTTTCTGCAGTGCGTAATCGCAGTTGCAGCAAGACAGATTTCTACGAATTTTTCAAGTGTTGCAGCTTGGAACATTTGGCAAAATTTTGAAATTCTCTTCATAATATCACTACTTTTGTTCTGTCCTGTACACATGTAAAGGCTCAATGGATTCAAAGAATAATTTCATCATTATTACATGACCATCCTATTTTTTTGTGGCTATTCATTTCATTAATTCATTTATTCATTTTTGAGTTTCAGTTTGAATTTTTCGCGTATCCAATAATTCAAATCGAAATATTAAAATTGTAATTAACACTTCAGTCACTTTCAAAGAACATATATGAAAATTTTGTTCTTTCTAATGGCGGCTGAACACAAACGAAAACCAATCAGTACGAATAACTTTTACAACAAGAAAAACCACTGTCCTCTAGCCAAGATAATTGAGAATGAAATACGAGTGGTATTTCCTATATCAAAGCAATCAATCAAAGTATCTTAGCATGCATTGAGATCAGCATCTCACTTGCATATAACAATATATTCAGACAAATAAAAACCGAATCAATCAGAAAATCTGACAAATGTATTGGCTTATAGACAAGAAATCTAAGCTGAACTATCAAAATAAATTACTTATCTACGAAGAAATTATCAAAATTATTTGGACATATGGCATTCAATTCTAGGGTTGTGCTGCGACGCCAGATATTAAAATTATCCAAAGATTACAATCGACAATATTACACTCAATAGTCAACACAGCAGCTGTAAATGACTCCAACGTGACGATCCCTGACGATTTGGAAGTCCTACATGTCACCACTCAAATACAAAACCTCTCGAAGAAATATTACCAGAAACTTGAAGGTCACACAAACCAACCTTTTGTGAATGGTTGGTTTGTTTGACTTCAATTACAATTCATATCATATATTTTCTTGATATCATCAAGAAAAGTTCGATGTTTAAAAAAAGAAACTGGAGTTTATTTCACAGTGGAACTCAAAAATCTCTTGAAGATTTAGTGAAATACCTTGCGGTTATGGATTAAATATTGACATTTCCATATTGCATACACTAAGACAAGTGCAATTTAAGTTCGTTCTTTAGATTTTCAAATAGTGATGGATATAGATGAATTAGAAATGAATGATTTCAATTTCACCCTTCATTTTTATTTCAACAAAGTGATACAATAGAACTATGATGGTAACTTCATTTATTCTACCATTTTCCGACAAATTATGGTGACAACTGAATATACTAAAGATTTTCACTATGGGTTTGGGGAATGCAGAAATTCCTTTTCTTCCTCTGAAAAACTGTAGTTCTCTTTCTGCTGTGGTTTTTGTTAGAAAAGTGATAGTGAAAAACTATTAGTTTTTCACAAATAAAGATTTAGAAAGACAAGAAAATGATTTTGTATTTACAAAAAGATTTTATACAAATATCTATTTAATTTGTGAGAAAACAATTGAATTCAAAATGAATGTCACAAAATCCATTCAACCTAGAAAGACCGAAATGGACCTAGCCAAACGACAGAATTTGAAGTTTCAATATTGAAGTATTTGATTTCAATACTTTTTCACAGACTAAACATTACTCACAACTACTTGAAACTTTCAGAAAGTTGATTATAAATATCTATAAATGCTAATTTAAAAAAAACTTTCAAGGAACTTCGATGTTTTGTACTTTCATCTAAAGAAATTACTAGTAATAAGATGCCTTATGGTTAGTAGGGAAATGTGGACACTTCGTTTCCTATTGAAAATTTGTCTAAATCATAACAAATAACTTCAAATTCGAAAATTATTCATTACTTCATTCAATAATTCATGGAGGACTTCTTCCTGAAGTTTTGTAGTGCAATATATGATAACAAATAATATCATAAGGGTACCGAGAACCGAAATAACTAATTGTAAGCAGACAATGAAATCAGTAAATCCTTCAACGAGGTTTTTCTGAACAGCATTCGGAAAGTTAAGGACATTGTACAAAATAATACGTTGGACAAAACTATCGAAGATATAAATACGAATTGTCCAATGAAACAATTTACAAATTAGGAATGTAAAAAAAAATTCCTAAATAAAATGGAAAAAATAGGAAGTAAGAGAGATATAATTACAGTTTGAATCTCACAACAACATTCGAATGTATAAGTGACAAGATTTTCAAACTAACTAACCACAGTATGAAATCGAGTAAATTTGCAAATACATGAAAATAAACATAATGGTTCCAATAGAACAGAAGGATAGAGAAGAAGTATGAGAAGTTTAGGCCTATTAACGTGGTTCAGACTCTTAGAATTTCAGGCTGGTTTCAAACTAAAATTTGTGTGAAAAATTTTACCTTCGATTATAGCCCAGTTTTAAATATGGCAGCATGTCTACTGCAAGAAGAACTCAATATGCAGGGAACTGTTTTGTAATCAACACTGTTCATGTTGTATATAAATGATATTGTGTTAAAAATGTGACACCAAGTCATTTGCTAATGATTGAATCGATAATATAAATAATAAATTAGACTTCGCCGCTCAGCAAAATCTATTCTGCACTAGGTGTGCTTTCAATAAAGACACTTATTATAATCATTATTATTGATATTACTAGTAATATGCTACAGATAATTAGAATATATGATATATTGGTTATACTTAATGAAGAGCTCAACAACTCAGTCTAATGGTTCAATACCAAGTTTATGCAAATAAATATCAATAGAACCAAAATCATGAATATAAAAAGTATATAGCATAGAAAGAAATTATTCAATATCAATTGAAATATTGGCAATGAAACAGCGAAGCTATTCAAATACTAAGGTAATCTTGAAGAATAAAATAAACTTAATCTGAACACTGTAAATATATTTCAGATAGTATCAAGTAATTCAAACCATTGGACCAAAATGTAAATATATATGACGAATATACTAGAACATTTCCATTTCTGCTCTACCTTGTAATTTCTCCGAACAATTCTGAAATATAACCCGCGCAACAAGAAAATAAAGCACTAGATAGTAGATATGCCATTGAATCACAATTTCGAATTTTACAAACTTAAACGTAAAACAAATTTTAAGACTCAATGCAAAGGTTGTTTTATACGGAATGTTTCAACCCTACCAACACACGTTCAATAAATGTATTTTTGTTAGAGATATACATGATGATAACACTGAACTGATAAAGCATTTCCATTCATTCAGGATTTATTTTATCCTTCACAGAGTAGTATCTTTTTTCTATTTCGTCGCTGTATTTTTTAGACGCAAGACAAAATGGGTAAAGTAAAATGTTCATAGTTGAGAACGAAGGATAAAAAGGAGCTTACAAAACATCTTGAAGAATTGAAGACTGAACTGACCAATTTGAGGGTTGCCAAAGTTACTGGAGGTGAAGCTTCAAGACTTTCAAAAATACGAGTGGTAAGAAGAGCAATTGCTCGTGTTTACATTGTTATGTATAAGAAGCGAAAGGAAAATCTAAGGAAATTATATAAAAATAAAAATATACAAGCTATTAGATCTTAGACCCAAGAAAACTAGAGCTATCAGACACCCAAGGAAATTAGAAAGAGGTCAGCGTTCCTTCCTAGAAAATTTGCTTTGCGAGCATGATATATGTGACACATATTTTTATTCATATTTTGAATTGACTTCAACTGATATGTATATCCCCCTAAACGTATTAATTCAATTTATATCATCGGCAATTCAATTATTTAAAATCTCATCAAGTTAACCTTCCTAAAGTTCATTAGGTGCATGAAGGTCGCTTATGCGGACGATATCAAAATTTATAAGAGCGTGTTATCTATGCATGATTGTTTGAGGCTACAATGATATCAGCCTGTGGTGCAATAATAATTGTTTACACTTGAATGTCATGAAACGTAATCTGGTGAGTTTTACTAGAAAGAGAAATGTGAACTTTTGATTACAACATTGAAGGTGTTAATCTGACTCGACTTCTGGAAGTCAAGGATCTCGGCCTAGTATTTGATCAAAAATTCTCATTCATACCTCATATCAACCAATTAATGTTATCATGTAGCAAAATTAATGGTTTCATCGTCAGCAATGCAAGATTGTTTTCGAATACCTCAACACTGGTCCCTTTATGATCATCATTTCATCACTGGCCCTAGTGAGAAGCAAACTTGAGTATGGCTGTATTGTTTGGCGACTAATATATAATTGTCACATAAACCGCCTAGAGGCACTGCAGATGAAGTTCTTGAAATGACTATAATTTCTAGAGGATGGTGTATATTCACATAGGGGTTGTGATCACGCTTGTTTGCAGTCTTGACACTATAGTCCAGGATCGCTGGGCTATTTTTGCACTTGATTACTATCAAGCTGAATCTTTGTAAATAGCTTCGTTTTGATGAGACGCCCAACAATGTCCTGTGCGAAAGTTCTCGATTCTGGTAGTTAACAGAGGTAGCAAGGACATAATATGTTTATTTAATGAGTCTCAAAAATTGTATTACTAACTGAGGGATTCTTTTTTTAATCTCAAGATAATTATCTAAATTACTTGAAAAAATATTTGTCCTACAAAATGTAAGGTTTGATTAATGAGTCCCCTCCTGTCAACATGTAATGATTACGAAGTCATTAAAAATCATTACTAACCAGCTGTTTTTTTTTTTACTTCGTTAACATGTATATAATGTAATCACTTTTGCGTCACTTTTTCGTGCAGTTCGTCCTGCATCCCACGAATTACACGTGTTATGTTATCCTGTAAGGCTTCAATCGTGTTCGGCTTGTCCACATACACTAACGACTTTACAACCCCACAAGAAATAATCCAGAGGCGTCAAATCGCATGATCTTGGCGGCCAATTCACAGGGCCATTTCGAGAGATAAACTGCTCAACAAAATAATCCTTCAACATACCCATTGTTTCACGAGCTATGTGGCATGTGGCACCGTCTTTATGAAACCACATGTAACCAAGTTCAACTCGGCCAACTGGGGCAAAAAAAAAGTTGCGTATCATGGATCAATATCGTTCGCCATTGACAGAAACGTTTCTTCCACGCTCGTCTTTGAAGAAAAATGGACCGATGGTGCCACCAGCCCATAAACCACACCAAAGTGTCATTTTTTCGGGATTGATTGGTAATTCTTGTATGTCATGTGGCTGTTCATCACTCGAGATGCGACAGTTGTGTTCATTTAAATATCCGTTAACCCAAAAATGAGCCTCATAGCTGAACACAATTTTGCGATGAAACAGCGGATTTTCAGTAAGCTGTTCTAAGGCCCATTCACCAAAAATTTAACGTTGTGGTAGGTCATTCAGCTGCAATTCTTGCAGAAGTTGAATTTTATAGGCTTTCAAACCCAAATCAGCCCGTAAAATTTTACATGTGGTTGAGTAACACATGCCCAAATGCTGAGAACGGCGACGAATTGACATTTAGCGATACGGCTGCAATATTCTCTTCAGTACGCACTGTACGCATGCGAGACAATGGTTTAATGTCCAAAAAAGTAAACTTGGTGCGAAATTTGGTGATAACAGCACGAATTGTTGATTCACCAGGTTGATTATGACGACCATAATATGGTCGTAACAAACGATACACATTTTTCACAAAGCACGAATTTTGATAGTTAATTTCAACAATTTTTAATTGTTGCTCATTTTTGACTCTTTTTGTGATGAAATGGCAGAGTACACTGAAAACTTTTCAGTTTAACAAATTACGTTTGGATGCCATTAACAACCAGTGCCGCCAACCTGAAAAACTTAGCTCTTAAAAAATCAGTCATAGAATAGAACAGCTAATTCTGGGACGATCTCCACGTCTGAAACTTAATATTCTACAATTTCTTCATCACTACTATCATCCAATCATCCTGCGCAGAGAAGTATCAATTCAATTTGGCCTGCAATAAGTATTCAATTTTGTATATATTTGTATATATAATACAGAATAATTAAAAGAACAGCTATGGAGTTACCTATAATAGTGTGCATCAATGCATCAATGTCATAAAGAATATTCTTTCCATTATTTCTCAGAATGAAATGAAAATACCTGCCTTTAATACGATATTTAATACTTGATAAGTCAATTTCATTATCTTCCAAGTCAAAGAGATCATCTTGTTACATAATGAAAATTTCAAAACACTTGAACAAAAATTTTAATCATCATTAAATTCATATAGAGCGAATTGATTGGTTTGAAATTAGCAAATTTTGGTGAAGTCTATTTAGAAACAATTTCAATTCCTCAGTGAAGTCATTTTTTGAAAAAAAAATGATTTTTTTTTCATCTCTTTGTTTCATCTCTTCAAAATTTCAAACCATGAAATTTTGAAGAGATGGTTTATATTTCACTTGGAGATAGAGATGTTCTTTTGTGCCATCACAATGAAATTATTGAAATAAATTTGACAACAATTGAGGTTCAGTTTTACGATAAGCACCTTAAAAATAAGACCTATATACTGATGTCAAATTTGCTTGATATAAATTGTTAACATGTGAAAGCGAGTAGAATTCATTTTGTGCTAATAAATGAGTTTGTAAGAAATAAGATAAATATTTATGGAAAGACGTTGAATCAATCTATTTCTTGAACAATTGACGATGGATCTCTATCCATTCAGTGTCAATCAATGGTGTTAAATGTTAAATTGAAAACATGCTTCTGAAATGGATTTGTTTCTGAAATAAATGAAGGTATTCAAACACGAACAACCCATTCGACGTTGAGATACACACTCATCTATTCGGAATTCGCATCGTTCAAACATTTCCTCTGGATTTATTGACCTGGTTGGATCAAAATAATCCTCCAGGAATCGACTGAGAGCATTGTTCGCGCAGTTAATAATACGATTATTGGGACGTAGAATAAGATTATTTCATATGCGTATGAGGGAAGACTATTATTATTATTATAATGATTTTTCCCCATGAGGAGAGCGATTGGACTTAAAATCGCATTTATTAGGACTTTTGCTTTTTTTTGCCTCTTTTGAAAAAACGCATCATCTTCTCTGAATGCTCTTTCTTCCGTTTATCTGTCCATTTTATTGCAGGTTGGCGATTTGATCTCTGCTCAAACTTCACCGATGCGATTTTATAGCCATATTCAGTGCGGTCTTCCAGATTTTTTATATTGATCTGTTGTAGATCTTTCTGGATCTCTTTTAGCCACTCTGTTCCTCATTTACTCTTCATAATTATATAGAGTAGTTTCTTCGGTATTCTGGATTGTTTCATTCGGTAGACATGTGCATAGAACTTTGCGTGTAGTTTTATGATTTCTTCGGTTATCGTATTTGTCTTTCGATAGAGTTTGTTCTGAGGTATTTGCATCCAAATGCCGTTTTTATTGATTGGCCCGTAAATCTTTCTCAGAATATTCCGTTCTTGTTTCTCTATTTCTCTAATTCTTGAATGACCGCTTATAACCATTATTTCAGCTGCGTATATTGCTTCTGGAAGATTCGTTGTGTTATAATTCCTGAATTTGGCGCTTCTCGAAATTCACTTTTTGTTATAGTACGCCCATATTAGCTTGTAGGCCCTCTGGAGCTTGGTAATTCTTTGTTTATTTGCGATACGCTTTAAACCTGAGGTCTGTATAACTTCTCAGAGGTATTTAAAATAGCCGACTTGCAAAATTTTCAATGTTTTGTGTAAGAGAAGATTTATTTTTTGGTTTTCTTTCCATATAATTGGTTTTATCATAAGAAATTTGTAACCCGGTTTTCTGCGCAATTTTATGTAGTTTTTCTACGTCGAGATTGGCTTCACATTTGTTGTCTGTGATGATAGCAATATCGTGTGCAAAGGCGAGACATTTGACATTTATTCGATTTTCTTTTTTGATGCCCACTTCTATACCCTTCACGTGAAGTTCCCATTGCCTAATGATTGTTTCTAAAACAATATTGAAAAGAATTAGCGAAAGTCCGACCCCTGCTGCACACCGGTTTCGATTTCAAAGGGATCTGGATACTTCGCCCATGAATTTTACTTTGGAAGTTGTACCTGTAAGTGTCTGTTCTATAATTTTTCGGGACTTTTGATCGATCCCAAATTCTTTCATTATTTTAAAAAGGGTTTCGTGGTCTATAGAATCATATGCTTTCTTGAAGTCAATGAATGTGATCACTGTTTTTCTACATTTGCTCATCTGAAATAATAATGGGAAGACTGTAACATTTCTTCAACTGTAAAAAGAATGACTTCTGAAGGGCGCACTACGTTATTTGGGGAGAACAGTTAATCTTATAACCATTTATGTAGTTCAAAGGTTGCAATATATTTAGTGAAAGGTCTGAGTTTATTAGAGATGTTACTTAGGTATTCAATCTTGTATTTGTATTTTGTATTTTTCAAAATATTCAGATATTTATGATGACATTGTTTTCAATGAGATTTTCTTCATGAAATGTGCTCTTTCTTGTTTCTAAACTACTACAGTATTTGAGAATTTTTATCATCACTATTTTCAGTATTGAGAAAACTTGAAATTAAAGATCTAAAAAATTTTATAAAATATCGACCACCCAAAAATACGAGTAAAATTTCATAACTAGATAAATACCCGACATAAAATGCCAACTACCAATATGAACAGAAAATAACTGAAAAACATGAATTCTATGAGAACAACAAAATATTCAACTATCTGGGAAGCATAATATAATGTAAGATGAGCCCCGAAATGACTGATGCACTGAAAAATTCTCGTTGAAAACCAAGCAAAGAATCTTTAGTTCTAATAAATACACCTCCATTTTTATTTACGAAATTATTTACATATATATATATATATATATATATATATATATATATATATATATATATATATATATATATATATATATATATATATATATATATATATATATATATATAGTAAGTCTATGCCTATATAATGCATAGATTAACGTACATCTCAAATCTTAGAATCAATGAAAAGCACATGAAGACATCTACATTGAAAGTTTCACACGTCCTTATCAATTAAGATACTACATTTTACAAATCTAGATTTTTGAGACAATTTCATCCAATTTGATGAAGTAAAGCGCCATCTAGTTTGTGGTTGTAGAATCGCTCGTTGTCATTTTTCAAAATATGTCAGAGTGAAAACACTACAAGAAAAGAATTCTGTAGTTCCCGTGCTACGTTATCGCACTTGTAGATAATACTACTTATAGATATTCGCTATCAAAGTACATTATAACGTTCCTTCGATAATTCTTGACGAATTATTCCAAAGAATATTATAGCGGAGATAGCTATGTGAAACATGAACAATGCGATGTCTTCGTTGTTCTTCTGGGGATCAATGTTAGAAAATTATAGATTCTCCGTTATCCTTCATGGGATAAATGTTAAAGAATCTTGAAATCGCTGCCTTAATTTATTGAAAACGTGAGACAGTATACTGTTTCGTACTACAAGGTACTCATCAGTCACGCCACGTTCAACGGATGAAAGGCAAAGATTTCAATACTCACAAACCTTCTTGTCTATTTTAAGACAGAAATATAGAGTAAGTCTATGCCTATATAATATATAATAGACAACGGAGACATCGCATTGTTCATGTTTCACATAGCCAGCTCCGCTATAATATTCTTTGGAATAATTCGTCAAGAATTATCGAAAGAACGTTATAATGTACTTTGATAGCGAATATCTATAAGTAGTATTATCTACAAGTGCGATAACGTAGCACGGGAACTACAGAATTCTTTTCTTCTAGTGTATTCACTCTGATATATATGTATATATATATATATATATATATATATATATATATATATATATATATATATATATATATATATATATATATGCAAGTTTGGGGTTTCATCCAAACTAAGGATGCGTGCGGCATCATGCCTGGAGGGGAGTGATAATAAGGCACGGCAGAACAATGAGACCAGCGGTACGAGAAGCTGAGTTCAATGAGTCAATATTGTTATTAATATTTGTGATACATAGTATAGTAAACCATAATTGTTTAAAGTGTACTTGTTGTTGATTCAGGTAGTGTAATGTCATTGTATATGTATTGTCATGTATGTTATAATGTTTAATAAAATTACAGTTATTACTTGCATCAACAGCGGTATTGAATAAACCAACAAGCAAGTCTTGAATACAGACTTACATATATATATATATATATATATATATATATATATATATATAACAACTAATTACTCACGACCGTGGAGTGATATAAATGGATTATTACTTTTTCCGGGTATTCGGTCTGTATGGAGATGAAAAGATTCAACTCATGTATTCTGATTTAAAACCTGTATATTTCGTTGTCGGTTAACAACTTCATCAGCAGGATGCAGCTAAAATACAAAAATAATCACATCATTGAACACTAAAACTAAACAAAAACATACGAACTTACAATGAGAGTTCTTTAAAAATTTGGGATTCATCGAAATATTCATCAAAATAACAAAGCAAATAAAATTATGAGATGAGTCAGTAGAAGTAAAAAACAAAACAATGCTACTTTTCAATCGATCGATCGTGCATGAATGAAGCGGTCTTATTTAAATACACATTCACGTGTTCAGAGAGTTATGATTGATCTCTCTTTCTTTCTTTTTACCCCAGGTGGAATTGTTACCAGGTGCGAAAATCAAATATTAGGATATTTCAAAATCCGACAATAAATTTTACTTAATTGATCTACGTCTGATCTTGAATTGATTGTATTTTGGTTATTTTGGATGTGTACCATCTCTTGCCATATGCAAGACAATGATCACCCTTTTGATTTCGAAAATGTCCAAATAATGGAAAGGGAACGAAATACCAAAAAACGAACTTTTTAGAGATGGTACACATCCAAAATAACCAAAATACAATCAATTCAAGATCAGACGTAGATCAATTAAGTAAAATTTATTGTCGGATTTTGAAATATCCGACAATAAATTTTAGTTATTTTGATGAATATTTCGATGAATCCCAAATTTTAAAAGAACTCTCATTGTAAGTTCGTATGTTTTGTTTTAGTTTTAGTGTTCAATGATGTGATTATTTTTGTATTTTAGCTGCATCCTGCTGATGAAGTTGTTAACCGACAACGAAATATACAGGTTTTAAATCAGAATACATGAGTTGAATCTTTTCATCTCCATACAGACCGAATACCCGGAAAAAGTAATAATCCATTTATATATATATATATATATATATATATATATATATATATATATATATATATATATATTTTTTCAACAATTTTATATCATGTTTGTTTGAGTAACAAAAAAAGTTAAAATTCGTTATTATTTCCAACAAAAATAAAAATGTTTCCATTCCAAAGAGTCTGTTATAGCTTGAAGTACTATAAAATGTTTGCTGCCGTTACTCAATGAAATCCGAAATCCATCTTGAAATTGAAATGATAACAAAAATCCTGTTCCCTAGATTTACCCATTATTATCAAACCAATGTGAAACACCATTAGTTAACAATAGAAAGAGCTATTTAAATGAGCCACGCTAACTCGATCTTTAGGATGATACATCATATAGTTCATCATGTGGTGGTCGGAGGCATTATGTGAAAAAAGTATTTTTTTGATTTCATCAAATCCCGATAATTTGGTGTATTCCCCGATAAAAAAAATTTAGACTGAAATAAATAATACTGGTCGAAATCAGGGAGTCATAACTCAAAAAATAATGTCGGTGAATCAAACAATTCGTGTAGAATTAAACTATCAAACGTTTTGAATTATTTTATACTTTGAATGTAACGAACCCAAATGTAATGTCAATCTGTTCATTCCATCGTACGCAAAGAAAGATATAAAAAACTTGTATACATTCTTTGAAAAATCTACAGTCTTAGTGAAACTAGTGATGAATTTCCAATATGATACATTTCTGATTATTTTCCTCAATTATACCTGAAATACTTTTCGTATGATAAGAATTTGAAGCATCGAAAAAAATACTGAAATTCAATTACAATAAATAATTCATACAAACTTTCGGATATTTATTGAGGCATAGTTTGATAAATTATTTTCCCTACCACAGTTTTAGCTGAAGTGACGTTTTAGCAAGAGACAAATTTTCTAGAGCTATACGTTTATGAAAGTGCCTTGTATTTTTAATCTGCCAAAAACTATTGCGCAAGTCTCTGCTACTCGCAATAATAACAGACAGTAGATTAGAAGAAAATCACATTTATCGTTAATATTTCACTACAAACAAAAGAATTGTCATTTCGAAAGAAATGATTTCATCTCAAATAAAATGAAATAACTGACCGAGAATAACATTTTCTAGTATATATTGATTTATTATCAATATATTTGTATTAATTAGGAAATTTTAAAGTTCGACTAACCGTATTCTTAGGTAAAGAATTGATAAAATTGGATATATTTACCCTTCTGATTTTGCCGAAAGGAATGTAATGATGCTTCTTATGTTTCTTGCCATGTCTAGAAATCATACCACGTAACGATTATTTTGATAAATCGACTCACAACCGAAATTGTAGCGTACACAATTCCACGCCACTCCGAAAAGCAATAAATATCCACTAAAATTTATATTTAAATCGTTTAATAGTGTGTGTGAATTCAATACGCATTTTGTACAGTTAATATCACAGTCATTCTTCGTATATTTACTATTTCTAATCGCAGACTTCTGGCTTTTTTCGATATAGTGTTTAATTTTAAGATCGTTTCTGCCAAGGGGGCATGGTTCCAAAAAGACTACGAATTGCATCTAAAAATAAAATAAACATCCTATCATCTGAGGCTTGAATGGATACGAATAGCATCGAGGGAGTTAAAGGTGGCACACATATGATGGTTTATCAGTTAGTAACTTAAATTCATATATTGTTTCTGAATAGTGTCCAGTTGACTTCTCACATAACACTAGGTGAAACAACGTTAAAAGTTCAATTTCATTTTATTGGACAGCAGACTAAATATCAAAATAGAAATGATAGTGGTGAAATCACTGCTAGATTTACACACTTTTAATAAACAGTTTCGACGTACGCTTCACCATTTCTATGGCTTCTTCATTTACATAAAGTACTACAAGTATTACAATCGAATCCATAAATATCGAAACCATTTTTCAATATATAAATATATATATATATATATATATATATATATATATATATATATATATATATATATATATATATATATATATATATATATATATATATATATATATATATATATATATATATATATATATATATATATATATATTATATATATATATATATATATATATATATATATATATATAATATAAACACCCATATAATGGGTGTTTTTTCAGAGGTATAGAACTTCAAGTTTGCATTTCTGTTGAAGATGGCGACCGATTCAACAGCTGAGAAGTGATTTATTCTCAGTTTGGTTTGGCAATTGATCATGAATAGACTCACGCCTGAACAACGGTTGCAAATAGTGTAATTTTATTTCGAAAATAATGGTTCTGTGCGGAATACGTATCGCGGCCTACGTCCATTTTATCCATATGCGCACTTTCGGTTGAATGGCTACGTCAACAAACAAAACTGCCGCATTTGGAGTGAAGATAATCCTCAAGTGTATGTCAAAATACCGTTACATCCAGAAAAACTGACTGTTTGGTGCGCTTTATGGGCTGGTGGAATCATTGGTCGTACTTCTTCAAAAACGATGATGGCCAGAACGTTTCAATCAATGGTGATCGGTATAGAGCATTGATTACTAACTTTTTCATTCCTGAATTGAACAACCATGATGTCCAGGAGCTGTGGTTTCAACAAGACAGCGCAACATGTCACACAGCTCGTGCCAAAATCGATTTATTGAAAGACACTTTTGGTGACCGCCTAATTTCACGTTTTACACCTGTGAATTGGCCTCCAAGATCTTGTGATTTAACACCGCTAGATTACTTTCTCTGGGGCTATGTAAAGTAATTGGTCTATGCGGATAAGCCACAAAGTCTTGACCATTTGGAAGACAATAGTCGCCGTGTTATTGCCGATATACGGCCACAAATGTTGGAAAAAGTCATCGAAAATTGCACGTCCAGATTGGACTACATCCGAGCCAGCCGTGGCGGTCATATGCCAGAAATCATATTTAAAATGTAAAGCCACAAAATTATTTTTCGAATAAAAAGAAATTCTTGTCAATCGAATAATCCATCGTTGTTTTATTGCAATTTAAAGTTCTATACCTCTAAAAAAACACCCTATATATATATATATATATATATATATATATATATATATATATATATATATATAATACATTTTTATTTATAAAATTAAAAATGATATGCTGCCCTTGTATTTGTGCGAAAACCTACAATCTGAAGGACTATAATAAGTATCTGAACAGACTATATATTTGGCTCTGTTAAAATAATCTTAAAGTGAATATTAAAAAATCAAAATACATATTAGTAGCAACAAAATATAAATTTAATAACACTTAGAACTGAAAATGAAATAAAACACTTAGAATTAAAAACTTAGAACGTGTTCATGAAATGAAATATTTGGGTATAATAATAGAAGAATGTCTGAACTTCAAATCCCATGGTGAATATATCGCCAAAAAAATGTCGACAAAAGTTGGTTATTTGGGTAGACTTAGTAAAAAATTAAATTTGAATACTAGGCTCTTGCTTTTTAGGACTATTATATTACCTCATATCGAATAATATGCCTCACTGTTGTTTACTTACAGAAAAATTCAGTTGAACGCTTACAAAAAATTCAAAATAGAGGCCTGAGAATTGTTCTTATGTGCAATAGACGAACCTCTGTCAAGAAAATGCTTGATGTTTGTAGACTAATGAATGTGAATCAACGTATTATTTATAAAACCTTAGATTTTATCCATAAAATTAAAACTGATATGCTGCTCATGTATTTGAGCGAAAATCTACAATATAATTGTGATGTGTATAATCATGAAACACGGCATCGAAACGATTTTTATTTAAATACGTTCCATACATCTTCAATGATTAAGTCCACGTTTAGCCAAGGTTTCAAGTTATTTAACGGATTACCTACAGAGTTGAAATAATGTAGAAATTATAATAATTTTACAGAAAACTATTAGTTTCATATATATTCAATAATATAGTTCAAATTGTAAGTAAATAGTGGTTGTAACGAATCTTATTATACTGAGTATCTACAAATACTATTATTGCTAATAAAGGTATATTATTTATTATTATTATTATTA
Source organism: Henosepilachna vigintioctopunctata (assembly GCA_030704895.1). Lineage (NCBI taxonomy): Eukaryota > Metazoa > Arthropoda > Insecta > Coleoptera > Coccinellidae > Henosepilachna > Henosepilachna vigintioctopunctata. The sequence goes on along the minus strand of JARQZJ010000062.1, from coordinate 2,958,050 downwards.
TTATTATTATATTATTATTATTATTGTACGACTTTCGACATTCATTGCCTATAAATTTAAGCTCAAATAAAAAAACTACGATCAAATGAAAAATTGAGTAATTGATTGCTCTCAAGTGGAAAGAAGTTTTCACTCGACAAGGACTAGAGATACAAACCGAAACGTTTCGACTTCGATTTCTAATTAAACCCTCTGTTTGTTCATCAAAGGTTTGAACATTTTATTTTCAATTTCATTCTATATTTCTGTTTTATCTTCCAAGACACAAGTTATTGATATTTTTCAGTTCAATCCAATTAATTTCATCAATTAATTTTTCATTCAAGCATGGTTTTGTTTCAGAATTTATAGGCAATGGAAATTAATATAATCCACATGATATGTTTCCGGCTATTATCTGATAACGGATCAATAAATCAGAACATATGTCGAGTATGCTTAAGTTGATAGAATTTAGCCAAATTTTTCAATAACATTATACTTCCTAATTATATTTCTCAAAGTATACGTTCCTAACCTTGTTTAGCGCAGAAGGACTACAATGGAAGTGGAATTGTGTGAATACAATATTTTCAATTTTTTACTAGAATTTTAATACAAGTCATACCACATTGATCTTTTGTCTTTTTATACAAGTTATATTTCAGCCACTAGGATGTTTTGTGATTCCTAATTTTGAAAACGCCTAATACGATAGTCCTAGTTTAATGTGTAAGTTTTTTAAAATTTTTTGGTTCGTCATCTTTGTACATTACATATTCATATCATTCATTTATTTATAACCTACTTTTGCTATCAAGTTATAGAGTTGTATACAACTTCGATCTCAACACACAAGATGTATACCTGCGCTTAACCTCTGGTTCAAAACCTAAGTGACTACTAAGCGAGAACTGAAAGTTAATGAATTGCACCACACCACAGTTAGCTGCAGTGAAGATGGGGTGGGTTAATTAAGTAAGAAAAATTCAATGCCAGGCGCCAGAGGTTAGAAAGTTTTCGGTAAAATTCAATTGGTTTTCTGGAGGATCAAACAACAACTCCACCAGATCTAACAGTTCTCAATCTTATTTAATAAAAGAAAATTAATAAATTGAAATACTAAAAAGAGAAAAAGAAACGAATAAAAGATAAATTACTTCTCTCTTAGCTAAGAGGACTTAATCGTCACAAAGAAAATATATATATATAATGAATGTTTAAATACAAAGAAATCTTCAGAATGTAAATTGAACAGTTATCAAATTAAAGTGAACTCAAGGTTAATAAAATAAATATAAAATCAAATATGACAATGTCTCTTCAAACAATGTACTGGAATACTCTCACCACACCAAGCGTACTCAAACTTCCAGGTTTAGGCTCAAAGATATTCTACCAAACCTTCTCCAAATGGTGATTCTCAATAATTCCAGTACTCAAAAACAAAACGGAGTAATCCAAAAGGAAACGTAAAAATGAAAACAAAAACGAAAACGAAAACCTGAAACAAAAGCCTCCATGAAACAAATAATCAAATCTAAACTGAAAATACCTCGACTTACGCAAAGATGTAGTGTGCGGTATGCTGTGTATCAAGAAAACTTGCTTTGATCCGTGAAGGGTACTTCTTCTGGTCACAAACTCCAAATAACTAACAATGCCAGAAGAATTTAACGATCATCAAATAATCCCAAATATTGGATACTTATTCTTTTCTTCAAAACTGAATTCCATAAAAAAAAGTATATAATTGATGAACGTCTCAACACGTCTCCTATCTTGATAATAATCAATATCTGATAATTTTACCAAAAAAAAATACCAGCCAACTTTCTTTCCAGTTAGGTCAACTTTCCAATCATCGTACAAAGAATACAACATGACAATCAGACCTACTTAACATTAGGAAGAAAGAGTACCAACTCAACCTCACAAAACTACATTTTGACGAAAAGATATGACACTAAACAAAATTATAACGTTATATATTTAACCTGAAACTCATTTACATACACAAACGTTCATGTCTTACCCGCGATTCGAACCCAGATCTCCCACGTGAGGGTCTGTCACTCTCCTACTACGAATGTGTAAGTTTATTGAAAATAACCGACTAACCGACTAATTGTTAATACTTCCGGGTTGCTTTAAGGTTATTCGAATAATACCCGACATCTTTTTCTAACCTATCTCTATGAATCAGTAACTGTTTTATTAAATTTTTATATCTGCTTTCAGTATAATTTGTATAGGTTTGCTCACAGACTAGAGTTCGTACAGAGTGAACCTTTTAAGTGTGAACTCGCTTCCTGATTAGATTGAGTAATTCATTAGTTCTTAGATGTGAATGATCAATGTTTTCTGCTTTCCGTGCATGTGAATCTGCTACACATACCTTTTTTGCTGATCAGTAGTGTTCTGTATTTCTACCCTGTTCTAATGTGCAGCGGTCACTGATTGGGATGTTTTTTTTTATTGCTTTTATCATTGTATATTCATCTTCATGAAAAATCATTTGCGTTTTGTGCAACCTCATTTCATACAATTTCTTAATTTTTCCGTTTTACCCTCATAAATCCTCACACAAATTTTTGGAGCTTACATGATTTCAAAGTTATTGTGCACTTACTAGCTTTGGTATTCAGGTGTTTAGAGTTTCTAAACACGGTATTCTCAATTCGTCAGTTCTCTACCTTCTCCTTGTGCACATCCGCCGTAAAACATAAATTCTATTAGAACATACAATAAAGGATAGTTTTTCACATGAATGTTTCGTGCAGACCAAGCATTGTACCGCGACATGCGTTACAAAATAGGCAAAAAAATTATATTTTTATTTTTTTCTCAACAACGAAAGATAAAAAATACATTTTCATGGAAATTTTACCATTATAAAACCCACTTATTGCATTTTTTTTTGGAAAGGCTCGAATTGGATTAATCCTATCATTTCAAAAAAATTGAAAATACTGAATTTGAGGAAAAACTTATGCAATGATATTAAAAATATATTTTTAATATATGCCATATGTTAGTTAATAACCTCAGTATTTCTGTAATTTACTCATAAAACCACCATTTTCAATTCAAAAATTTAAATCTGAATGAATATAATGTGCAGCGGTCACTGATTGGGATGTTTTTTTTTGCTCTGTTTTTTAATTTTTCACCATAATATTTCGTAAGTTTGTCGTCAAATGTAAGAAGAATGATAAGTGTTGGAAAAACAAAGCTATAAACAGAAATTGTGTGTATAATAGTTTAATTGCCGTAATATTCTATCGTTCTGTCTGTTTTTTTAGATAAAAACTGAAACACATTATTATTTTCCGCCATAATTGCAGCACATATCCCTAATAGTTAGCTTTCGACGAAACGTTCATAAAACAAACCATGCTTTATTTTGATCAAGAAAACAAGTTTTTCGCATACGTTTTGTTTAAAGACTATTTTGGAGAAAGGCAACAAAGTATGTTGTACACGAAATAACTTCAGGTGTTTAATAACTTTAGGTGTATAAAGGAAAGGAGTATTTCAAACGTCGGCTCCGAAAATTTGTGTTGTATCTACCGAAAGGCTTGATAATCGAAACACTGTACATTTGTAAGAAAGCGATAGCAATAAACAATAGATACATTGTGTGATTTTGTTCAATTTTTCTGATTCATGCAATTGGAAGTAGTTTTGTAGTTTTCGGTATGTATCTGCTTATTGTCATACTTTTTGAAAGGTTAATATTGATGCTAATTTTCAATTTATTCCAAGTTCTTTGTGTCATCATACTTCATGATGTAATAATTTTGAATAATAATAAAATCCAAATATAAACGAGGAAGCTATGAAGCCATTTTTTACGAAAGGTTTGGCCAGGTCGTCATAACGAACAACTAAATATTTCAGTCTGAAAAAACAATCTAACCTCATGACTTTGAAATGAATAAACTAAATTCTAAACCTGGCACGAACAGGTATTATTAATCATTGCCAAGTCAGCAACTCAGAAATACCTATTTGAAATGAAGAAACTCGTTTCAGTTATTGTAGGCATATGGTAAAATATGTAGTTCTAGTTAAAAATGTTTCAGATTTACTGGCATAAGTGAAAAAAAGCGTTAATAAATTATAATAAACTTTAGTCATGTGAAAATCAAAACTGAAAAGAATATTGTCGGCTTTCATGTAACATTTTTGTTATATTATTCTAATCGTTCTAAATATACATATAAATACCTAATAGATTTTAAGAAATTATAAACCCAAAATTGTGAAATTAAACACTGTAAACAAATAAGATCTTACTCTTTCTTAACCTCAAATGAATTTCTGTTAGTTCTTCGATTTCTCAATATTTTTCTATTTCGAAAATATTCTAATTTTACTTGACTGAGTATACCTAATAACTATATGATGAAGTATTGATCGGTAAGAAATAAAAAGACTTCGACGTTTTTACATAAGATCATAAGTTATACACACAAAAATGATATCCAATGAGCAAAAATGCTATTTTTTGCAGAATATTGATTCATGTTTTGACATTATTATAATAAATAACAGCAACTGGGATTACACTAAAAAGAGATGTATCAACTGTTCTATTTATACTTATTCAATAGTGGCCTGCTAGTGCCAATTATATACCAAAGCGAAAGGAAATCATCGAAAACCCATGCAAATTTACAGTTTTCACAATTGAAATGAATGATTGAATGGAAACCTAGATTTACTAACCAATACTCAGGAAATTATACAAGTGGAATAACAAATATTATGAAAAATAACAGAAACTCTTATTTATCAAATATAAGAAATTCATTATTCTACATACACCCATTACTAGGTCAAACTTTCTTCCATCTATGTGTGAAAGTGTGAAACAATTGATTTCGTTGTTTACAAACATAATTCAGATTCAAGTAAATTCTTTGGCGCTGCCCTCTATCATTGACTAGCGAAAACCATTCACATATTGAGATTCTAGAACGAATATAACGATCATTCCATCTCAACTTACTTCAGACTTACAGATACATACGTTAGATGGCAGAGCACACGCATTCGCTGAACTTCAACACACTTTCGGAATAACTATCTTGAGATATTTTGTTTTGTAGTTAAAGAAGTATTTCCTACTCATTGAAGTGAATGTTGTATTAAATATATATTTCAAAGAAATCAGCGTATTTGGTTAAGAAGCGACTATTTTCATTTTTTTGAACTTTTGCCAATAAAAATAACCTTAAATATTAAATTAAATTAAACACTTGGCTTAATATTTTACGATTATATTCAACAATATCAAATAGTCAACATGTTTCGAGAGTGAGCTCATCTTCAAGACTAAGCGCGAATTCAATCTGAGTCATAAAAAATAGCCTTTGTTTTTTATTTTATTCAATTCGTCAATCAATATATATCTTGACTGAAAATAATGGAACATAAATGGTTTGTCCATATTCTAATAGAAAACATTTGATATCAAGAAAAATTGCTGAAAATAAAGTTTTAAAGCGAGGACTACGGTGATAACTGACAATACTCTATGATATACGGGTTTGCATAATATCCAACATTAATATATCCTCTACTGATGAATACTTATAGGTATTGATAAAGTTCTGTTTTCTTACCTTCAGCAGTAACTTCTATATATTGATTCATTAAATGAGAAGAAACAAACCAACTAGAGCGATATTTCATATTTCAAGCGAATAATTTGTTATATATGCTTATATGTAAATATATGCGACATGTGATATAGATATAGATTCATGCTGTGAATAATTTGATTCCTGCTACGATAATAATGTATGAAATATCATTGCACATCTTCATGTGACTAACTCAATCCAAATTTCATAAAAAAATAAAAACAGTTAAAGACATCAATATTTGAATATTTATGATATCAATCATTAATTGAATAATTATTTCTCGAAAGCTTTTGTGGGAGAAAACACATCAATGAATCCTTTCACGTTTGTAGAAGAATTCATAGAAGGAAAATCAGCCACTTGGTTAATTTCAAAGAACTACAGAAAGCACAATATATCGCTATGAAGTCATCGCAGAAATTGAAAGAGAAATTCTAAGTATTGTACAATTTGATTATTTAAAAATAATTTATGTTGTGGGGAAAAAGTCTAGGTTTTTGTTCACGAGCAAAAATGTTTGGGTATGGAATTTATATGTGAGTAAATAATGTTTGGGGAACAAATGGGGGTGGGATGAAAAGCTTCGGCCTGCCCAAGAAAAACGATGTTTTGAAAATGTTGGTGAACCCTTATTGTTTTTGGCTCTTATTTTTTTCAGCATTTAGGCACGTCTTGAGATTTTTTCATATTTTTATCTTCTTTACTTTATATTTATCTTCTTCACTGTATATTTTATCACGTCGCCTCCTTATATCCAATGCCTCCAATATAAATGTCCTTTCTGATTCATTGGTACAATTCAGGACACCCTCTCATTCAGCACTCCTAACTTATTAAAACTATTTTTCAATTCGTACATCAAATATTTACTGATAAGACATATGAATGTAGCTTTTCTGTAAACTTCTGAAATGTAACTATTTAGGTATGGTTAATTTTACTGAATTTATCAGTATATTGAAATCTTTTTTCGATTATGAGATTCCATAATATCAAACTACTCCTAATAAATTAATAAGTAATAATTATCTGTAATTGTCTGAGGCAACCCAATGATATTCAAAAATTCATATCAAGAGAATACCTGAAAAACACAACAACGTAAGTGAAAAAATAAACATTGTAAGTGTATTTCCGGCCAGAACAAGAGATGGCGCCACTAAGTCTAAGTCTTTTGGTGCGGCGTCCCACAGTACTATTTCTACTGAGCTTGTATGTAAGGTTTCAGCCCAATCAGCCCCAATCGCTACGTTAGTTTGCGTTTGGGAGCACATTGCGCTTGTCGCTTTTTTTGTTTACATGAAAATGGAAAAATTGGAGAAACGTGTTCTCATCAAATACTTCTATTTGAAAGGTTTTATAGCAAAACATATAAAAGAAGAGATGGATGCAACTCTAGGAGACTCCTTCCTATCATATTCAACTATTATCAAGTGGGTTTCTGAATTCAAAAAGGGTCGTGCGAAAACTTCTGATGAGACTCGCTCCGGACGGCCCGTTTAAATCACAACTTCATTAATAATAATAAAGTTTAAAGTTTATTGTCATTACAAACAGTAGTTTTACAAATTTTAACAATTTTCAATTATTCTTTGACAAAAAAAACCATAAAATAATATAATATAATGATTGAGGACATCCATCAAATAGTATTGGAAGAAAGCAGATTGAAAGTGCATGAGATAGCTGAGACCTGTAGGATGTCAACTGAACATGTGCGAAATATTTTGCACAGCCATTTCATCACGGAAAAGCTGTGTGCAAGATGGATGCCGCGTTTGTTAACGCTCGACCAAAAACTGATCCGAAAAAACATTTCTACCAAAAATTTGGCCTCGTATAGGCGTAATCCAAACGAATTATTGCGTCGATTCTTAACTCTTGATGAGACTTGGTTCACCACCACACTCCTGAAAATGAAGAACAGTCATAGCAGTGGGTTGGAAAGGGGGAACCAACTCCAAAGAAGACAAAAACAATTTTATCGACAAACAGGTTACGGCTACTGTTTTTTGGGATGCAAGACGAATTATATACATTGATTATCTTGAATAGGGTATGACTATCAAGGGTATGACTATCAGTGGTTAATACTACGTTTTTTATCAAAACGTTACTTATTAAACGTTTCTTATTGTAACGTTTGGAAGACGAGGTGCGAATTAAACAACTTCATTTGGCGAAGAAAAAATTTTGTTTCATCACGATAACGCACCATTATGGCAACGATTGTTGCCATGTCCATAATCCACGAATTTGAGTTTGAATTTATGCCGCATCCTTCCTACTCTGCAGACTTAGCTCCCAGCGACTATCACCCGTTTCCTAACCTCAAAAAATGACTTGGCAGTAAAAGACCTGAGAACAACGAAGAAGTTATCGAAACTATAAATCAGTATTTTGAGGAGCTTGACGAAGCTACGTTTAAAACTGGTATAACTAAATTAGAACGCCGCTATGTATGGGAAATGTATCAGTGTTGATGGAGATTATGTTGAAGAGTAAAGCAAAAAAAGTAAAACATCGTTTTTCTTGGTCAGGCAGGAAATTTTTCACCCCACCCTCGTATAATTTTTTTCAAGTTACGATTGATCAAATTAGGATGCAATATTATCAAGGTCTCTTTTCCGGATTTCTTAACATTTCAGTTATTCATCAGTTAAATCCGTCAATTAAGTTCTTTATATATACAATTATTTGCTAGAATTAGAATTATAAGATTTCTACTCAATAAATATAAGGAAAAATTCAAACTTCGAGACATTCCACTAAAGGGGGAGGCAATTAAATCATTCTCAATAGGACAATCAGGAATAAATGTATTTAATACTTCTCCTTGTGAACTACTGAAGCTTGACAAATATGTATTTCATTCCGATTTTAAACACTTGCGAAGCTTCTCAGTGCGCTGCATTCTTCAAAGTCTTCTATCAGTCAAATATACTGAACAACTGACAAATTATATTCAATTATTAGGTGGTATTAATGAATATAAAATAGTAGAACATTAATATGATTATAAACACACACAAAAATGATATTGGTATTAATTAATTAGTGGGCGTACTTATATTCAAATAATTTCCCTAAATCATTCATTGTCAAATATTGAAATTTGGCTTTCTTAAAAGGAGATACAATAATTTTGATTTCATTTTATCTTGTCGATAAACATTCACTGACTCAATTCAACATTTGTTCGGCCATTTGTTAAATCCTATATCGCACGACATTGTCATATGATATTATGACATTATCACCTTGATTCCGTCTGTCGTTTGCCATAACAAAATAATTTAATATGCAATAATATTCGCTCAAGCGAGTTGGCAATAACAAACGAGTGGGAAAAAGGTAGTAGTATGTTCAACTTCACATTCATTAGTTGCTAGTTCAAGTGGGTGTCACCACCTGATAGTGGGAGGCCCATGCAGAAGTTCTAATATGTTATATAGTCCCCACTATTTCATCTAGTATAACTCAGGAAATAATTTTTTTCTTAGCAGAAAACGTTAGACGTTTTCAGACGATTTGTATGAATGAGTATCCAGCCTCCAATAATTGAATTTCAGATTAAATTGAAACGAGTTGGAGTTAAATTGTTCGTGAATCTTGGCTAATGTAACCTCAAGAAATTTATTTTCTTATTTTCACAAAGAGTTAAGTACCCTCATTAATTGAAAGATTAAATTGAAACGCTTGGAGACAAGAAAACCTCAAAATAATTTTCCTAAAGGGACGTTTACTTTAAAAGTCTATAATAAATTATGTTGTATTCTCATGAACGGTAGTGAAATATTTTATTGAAATAGTTGAAACGATTTTTATCTTTCAATTTAATGCTTCATTTGAAGTTTTTGGAGATCAATATATATCTTTTCTGCTTCAAAAAAAAAAGGGAAAAATAAAATAAAATTTGCAAAATATATAAAAAGATATAAAAATAAATGAAATGAATTGAATCCTAAACTTTTTCAGTCACTATATGGACAAGTAAATATGTTTAGATGGACGTCCGCAGTTCATATGAAAATCAATTTTATGAAAAATTTTTCTTCTTGTTTTTTATTGTTATTCTGAAACGTGATCTTTGAAAGTTTCTGATAGAGGCTCAGGTGCCGAGCGGTATCGCGTCCCTATAGGTACAATCGCGACTTACTGGTGCTGATGGGTTCGATTCCCACCGTGATCTTGGACCGTTGGGAATCGGCGTTAATCTGTAGATCTAACGGAGCTATACTCAACCACATGGAGAATTTTAAATGTTGATTTGGGTTTGAAAGCCTACAAAAATCAACCTCTGCAAGAATTAAAGCCAAATGACCTACCACAACATCTATTTTTTTTTTGTGAATGGGCTTCAGAACAGCTTAATGAAAATCCGCTGTTTTCTCGAAAAATTGTGTTCAGCGATGAGGCTCATTTATGGTTTGACGGATATGTAAATAAACAAAACTGTCGCATTTGGAGTGATGTACAGCAACATGCCATACAGGAATTACCGATGCATCACGAAAAAACGACAGTTTGGTGTGGTTTATGGGCTTGTAGCATCATCGGTTTATTTTTTTTCAAAGACTACCATGAAAGAAACGTTACCGTCAAAGGCGAACGATATCGAGCCATAATACGTATTTCTTTTTGTCCCACTTGGCCGAGTTGAAATAAGTTGATATGCTTCCATCAAGACGGTGCCACATGCCACACAGCTCGTGAAACAATGGACATGTTGAAGGATTTTAAAAAAAACTACGCTTAAAAAATCACCCATTATATATTCTCTGATTATATAAGTCTCTGACTCCCGTTCTTAGAAAAATGATAATAATAATAATAATGAAATACATCACTACAGATTTAGAAAGTTTGTCTGATGAGTCTCAACAATCTTCCTTAGAATCATAATTACAACCAATCCCTTCTAGATTTTCGTCTACCTACACAGTGTAAAATAGTCAAATCGATCGTAAATTACTCAGAGTGTAATACAACTCAATTGGATTAAATTCTGTATAATGATGGGATAGAAGCTCAAAACATATGTTGGATGCATTAATCAATTTTGTGGAAGTTAAAGAAGTATTTTCAATTATAAAATCCTTTAAAAATATCACTGTTGAAAAAATTTCTGCATAATGGTGAAAGTTATGAAAATGTCAATCGACCCAATCAAATTGTTCAAAATCAAGAGTACAATCCAATCTTGGAGGAAGAGATAGCATATCGAAATAATTGCTGTTATACCTACTTGTTAGCAGTAAATATTAACTTTAATAAACATTGTTTCTTTCTGAAATAAAGAAATAATAAATTTATTCATAAAGAATAACAGAGATCCCAAGCCTCAAAGCTAAAAAAGTGTTCACCTAAACAAGATCATCAATACAACAAGAGGAGCAAAGATACAGTAAATTCAGATATATATCAAAATTCTTTTCATTTTGAAAAAAATTAAAATTGGAAATTAATTCAATTCGAAAAATAAGGAACAAATCACAGGAAAACAACAGAAAGTTGTTTGAGAAAAACAACAGGAAGAAGGCTGTGAATAAACAATTAAATAGTTCTTCAAAGTCATCTGAATAGAATAGACGCTGTAGAGGTGTTTTTCTGTGTTTAGTGGTTGAATGTAGTAATTTTTTCTCGGATCAATGAAAAAGAAAATTGGGGTTCATTCAACAAAAATAAAAACAAAAGTTTCATTTCTGAAATCCCCTTTCGACTATTAGATACATTCAGTCTATCGTATAAATGTTTTTTTAGATCAATGAAGGAGAAAATTGAAGTTTGTTCGGCGAAAATCAAAACAAAAGTTTTTTTTAAAATCTTCTCTTTACTATTATATAGGTACATTCAGTCCATCGTATAAGGCTATCAAAATATATGTCTTTCCTTTTTAGTTACCATTTGAATTGTTAGAAATTCCTTACATTCCGCGATTTCGTCAGTTCAATCGATAGTCTCAACGAGTTAATCCGGTGAATATGCTGAATGGCAAAACTATTCGTAGTCCCATTTAAGCATTTAGGGACTACACACTTGTGCATTTAGGGACGCTCACATTGTACTGAAGGAACAATACTTTTAGCTACAAATACAGTCATTTTTATAGAAAGCAATGAAAAATCTCTCCATTAGTTTTTACCCCCTGACTATTTGCCTGTTTTATATTACACCTGAATCACAAAAGAACACACCATATCAAGTGTTAATCTTTGAAATTAATGCGTAGAAGCCAATACTAATCTATAGTATTTATCAAGCATTTCATTGGTTTTGTTGATGGGGTTTGAAATAAAAAATAATGCCTGATTAGAACACAAAATTAATCTTTATGTTAAAATCTTTTTATCTTCAAAAAATGGAAAGCATTTTTATTAAAAATTATTTCTGATAAAATTCAAGAAGTTACCTACTTTCGATTGTTTGTCTAACAAAAATCAAATAACGCATCTTGCTTATAATTTGATAGTTGGCTCTCAGTAGATGGCAATAGTCATGCATATAATGTTAATGAGCAGGAAATTTAAAAAGTAACTAGTTCATCAAATCATTATCGTACTTTAATACAATTTTATAATAATAATTTTTATTCCCAACAGATATACATCCAATTACAGAAAAAAATAACAAATTCTACAAAAATAATAATAAATAAGAAAAATGGACGAAAAAAACAGAAACAAAAAAGAGAGTATAAGCGAATATAAACAACGAAAATATTAAATTGAAATAAATTGAAATAGTATTGAAAATAAACAGATGGATCAAACTAAAAATAAAATATTGTCTATTACAAAGTTACATATGGTCAGCAGAAGTTGACCATATAGTAACGAAATATATTTGATGAATAAAAAATAAATTAGAAATAAATAGTGAACAAATGAAACAAACTAAAATTGAAATATTATTTACTTATATTGTTTTATATTTTTATTGTTTTCAAAGTATTAATTTTTATTAAATATCTCTTATATTCTCTAATTCCATTTATAACAGCTCTACCTTATTTCTACGTAAATAGCATATGAGGTTATCATCTACTAAGTATATAAGTTTTTCAAATCGACTGTAGGTACCTACACATTGGGGTTGAACTTTAAGCTTGTTCAATTGAAAGTCCTCAGAAATATGTCTAATATTTCGATACTTCCTTGTTTCAGCTACTTAAATTATGTTGCAACGTATTCATATTCTTGTGAGTTGAGAATTATTTTTCGGTTCAAATTCAATTTACAACTGTCGAAATAAAGGCGAACTATTTTTAACATTTGGTTCTCATCAAATTTACATTGACAGGATCCGTTTGATCGTCCTCAACGGAATATACTCATTGACAATTCTCTGGTTTCAGAATTGAATATTGCAGTTAAGAGTTCCTAATGAAATACATCAAGTAGGTATCGGACTGCACATTTCGGGGAAGGCAAATACGTGTCCCTCATTGAAAATTTTAACAGTGATAAGTTGCGAGCGACAGATGCGGTTGTTATTAGAAACATATTGGACTTCCGGTGGCCCTAAAGTCAGGCGCAACTTAAGGTAACGACATATGCCTCTGTCGTGCAATTCGATACTTACGAGTGACCGAACTTTAACATAACGCCACAGTGACTTTTGAATTTTATGCTTGCTAAATTTTCAGATATTTCAGTTAAACCATTTCTTCCTTGCTCCGAAAGTCAACTTACATAATATGGACCTTTTGGTATTATTTACCTACATCATAGCCGTCCATCGTTATACGGGAAATGGGCTGAAACTCTAGCTCACAGAGAAACATAATGAAGTCAAATTTATGGAAGAATCTGTCGAAAATAATATTTCGTTTACGAGTATGTGTCCAACGTGCATATCTATGCCTTTAATTATTGTAATTACGTTATTATTGATATACCTACCTATGAATGATGTGAAACGAACGCTTTGTATTATTTTAAAGAAAATAGCGCAGTAAGATGAACATGAAATATGATACAGTTAATACGAAGAAGTACATAATGTTATGTGTTTAATATAATGCATTGGGAACTAATTTAAAGAATTGATAACATTATTTAACAAGATTTGGGTTTAAAGACACACAACACGCAAAAAATAACCCTAATAAAAAATTAATATTTCAATTACTATATCCTCTTCGTTCTAATTGAATACCAAAGAAGTGAATAGTAAAAATGTAAAATAAATTTCTGATACACCGATGGAAGCATAAAAATTAGAGAGATACAAAGATATAGTTACGAATAATAGTAATAGTAAAATAAATTTTCACCAATGGAAGACAAATAGACACAAAGTTACAAGGATATGATATCATATAAATGGTGTTTTTTTAGAGGTACAGAACTTCAAATTGCAATAAAACAACTATGGATCATTCGATTGACGAAATTTTTTTTATTCGAAAGATAATCTTGTGGCATTATATTTTGAATATGATTTCTGGCATATGACCGCCACGGCTGGCTCGGGTGTAGTCCAATCTGGACGTCCAATTTTCGATGACTTTTTCCAACATTTGTGGTCGTATATCGGCAATAACACGGCGAATATTGTCTTCCAAATGGTCAAGCGTTTGTGGCTTATCCGCATAGACCAATGACTTTACATAGCCCCACAGAAAGTAGTCTAGCGGTGTTAAACCACAAGATCTTGGAGGCCAATTGACAGGCCCAAAACGTGACATTAGGCGGTCACCAAACGTGTCTTTCAATAAATCGATTGTGGCACGAGTTGTGTGACATGTTGCGCCGTCTTGTTGAAACCACAGTTCCTGGACATCATGGTTGCACCAAACAGTCAGTTTTTCTGGATGTAACGGTGTTTTGACATACACTTGAGGATTATCTTCACTCCAAATACGGTAATTTTGTTTGTTGACGTAGCCATTCAACCAGAAGTGCGCTTCATCGCTGAACAAAATTGTGCGCGATACGTATTCCGCACAGAACCATTATTTTCGAAATAAAATTGCACTATTTGCAAGCGTTGTTCAGGCGTGAGTCTATTCATGATGAATTGCCAAACCAAACTGAGAATAAATCACTTCTCAGCTCTTGAATCGGTCGCCATCTTCAACAGTAATGCCAACTTAAAGTTCAATACCTCTAAAAAAAACAACCGTTATATAAATATTATATATAAATAATCAGATACGACGGAAACTTTTGTTCAAAGCTATAGAGTTGGAGATTTTGAAAAATGGTCTTGTTTCAATCCTGCGGCGTAGACTTATCAAAGAAGTAAAATATCAAGTTTTTGTTTCAATTCATTAATGTAAAAAAGTAATTTTTTCACATATTGACTTATATCACATATCACTTATCAAGAACACTGTTGAGTAGCGTTGGGGACAAAGTCCGTCACAAAACGCATGTACCTAATTTGTTTGAGTTTTTACATAAATGTTAGTTAAATTCCATTATTTTTTATTTAAAAGAATTTGGCTTTGACCAACATCATTAGCCAACAGGATACATGATATATTAATTATACCTATACACAAATATCTAAAAATCTACAATAACTATTCAATGACTCAATAATTTAATTCCAGAACTCAACTTTGAATTTTATGCGCCTATAATAGATTGAAAATTTCATTATTATTTAATGATACAGTGAAAATATAAATTGAAAGGAAGGTGAAATTTTACAATATGAAGTAGCTTTTCGAGTTTGAATCAATATTATTACGAGAGTTTTTACATGGGCCAGTGACCTGCAGTGCCCAATTTACCTAAGCTGCAAAAAGCTATCAATCCTCAAAATGCCATACAATGTATACAATGAGTATACAGCTTATAAATTTTCATATTCATATGTGATAGTAGAAAACATAGATTTTATGGTTTATATTTAGTAATAGTCGAAATTCGACCTAGTAGTTGTGTACAATGATGCCTGGAGTTACTACATTGCAAAATGAGATGTTCTAATGTACCATTCTGTCCACATTCATACACTGGAGAATCTTTCACACCTATTCTGTGGAGATAAGTTAATGACTTAGCATGACCTCTTCTTAGTCTACTGATAATCCTTATGAAGTTGCTATCTTTTGTACAGTTGCTGAACCATGTAGTGTTTAACGAAATTTTTGTATTTCTTCATATTTCTGACCCATTTCCAGAGATCCATATGTATTAATCCTTTCCTGTCGACACTTTTCTTTACAAAATAGAAATAAATCTGAGTTAACTAAACCCTGTTTAAGTTTTGGGGTCAAAATAGCTGCAAAATTCGAAGTTGTTTCAGCAATCAGAGCCTCAGCAAAAAAAAATCTGAGCTTATTAATGCATTTGAATATAAAGTGTTGAATAATTGAAATGTTTTGTTTTTTTTTTTTTTTCGCTTCTTCTCAATCTATTTGTTTCTACGTGGTTTTTTTTCTTTTTTTTTTTTTTGTATTTTTCAGAATCAGTTCAAGGACCAACCTATATACGGACAATTATGCCTCCAATGGTTTCTTCATATATTTTTTCAGTATTATATAAAAGTTATATGTTTTTGTGAATTGATCAATAATTGAATTAATTAATTAATATTCTAATTTCAATTAGAAACAGTTATCACCACATTTAACTACACTTTCTTAGTTATCATAGGTTCAACGTATTGAATATCCCTCTGAAACATATTATCTTAATTAACTGCGTTATGAATACGAATTTTTTATTGACGCCAGCATGAAGATGAACTCCATTCCCATATCAATTTCCAAATACATACTTCTAAAAGTGAAAGGTAGATGCGACGGCAACCTTTTATTTATTATAACCCATAACTTCATGAATTAGACCAGCATTTTTACGGGTCTATATCCTAATTAAGCCCGTACTTGTCGTGATGTTGCTCAACAAAAAAATTTACGATCACTTTAAAATTTCAAAGGTCTAATTAACGTGGAGGAAATTTCGGTTATATTTCCTCTACTAGTATTATTCATCGAAGGATGTTGAAAAACGGACACCGTTATTCATGTTCAAGTTTAAATAACATCTGAGTATTTGTATAATTGATATTCTACGTGTGAATCCTGATGTGGTACTTCATAAGATTCAGATTACGCAGATTACCGGTGATTTCTTCCACTTGAACATCAGTAATTTTCAATTACATTATGAATTTTAAACTACACGCAAATTATTGAGTTTATGCTCTTCTTATATGGCTAAAAATTAAATTGATATTGGATTTTAACGCGATGGAATCACGAATAAGACATGATACGTGCTCGCGAATGAGTCGAAGTTCCCACCAAGAAAAGTTTAAATGATAAATGGATTTGAGCAGCAACATTGCTAATCTAAACCACGTTGCGAAGTTCTTTGATACATGTAACAGTTTTGGAATGTTTAAATGTAATTAATAACTTTCATCAACATGCCTATAAACTGATAATTATACACAGAAACATTGAACTAAGTAAAACGAAAATTGCTAATTTGTATGACTCC
The DNA here is from genome assembly GCA_030704895.1 of Henosepilachna vigintioctopunctata. Classification (NCBI taxonomy): domain Eukaryota; kingdom Metazoa; phylum Arthropoda; class Insecta; order Coleoptera; family Coccinellidae; genus Henosepilachna; species Henosepilachna vigintioctopunctata. The sequence goes on along the minus strand of JARQZJ010000062.1, from coordinate 2,940,949 downwards.
TATAATCACTACATAGTATAAAACAAAGTCGCTTGCTCTCTCCATGTATTCCCTATGTACGCTTGAATCTTTAAAACTACGCAACGGATTTTGATGAGGTTTTTTTTTAATAGATAGAGTGATTGAAGAGGAAGACGGTATGTGTCAATGAAAAATCATTTTATTCTCAGTTTAGTTAATAAAGCATAAGGCATAAATGTCGAATTTTCAAATTGCTGACCCTAAGTTCAGATCTTACTAAACTAAGATCTAAATCTAAACTAAACATGGGGTCAACCATTTGAAAATTCAACATTTATGCCTTATGCTTTATTAACTAAACTGAGAATAAATGATTTTCCATTGACACATACCGTTCTCCTCTTCAATCACTCTATCTATTAAAAAAAACCGCATCAAAATCCGTTGTGTAGTTTTAAAGATTCAAGCGTACATAAGGATACAGGTAAAGAGCAAGCGATTTTGTTTTATACTATGTAGTGATTCGATCGATTTTTAGGCTGTTTTAGAGGTAAATTGACATGCTGATTCCTAAGCTTTAATCAGATTCTTCCTATCACGTCAATTTTTTTTTGCTACAGTTGTTGCGCATACTATTACTCTTCGCTGAACTGAACGCGAATTACAGAAAGCCCTACTGCACTCCTGTCGGTGAAACTTTTTGCAGTAACGACTGGAGGTGGCAATGACGAGGCGCAATAGGTTTAGATTCGTATTGTCTTGACTAATTGTTCAGTTACGCATGAGACACTCTAATAACAGATGTACTTGTCGCTATGTAATAGTAATGCCCCTTTGTTTCCTTCTTGGCCAGCAACGCGGATATACCAAGTACCCTTGTTTTCTATTCTAAGTGGCAGCCACGACCTGACCTTGAACCTGGTGATTCAGACATTCTCAATCAGTCACTTGTCGACAGAAAAAACATTATATTTTCGTCTTTGCATATAAAACTAGGTTTCATGAAGCAATTTGTTAAAGCTTTGTCAACTGAAGGGGACTATTTAAGTATATCATTTATTATATATCATATTATTTAAGTTGAATATAAACTTAAATTCAAACACTTGAATTTATGATTTACACTTTATTGACTACATAGCATGACGCGTTTCGTCGTTACAAACGACTTCTTCAGATGCAAAAATACAGGTAAATATATCAGGGAATTTTGGTGTTCTATGGTTTTGGTTTTACCTAAGATACCCTGATATATATACCCCTGATCCCCTGGTCCCTGATATATATACCTGTATTTTTCAAAATGTTGTTATTATTCTGTAAGCATCTGAAGAAGTCGTTTGTAACGACGAAACGCGTCATGCTATGTAGTCAATAAAGTGTAAGTCATAAGTTCAAGTGTTTGGATTTAAGTTTATATTCAATTATAATGGATTTACAGCAAGTAAACGCCAACACTATCAACTATTATTTAAGTATAACATTTCGACATTTTCTAGCTTGTGATGGGCCACAGATTGCGCAACTCATTAAAGATGAACGTTTCATTGAAACAATGACCAAACTTGGAAAAAATGCTTGATTGGCATTAAAAAGCATTGTCAACACACTTGGAAACACACGAGCCCAGAATTACGTCGAAATTGTTCAACAACTCTTAGAAAGCTTTGAAAAGCTTGGCTGTAACATGAGTATCAAACTGCATTTCTACATAGCCATCTTGCTAAATTTCCAAAAAATCTTGGCGCTGTTAGTGATGAACAGGGTTAGCGATTCCACCAAGATTTGAAGGCCATGGAGGCAAGGTATCAAGGAAGATGGGATGTCAGTATGATGGCTGACTACTGTTGGAGCATCAAGCGGGAATGTTCCCAGATTGAACATTAAGGAAAAGTTATAAGCGAAACTGTTTACCCTTATAACATTTTTTATTTTTTGAATAAACACAATTTAACTTATGATATTATAATAACCTTTTTTATAAATAAAATATTCTAATATGTTTGGTTAGTACACACTTTATTTTCCTCTGTATGCCCATTTTATATGACTTTTAGGGTAAAGAGAGGGTGTCCTGTAGTTTGAAAACTTGACACGATATAGTAAAATTGATAACATTTTTGAATTCAAAGACCAAAATTTAGTCAAAAACAAGTCACAGTTCCAAGGCAACAAATTGGTATTCCCCAGGGTTATTATTTGATACAAAAGATTGAAAAATTATTTTAACGTAATACATCACATCTAATGAAAAATATCGTAGTATTGAAGAAACAATTGTTATGTTTCAACAATATATCCGAAAAATCACATAACTAAGTTAGTTTTATTTATAAAATATAAATCTCTGATATTTCAGATATTTTTTGATGAAACCTCTGCCAAACTTGAGGTCAGCCATTTGAAAATTCGACATTTATGTCTTACGCTTTATTATCTAAACAGAGAATAAACCGATTTTCCATTGATACATACCGCCATCAGTCGAAGATACGTCCTTGATATTCAACACACTGAAATATCTTTACAATACGATGGCTGCACCATAAATAATAATATCCATAAACAGAATTTATATTCAAATCATTTCGATAATTGCGCCGTAATATAGAAAAAAGTACACGAAACTTAATTAACCTTCTGATATTTTCCTGGGATTTAATTTTCGGTTTCGGCATCGGAATCAGCTCAACCGATTATTATCAGACTTGCCTGACGTAAGACTATCTATAGTCGTAAAATTTACATACCAACTTGCTCCGGTTCATACGGTAGGTAATTATGGTAAATAATTTAGTACTTACACATTTGAATTTTTTATAAGCGTTTGAACTTTTGATATAACGAAATAATTTGCATATTCTACATGAACGAATGGGCTGGATCTGAATTGGGCAACTTGTTTATGGCTGCGGGATTCTGAGGAAGCTGAAAAACATCGTTTTCGAATACCATCTTCAAATGTGATCACTGAATGCCTATCTTTCAGAATTTATTTCATAGTGATAAATAGAGGTGAAATATTGGATACACGCACATACATGAAATGTTTGTAGTGAAATACTATCTCGTATGAAATATTGAGAGAACTCCTTGTCAATGAAATCTATATCCTTCAAGATATAATGTAAGAGAAAATTGAAATGGATGAATCGATGTCGTTCTTGAACACAGATAAAGACAGACTGTTTCGTTCTATGAGGTGCTCATCAGGTAAGCTACGTTCATCGCTAAGTAGGAATACTCATATCTCTTTACCCGAAAATTACACTGGGGAACAATTTGTAACATAATTTCTGTCGACTTCGATTTTTAGGCTGTTTTAGAGGTGAATTGATATGCCGTTTCCAAAACTTTAATCACTTTTTTTCTATCACAACAAATTTTTTTTCTACAGTTGTTGCACATACTGTTACGCTTCGCGAAACTGAACGTGAATTGCAGAAAGCCCTACTGCACTCCTGTCGGCAGAACTTGTTCTAGTAACGACTGGAGGGGGTTATGACGCGCCGCAATATGTTTAGATTCGTATTGTCTAGACTAATTTAGGCAGGTACTTGAGCCAGGGCATGCTGCAATATAATTTACACCAATGGATTATCTGTGTTGATCTTAAATGGTTGTTTCCTTTTTGGCCAGCAATAAAGATATAGCAAGTATCCCTGTTTTCTATGTAAGTGGAACAGCAGAGCTCGTGTGAAGCTTTGGGTGCAGTCAAAGTGACCGCCAAGATCTGACCTGAAACCTGGTGGTCCAAATATTTTAAATCAGCCACTTTTCGACAGGAAAAAACATTATATTTCCGTCTTTGCATATAAAAAAGGTATCAAGAAGCAATTTTTAACGGTGTGCCAACTGAAGGGACTGTTTTAAATATATCATTTCGGCATTTCCTATAGAATATATCATTTCTTGCCATATGAGAAGATAAAGGCTGGTGTACTTGATGGGTCACAGCTTCGGCAACTTATTAAAGATGAAGATTTCATTGAAATAATGACCGAAGTTGCAAGGAAGTTGGCATTCAAAAGTATTGTCAACGACTTTCTTAGAAACCCACGAGCCCAGAATTACGTCGAAATTGTTCAACAACTCTCAGAAATCTCCAATAAGCTTGGCTGTAACATAGGTATCAAACTGCATTTTTTACATAGCCATCTTGCTAACTTTCTAGAAAATCTTTGCGCTGTTAGTGATGAACAGGGTGAACGATTCCACCAAAATTTGAAGGTCATGCAGGCAAGGCATCAAGGTAGATTTTTAGGTTTCACACAGCAATTAACACATAGCCTCATTCAAAATGCTTTTCAATGTTTCAGTCAGTCCATTGATATTTGGATATGAAGCGTCATTTCTTGGGAATTGCATGTCCTCTGGGCTACTAAAAAGTAACAAATTGTTCTATATTCTACAAGTTCATCCATTGTCTGGGTATTTTTAGTAGAGTTCCTGTTCTGTTGTCTCTCTTCATAGGATTAATGGTATATTTTGTATATATTTTTTTCCCTCGTTTCACCATTAACATTTTCACTTTTATATCGTAATTTGCGTTGAAGTGTATTATGTTGTTCGAACGAGTTTTTTTCTGTATCATTTGATTTTTTATACAGTAAATTGAAATAATTATTTGTGGATAATTATTCAATAATTTAATATAGACGAAATATAGAATAAAATGAGGTTTCCTTCTATAAAAAAACTTGTTATTAGTGAAATATCTTAAAACTCTTAATCGAAATATTTGAAATAAAACTCTCAGGGAGCTCTCTACACAAATGTTGTCAACGAGAACGAAATCACTTTCGAGAGTGAATTTTTTTTTCGAAGCGCACTTAATATTCACTCCTCGAAAGTGATTTCGTTCTCGTTGACAAACATTTATTTGATACATTGTGTATCAAATAAAACTCTCCCTGAGAGTTTTATTTGAAAACTTTCTGTTAAGAGTCTCAGTATTTACTAGTATGGATTGATTCGTGAATCTCGAAACCAACTATCCTTCTGCCCGCCGGGACGTGATATGGAGCCATTAGGCATGGGACCATTCTCAAACATTGCATACAGATTTCTGTGTTGTTCGAATGAAATGTCCACAAAGCCTCACTTTTCGCACTAATGTTGTCAGAGTAGGAATATGGAACACTAGGGAGAGTCATACGGCTGTTTTTCGATAGAGGGAGCTCACGTAAATTTTCACAAAGTGTTGTTTTCCCCTCATTCGGATATAAGACCTGTGGGCGTTTTGAAAGTCATCGATTCTTGATTGATTAAATACTGTCTGATGATTCATAATAATAATGAAACAATTGTATCCTATTATTATTCAACAAGATCGATGATTTTTTCGAAGCGCACTTAATATTCACCCTCTAAAGAAATAGGTTCGTTCTCGTTGACAACATTTGTGTAGACAGCTCCTGAGAATTTCATTTGAAATATTTCGATATTTCGATTAAGAGTCTCAGTATATATATATATATATATATATATATATATATATATATATATATATATATATATATATATATATATATATATATATATATATATATATATATATATATAATCATCATCATGATCAATATATATATATATATATATATATATATATATATATATATATATATATATATATATATATTCCGCATCATTTAGGATTCATTCTCGGGAAAATAAGTTCAATTGAAATAACTTCATTTCTAGTTGGTACTGAAGGACAAGGCTGTAACTTCTCCTTGTTTAAGTCAACGTAATCAGAGTCAGTAAAATTAACGAAGTGACGAATTATCGAATTATCAAAGTATCGAATTTGCCTTATATATATATATATATATATATATATATATATATATATATATATACATAAGGAGAATATATATATATATATATATATATATATATATATATATATATATATATATAAGGAGAAGTGACACCCTTGTCCTTCAGTACCGATTAGAAATGAAGTTATTTCAATTGAACTTATTTTCACGAGAATGAATCTTAAATGATGCGAAAGAACGTAACTATTACATGGAAATTTCTTTTAAACAAGCATGAATCATATTACGTGATTATTAATTAATGAGTTCAATTTCGTGAGAAAGTGTTACATATTTCTCCGACTGAATAAAGAGGCAACTCGATAATGTAGACGGTAAACTCATATCCCATCTTGAATGAATTCCACTAACCAGAGTGTACCACATAAAATACAAGAGTTTAATAGCCGGCACTTCCTTCAAATATACCAATTATAAAAATGAATCCCGGAAAACTTATTTCATTAGAAAAACACGTACAATAATTTCTTGATTAACTGTATTCCATGCGTCAATTAATTAAATCGAATAATATAATTAAATGTAGGAACAGTGTTACAATAACTAAATAAGGACCGATATGGGTACCGGTTTTTTCAAGACACTTTTCGACATCAAACCGAAATATTTCCCATAAAAATAGTGAGTGTATTTAAAAGGTTCACGTCAGGTCACTAGCCTCCTTAATGGGATACTTAGACTTCTTTTACTGATACCTAGGACTGTTTCTATCGAAGACCACTGTTAAATAATGGCCGAATTATTAAAATCAGTTTTTTCACTGGGATTTCGACGCTGTGTTTCTTGGTACTCGAATTTTGCCGGAAACTAGCTGTTTTAGAATCGGCAGTGACAACAAATTTGAAAAATCTAATCAATTACCGCGAAAAAAGTGAATACCGCTGCCGAATCTTATATTCAACGGGTATACATTTATCAGATATCTACTGGTTAGGTTCATTAAGGATAAACTCGTAGGAAATACAAAATTAATAACTAATAGGCGTTCAACATAACTGGCAAGTTTAGTCAACCAAGTAGGAATTTATAAAAAATCATTTGAAAAAAGTTCTTATCTCATGAGAGACGTTAGTTATTGAAATATGAATTAGGGCGCTACTATAACCGTTGCTACACCTCAAAATCTGTGAAACATCAATGGTAGATGAAATTTTGCTTATAAAAAACTTTTTTTCATAATAATATTCACAAAAAATTTTTCAGAAAAGTATATCGGAAGTATTTAATTTAAAACACGATACTAACAGATTATCGATAAGACTACTCTCCTAAATTATTCGTATTCAATGAAATATCTGCTCCTTCATTTGTCACAAGATTTTATAACAATGAAATAACATTTCGAATATACTCCTTCACGATTTTAGTACTATATTTTGTGAATGTGACAATCATGAACATCTAAAGTGCAATCTAATAGTTTGAAAAGTTTTCTTGATATCTTTTTTTGATTTACTTTTTATATTTTTCGGACTCTTTTTTCGCGCCAAATCTCAAGTTTTCTGATTCTCAAAATTGCCGAAATTTGAAACAATTGAGAATAAAGCAATCACAAATATATATTCTGTGAAAAAACTTTTTTAATATAATATAATTCAACAGAATTATATTATTTCTGGACAATTGTTACCCCATTTTCAAAAGTTAAACTCACAGTTTCGAGTTCCAGAAGGTCCAGTTTAACTTTTCAAAATGGGCGTTACACTCCGAAAGAACTGTTAAGAAACAATATGATTAGCCAAGTGTTTTTTTTCCAATATAATAAACTGTGTTAATGTAATCAAGCCAAGTACCATCTAATTGCTCCACAATTTTGACAAAAGATAATCATATACATCAATAAAAATACCAGAAGTTTCTCTCCAAAATGTAAATTCGATTAATTATTTAGCAACACGTATTTTTTAATATTGACTGTGTAAATATTCCAGGTGCACACCAATGTTTCACAGTCTAAATAAACTACGACAGAAACCGAAAGAGTATAATTCAAATAAAAAAATTCGAAAAGTGTAGTTCTCATGAGCTCATAATTGATTTACTTTAAAAAGCAATAAATTAAAACTAAAACACTTTGCTTAGGTTTCAGTAAATATATTTAAAACTCTACATATGTTTCGGGTGGTTAACCCATTATCAAGAGTATAGAATATTACTCTATTTGAGTAATATTGTATATCAATATACTCAAATAGAGTAATATTGTATATCAATAATACTCTATTTATGTAGAGTTATTAATATATTTAGTGAAACTTAAGCCCACTGTGTTAATTTTAAATTTATTTTTTTAAACATAATGAAACCTCCGTGTCATAAATTACTTTTGACTGAAGTAAAAAAGATGCTGAATTTTAGTAACTGAAAGTAGTACTAAAAGTGAAAATAAGTGAAAAAGTAACTGAAGTAAAAATTACTTATGAAAAGAAAAAGAAACAAGATTCATGAATTCGCAGTTTATAAATATGTAGATTTTTCATGAAAATAAGGAAATATTTCAACTGCAACTCCCACGAAGCTATCCACACAAATGTCACCGAAAACACAAACCATCACTATATGTGCTCTTCGAAAGGCCAACTGGTTCGATATACCATACTTCGCTGTTTCATCCCATTATGGAAATCATCCGTGGAATGTATCCAAAAAATCAAGCTTCGATGGTTTTTCCAAACGCATCCATGTCTTATCTTTTCAAAATATGGAAAACATTCAGTGGACTAGGCAGGCTTTGTGAACATATCACAATTACAGCTCAGAGATTTCTGGTGAGTAAAAATGGTTCTATACCTTGTCATCCCTTTTCACATCCTAGCGTCAATATTATAATTAGTTTCAAAATTCATGAATCCTTCAATGAGGATGATGAAAATTCATAAAAATGCCTAACATATCAAGAATAAACAGTTAAATAAATAAGTTATATAGGTTTATTGCATGAAAATACTATGTCAAACATACTTTTCACTACGTATACACAATAGGGATATCAGAATACTTGATAACTTCATATTAAATTCGCTGGATGTAATTCATTTTCCGAATATGTATTTCGACTAAAATGACATTTTTCATGTGCTAAAAGATTTACAGATATCGCTTTTAGGAGGTCCAACATGCTTCAAAGGCGTCAGCGGTTTCTTTGTATGATAAAGCATATTTAAATTGACGAATACGTGTGGACTATTTTGGAAAAGAAACGAAGATTTTTCTGCGCATATTACCATTCAATTATCTATTTTGTGGGGAATTAATTCAATTTCAGTATGTTTATACATTTTTTATTCTTGCTATCCAAAAACGAATGGTAATTGTTTTCTAAATTCTATCTTACGATAATATAAAACTTCCATTATTCTATCGATCGTATTATCTATCACAAAGACTCCAGAAGGAGTTGTACCTATCTCTGATCGTTTGGAAACACCCACATCGATATAATTACCCGCATTTCGATAGACAATTTTGGTAAGTTATATCATTATTCCATGTATATTCTAATAAATTATCCAGTTACGTGTCGCAACACAACTGAAAAACTATGGACGAATCGACTGAACCTTATTACAAAAATCTTGATTAGAAACTGGTTTGGAACGTACAGAATTTAACGTACCGTCCGAAATGATTATTGAATTAATTTTACCTCATTTTATTGGTCGAGTTTTGAAATCTAACAGTTCAATAGTCTAACGAACCCGTAGAAAAAAGATACAGAAAATTTTAGAAATAACTTCACTTCTTGTCGCATTCCGATTTATCTGGCGAATATGTCGACAGGGACATTCTCACGATAGTTAGTCCTAATCAGTAAATACTTCAACAGGTTACCTAATTTGACATTTAATTTATGCATTTTCAATTACAAATTAGGGAATATTTCTAAGAAATTGAAATCGCCTTGAAATGCTCGATACATATCTCGATTAAAATTCAAAGAATAATTTTTTATAAGAAATGAATTTTTGTATACATATTCAAATATTATTTAGCAGCACAATTGTTGACTTTTCGAAAATATTAGTATAGTCGGCATATAAACAAAAGAAATATATGGTGTATTTTGAAAACTTTTTTATAATATTTCATATACAACCAACACTATTGAATGCATCAATAAATAAGTAGCACTACTATCTAAAAAAATGTTTTATAATACTCTATCCTTGATTTTATACTCAATACACATCTTTTCATGACTATAGACGTCTTACAGCCCAATCCTAGAAAAAAATAACATTTTCTGATTTCGTATTTCGAAATGTTAAGTGGAAGTACTCCTTCTATCCGCCGATTTTCTTCATTTTACTATTTGACGATTTTCCGCAATGAGAAGGCAAATAATTCTTATTAATTTGTGTTTTTTTCAATAACTTGCTTCACATTGCCCACAAACAACTGTCAAACAATTAATATGATTTTGTGAAATTGAGACATTTATTTTTCATTCAATAACGATTAACAATTCATTTCAATAACAATTAAAAGAAGCGTCGCTAAGAGATCAGCGAATATATTCAAACAACTTACTATCAAATTTATATAATTGTTTTTAATTATGTGAACAGTAGGGACTTTTTCTCAGAAAAATCTGGTGTTATTGTGAAATATGATGAATTTTATTTTGAATATTTATTATTGAAGGTATGTATTTATGTTATTATCAATGTAGTATTTCGGCTAATAATTCATCGAGGCCATTTTTCCTTATTTCGTTAATAAAAAAAATACTTTCAGGCATCCAAGTATTATAATTTCATATATTAAATAAAAACACTTGGCTTTGTTTCACAAAATTTATAATAAATAAATTCTTGACAATTGTTTCGGGGTGTTACCCCATTTTCAAAAGTTAAACTGAACACCCCGAAAAAATTGTCAAGTATTCATTGCAAATTTTGTGAAACCAAACTAAGTGATTTTTATTTAATATATCAATCAATGTTTCACCAAGAGATCAGCGAACATTTAATCAACTTTATTATAATTTCAATTTTCAACTCAAAATATTAGAGAATTTCATTGTGACCGAAATTGCAATCGCCGCTGAAAGTCCTTTCCGATTTTTTGACAACTAGCTGACCAGATGAGTTTCGTAATGCCCAACACTAATAGACAATGAGTGGAGTAATACCTTTTACCTAAACTTGATTAATGATTCTAATTACGACAATGAAATGAATTCTATTTATAATCATAACATTGGTAAAAATAACACGAATTTGATTTGAATATTCAGATATAATTCGAAGAAAAAGAGATAACCGCTCCCTACTATGTCACGACCGTCCGTGATGAGTCATCACTGCACTACCATCTCAAGTCAGAAGAGTCTTTCATTTACGACGCATCTATTTAGAAGTATATAGGTCAAAATAATCTAATATATAATCTGGTCTGATATAAAGGTATATTCAATTTTATTTATAGACCATTTTTATGAAGTTTCAATGTTGCTGCACAGAGAAAGAAAAGATGATATAAATAGTTGTTAAACGAATGTTCTACATGATTTTTTGAATGGGCATAATTGTTTCATTCATAAACATATTGACATGAGGTAATCTCTTTATGTTGAGTGAAGCTCACCACAATATATTAGTAGAAACCACTTCTGAATCGGATAAGCCGTTTCTGAGATTAGCGTGTACGAACGCATAGACAAACAGACACAACCTCTAACAATCAATGTTTTTGGTGGTATTGCTTTGATAAAGGTCACAATAATAATTTTTTTTAATATATTTTCATGTGAAGATAGAAATCCGTTACAATATTTTTATATGTATAGATCGATAAACTATTACTGAACACTTAATCGTTTCCCAAAATATTAATAATAATAATAATTTATTCTTTCGGGGTATACAATAAAAAAAAAAAACAATATTTCACAATTATTTAATACAAGTGATAATTACTTGCAAAAAGAATCTTAAGGCAGTACACTCTGATCCTCCAAATTTCAACTCTAAAAGATTTCTATATTTTACATATTCCGTACGAGATATTTGATATAGACTAGGTACTTCAGATAGAATATATAAGTTAAGTTCGAAATCACTCATTCAAGAATCACTCATTTTTGAATAAAAACGCCTCAAAATTGTTTTTTTATTTTAAGAGAATAAGGTCCTTCAAATAAGAGGGCACCCTGTTATAAACAAAGCATATGATGTGCGGGAAAAACTGACTATATGCAGTAGCGCCATGAATTGGTAGCGATAGAAATCCCTTAGAATCTCAGATTCTACGTATAAACATCAGATGTGAAAAGAATTTTCTCAAACAAATAGGTTGGACTTTTATATATTATAATGGAGTGATATAGCACCAGACATGGTACGTAGAAAAATTTTTCAGAGAAAATTTTTTGAAAATTACTCAGAATAGTACCAAATTATGTTCCTGCAAGCGCAAAAACTCAAAAAAAAAACTTATTTATTCTGTTTGGATCACTCAGCTTATCGGGTAAAACAGAACGAAATGCTTTTTTGTAAATACCAAGATCAGTAAGTTTTCTCCACAAATTTTTTCACTATAGGAGTTGATGAATTCAACATTACCTATTTTTGCATTCAAAAATTCATATTTTCATTAGATTCTATACACAGTACGAACCGTACATTCAAGTTTTTATATAGTTCTGCTAATAAGACGCCAACAAATACAATCTGTCAATCATTATTTCGTAGAGAAAAATATCAATTTTTTCATGTTAAATATAACATGTCAGCATAGACGAAAAATAGGTTAAGGAGTCGCTGCAATTACGTCTGACACGTCGGAAAGTAGCGTTTGATCAGGAATGTCGGTTCCATCTGCAATCGCTTAATTCTATCGCGTGACATTTTATCCGTTTCCTGGTTTAGTGTAGGTGTTCCTTCTTCTAGATCCGAATTGCGTTAGAATATTTTTAATCGTACGGCGTAATGAACTCCCTACTTCAATTTAAATATAAATTCTGTAAGAGAATAATATGGCACAGTTATCGAACCCAAATGAGGTGCATTCCTCCTTATTACTGGAGACATCGGTGCTGGACAACAGGGCTGTATTAAGAGAAATTGAGAAACACAAAGAATGAAGAAAATAGAAAAGGTTTTGCATATTCCGGGATTATGAAGTATCGTAAACGAAAATATGTATTTCATATCGTCATCTGTCTTTAACGAAATATAATATTTATAAGTCATGAACTAATTTTTTATATTTTAATTTTCAATTTATCACGAACCAATCATTCGTACTCTCAGGAAGCAATCTTCTCAAGAGAGTTTATACTGTTTCTACGATAGATGGGGCTCACGTTATTAGTTCACGAATGAATGAGGGCCTCATGTCATGTTCAAGAAATAGGTGCGTTTGGAAAACCATCGTACCTTGATTGTTTGGATGAATGCCACTGACGATTACTAATAAGGATGAAACAATTGTATGATATTTCCATTCAACAAGTTCAACGATTTTCCGGAATGAACTTAATATTCACTTTCGAAAGTGATAGATGTCCGTTGACAACATTTGTGTTGACAGCTCTCTGAAAGTTTAATTTCAATTATATCGAAAAGTTCTGTTGTGTTCGAATGATATGACTACAAAGCCTCTACGTACTTTTACTAATGTTTTCATGAGTAGGAATCTAGAATGCTAGGAAGAGTTTATACGTCTTTTCGTCAACAGGGATCTCACGAGAATAGTTCAAAAACAAATGTTCTCCTCATTCGGATATACGACCTGGGGGCGTTTTGAAATTCATCGATTTTTGATTGATGATTAAATAAGACTGATTATTCATAATAATGATGAAACAATTGTATCTTATTATCGTTGAAAAGGTTCGATGATTTTTCGAAGCGCACTTAATATTCACTCTCAAAATTAATAGGTCCGTCTCGTTGACAACATTTGTGTAGACAGCTCTCTGAGAGTTTTATTTAAATATTTCGATTAAGAGTCTTAGTATTTACTAATATGAATGATTTGTGAATCTTGAAACTATATATATATATATATATATATATATATATATATATATATATATATATATATATATATATATATATATATATATATATATATATATATATATATATATATAATAATAATAATAATAATATAATTTAATTCCAATAAGTATTTTAAATACATAAGAAACAAGTCAAAAGTTAACGCTAAATACAAAAAATGTTGATAGTTTAGACCATATAGAAATAGTCTCAACTATTACAGAAGTCTAAAAACTCATTAATAGTATATGGTTCACAATCAATAAGTTGTTTATAAAGTATCTTTTTGAAGACATTAAAGCTCTCAGTTAACCGTAGACACTTAGGCAACAGGTTAAAAATTCGCATAGCCATATATAATGGGCCTTTGGCAAACCTGGAGCTATAGTGAATAGGTAAGTGAAACGTAAATATTCGTCGTGTCGAATTTTCATTTCTATATTCATTAAAATAATGCGGATGCTGTTTCAAAAAGATCATAAGTCTATAAATGTATAAAGCATGAAACGTTAAAATATTATTAGCCTTAAAAATGCCACGACAGGATCCTCTATAACCTAAATTAAACATAATTCTAATCGCCCTTTTCTGAGTTAAGAAAATATCATTCGCAGAAGGCGAATTACCCCAGAAGATAATACCATATGACATAAGGGACTGAAAATTGGCAAAATATAAAGTGCGAACAGCATCAGAGTTTATCCTGCTTTTGATAACCACAAGAGTGTATATTACGGAGTTCAATTTTTTCTTAACTTACTGATATGCGGAGACCATCGCAAGTGCCTGTCAAGTGTAACACCCAGGAAATTAACTATTTCCCCTAGAGTGATGTCGTAGTCACCATTAACACAAAAAGTGGATGGGTAATTCATTTTAGAATTATTACCACGGAAAATAATACCCTGAGTTTTGCTCTTATTCATGACCAAGCCACTGCTGCTACACCACATGTCCATCTCTGCAACCATCGTCTTACCAGCCTTTATGCACGATTCAACATCAGAAGAAGCAATGAGGAAGTTGCTATCGTCAGCGTAAAAGAAAGGTGTACTGCCTATTCTACAACCAACTCCCGGAAGAGCGTTTATATAAATAATGAAAAGTAAAGGGCCGAGTACGCTTCCTTGGGGAATTCCTCTTGAAAGGACCCTATTCTCAGATTGGTACATTTTCCCACCTGAGTTGATTATAACTCTCTGTTGTCTATTTTTTAAATAGCTTTCAATGAATTTAAGAGAGATATCTCGAATACCATTTAGCTCCAATCTTTCAAGAAGAATAGCGTGTACAACAGAGTCAAAGGCTTTGGAAAGGTCAAATAGCAATGCTAATGGAACCTCACCATCTTCAAGAGTAGAAATTATTTCATTTAACAGCTCAAATACAGCTGTTTCAGTGCCCTTGTTTTTTGTGAAACCATGTTGAGAGCACGATATCACTTTAAATTTTGAAAAAAAGTGGAAGAGTTTGAGAGCCAAAATTTTTTCGAAAACTTTAGAAAAGCTCGACAGAATATGAATAGGTCTATAATTTTTAAACTCATTAGCGTCTCCTTTCTTAAAAGAGGTTTTACTAAAGAAATTTTCAAATCATCGGGAAAACAACTATTGTGAAAAGAACAGTTTATAATATGTGCCAGCGGCTTACTGATGAGATGGATCGATTTTTTTATGACAGACATAGGAATACCATCATATCCGCAAGAGTTGGAGGTTCTGAGAGATTTCACTGCAGTGAGAACATCCCTCTCTGTAATATCGAAGAAAAAGAATGAACTTTCGATTTTACCTGAGTATGAAGCATGAGGTGTCCCAAGAAGACCAACTGGGCATGATTCTCCAATGAAGAAATCATTAAAATTGTTACATAGGTCGACTGGATATTCTGTTTTGAGAGGTAAGCTATTCTCCCTACTCCTGCCTGACACGGAATCAAGCACTTTCCATACTGCTTTGGACTTATTATTGGAGTTTTCAATATATTTACTAAGGAATGTCCTGTTTGCCGAAGAAATCGCCCGGTCATATATTCTCTTATAGTTGCTATAAATATTTTTAAACTCTGGTCTGACCGTAGAAATTACCAGCAGATTATCCAGCAGTTTTTTTTTACTTTGTAAATCCGGACTGGATCTAAAAGTTAATATGTTGCGCCTGGGGCTAATTTCTTTTAATGGAAAAGAAACCTCAAAAATCATCCTATAACGATTGGAAAACAGAGTCCACATTTTGTTAACATCCTTAGTCATATCATAAATATCATTCCAGGAAACTGAGGACAATGAAGAAATGAACTGGTCAATTGTGTGTTCACCAATGCATCTTATAGTTAATTTATCGTTTAGTGGTATAGTCAAAGGGACATTATCAAGCACAAAATTCAAAGCAACATGATCAGATATGTGTAGTTCTCGAATTTTTAAAGATGCCTTCATGTTTGATATTATATTATCAAGACAAGCACCTGATGATGGTCTAGTTGTGGAATTACAAGATACACCCACATTGTATATCTCAAGCAACGAAATAAGCTCTCTTGAATCTCTAGAGTCCGTCAGAACATCAATATTAAAGTCTCCAGCAATAATAAAATTAACTTTTTCCAAAATACATTTCAAAAGTATTGAGTTCAGTGTCTCAAGAAAAATCTCTACGCTTGCAAGCGGTTTTGAATTAGGTCTGTAAATACAAATAACAACGACATAAAAATCTACTAAGTTAATTTGCACAGCAGAGCATTCAACAACATTCACCACACTAAATCTCATGAAATCAGTTCGTTCAAGAGATTTTAAGTTTTTGTTACAATATATGGCAGTACCCCCATGTCTACCTTTCTCACGGCAAAAGTATGAGACCAAATTACAACCCTGAATATGATATTGCGTAATTTCCTCACATGATTTCCAGTGTTCAGCAATCGCCAAAACATCAACTTCATTCTCCGACATTAATAAGTTCAATTTGTTCATCGCTGTGTTCAAGCACTGTACATTTTGAAATAAGAGTGATAAAGGTTTGAAACCTATATCTTTAAAATTATTTTTGTAACTAGTCTTATTTCTCATGAAGTGGCCATTGGTAGGCGTCGTTTCATAAAAAACTTGTTTACTGCAATACCCTCTGGCCAAAAAGTAGGTTTCAAAACTTTGTCCAAGAATTCTGAGGGTAGAGTAATCTTGAATGATGAGTATATCTCCGGCTTCTTCGATGTTAATTTCTCACACACTACGCCAGGCATGCTTTCGTCGAAGAAGTTTTGCAGTTCGATTGCAGTTGTTCCAGGACTAAGTCGTGAAACATGTATATGTGACAACTGTATTTTTGGGACTACTTGCAGGTTATTTGCTTTCAGGGTTCCAATTATCGGCCTTAATGTCTTTTTAGAATTACCCATTCGTTTAGAAGTAAGGTGCACCTGTGGTTTATCAGCAATAGGGACCGCCTGTTTTATATTATTCCTTCTTTTCGAAGTTACAACAATCCATTCAGATGAATTTTCACTAGTGTTTACTCGATTTTCCTTGAAATTGTTTTCTGCAATCTCGGTAACATTTTTGATCTCACTGGAAATGTTCGGGGCATCAAGATTTGCCTGTTCATCTGGCTTTGATGATTCAGCTGTGGAATTCCGATCAGCTGGAACTTCGGTGATATCAGGGTCAGCTGTTGTTGTCGTTGTGTTTTTACACTTCGTTAGGATACGTATTTCCTTTTTAAGATCGCTAATTTGTTTACTTTGCGATAATATCAATGATTTCAAAGAGAGGATTTCATTAAGGAATGCCGATGACACCTCATTCACAATTTCATTTTTTACATTGACTAGATCTACCTTTGTAATGGGAACCTCAGCAGGCGGTAATTCGACAGTATCAACAATGGCCACATTTGGTTGCAGACAATCGTCACAATACCATTTCTGTGAGGAATCTTCATGTATTTTGTTGAAATCTTCTACACTCAAATTCACACACTTTGTATGATAACTATTATCACATTTCTTGCAATTGATGGAATCATCATATCTATCAATTTTAACATTGCATCGGGAGCAACTAATACCACGTCCGCGCGTCATCATATCTCAATAAAATATATATATATATATATATATATATATATATATATATATATAAGGTATGATGACGGACGAAGTATGAAAAAAGAAGATTTTAACGGCCCCAAATGGCTGGGAAATTGTTCAAACAAATCTCCCAACCCATAGAAACTCATGCAGAAGACTCAACGTCGACTCATGTTTCCTTTCAAGGAATCAAGTTTTGTTCTCTTTCATCTCCAAGTTCGTATACCTTGAATTTAGCTACGCATTCTGATGAGAGCCAACCAACTCGAAACACGTGTCAACAGATACTTCCAATTGCGGGCTATACTGTTGAGTTCTACTTTCGTTTATACTTTTCCTGTATTGAAGCTTTTTTATATATCATTCAAATTCTTTTTATAGCTTCCGTAAAGGTTAAATAACTCCAAAGACTAGACAATTAATCAAGTTTAGGCTGAAAGTTGCTTAAATCTGGTTGCTTTCTTTGCAGGAATCTTCTTTAGATTTCTTACCTCTCCAAGTTCATATACCTTGAATTCGGCTACGTTGTTCTGATGAGAGACAATAAGCTGGAAACACGTGTTGGTGGCTGGTTTCAACTACGCGTTATGCCACTGAAATATTCTATTGTATTGGTTCATTACGTTCATACGTGTAGTATTCTAGTTCATATAATTTATATATTATATGAACTGAAACTTGATATTCTTAGCAGATAATGGACGGCTCAAAAGGAAAATTTTTATCTTGTATACGTTTCGATATAAATTCACCAAATTGTAGCTTTGCCGAAACTTTGAGATGAAAGTTTTGAAATTTTGAACTTCATTTCAGAAGTTCTGAAACAATTACCATTTGAACAGTTGAAAACAGCAGATGAACAGGAAAAAGTTGGGTTTTCCCTGATATTATATTCCAATTTTTTTTTTATGTGCAAACAGAGTTCTATTTGAAACCTAGGCTTAATTTCATATTTCTTTTGTGGTACTGTGATTTTTCAAGTCAGTGCCGGCTCTTTCATTACTATGTAATACGTTTTCACGATGAAGAAAGGTGATATTTAATTTTCATATAATGAATATCATACGAAATCTATCAGCACCAAATAATGAAATACAACTGTGTTGAAAATTTAGGCTGATTTATTCCGAATTTTTATTGAAAATTAACAGAGATCTATTTCACTATTTAATGTCAATGAAAAAAATAGTTAAAAACTGAACCTTTCACTTTGTTATTTTCATTTCAAGTCATTCATATTGAATTTCCAAATTCCTGTTGGAAGTTATCAAAAATTTTAATAGTTGCTGATATTTTACACTACCGGCTCATTCACCATTTTGAAGGATATTTGGAAAATGCTGTTACTATTCGAAAAGGCGTTGAATCCACGCCTATCAGAATTCAATAAATGAAATGCATAAAAATTCTCATCTGAAAATCATTTGGGTGATCCACATTTGTCCATTTGTCATAAAGAATACTGAGAAGAAAGCATGACAAATAAATAGACTTCGAACCTGCTACCTTTTGAATAAATTGATGAATTTTCTGTGATATGCAGATATAAACTATTGTTCAATAAAATGATCATTTCAAATATGAGTTAAATCTTAAGTTACAGAGCAGAATAAATTACTGCAGCATGAGAAACAAAGAATGAAGAAAGTACTTCATTCTTGAGTGAATTAAAATATAGGTTCATTCAATGATAATCGGTGTCATATTACTGGCATTAATTTAAAAAACTCTTTCAAGGGACATTAATTTATCTTGTTTATGCGCATTTCGATAAATCCGAATGAAATTTTAATTTTAGTATCAGATGTATTCGATATCTGACACCTCAAGCTAACACGGTTTGAATTTCTTTTTACCGTATATTGCCTTTTATTTCATACCAAGCAGTCATATAAGATCTAGAATTATACGACCACTTATATGATTTGCTGTAACTTCGATTATATTTCAACAGCTTTAGTGTCTTTATGTGACAGTTCGAATATCAATATGTATTAATATGACTTTATCACAGCCTACTCACAAAATTTTCACAAAATGTATAAGTTTCAATGGGGATCTTTAATTTTGTCACAGGACGATAACTCCATCTTTGTAATGAGGTTATTTCGAAACGTTTTTATTTTCGTTTGTGGAAAAATAAAATCGAGGTAGTTTATGTTATATTATAGTCCAAGAGTTGGCACCAATTTTTGGGTAGGTATTTGAGGCAAAAAAAAACTTGTCATAACCCCTTGTCAACTTATAACTTGACCTTATAACTTGTCAACATACCTCTCCTGATATACCCCAATACGGAATTGCAAACCTGGCTGGTGAGTAGTGACTATTTTTTTTCTAAAAATATATTTTAGGAAAAACTCAATTTCTATATGTTACAGTGTATACGAAAATTATTGAATACGAAAAAAAATAAGCCAAACGATTTAATCGGGGTTTTAAAATTGCCAGACGCATGCAAAAACATTTTGCAAAAAATTGTAAAAAATGTTAAAATTTTAATGGAGTATTATTCATAACAAAAATATAAGATTCCCAAAAAGACAGATCATTTTGGTGAGACTTTCCAGCTGCAAACCCCTAAAAATTTAGGGGTTGGTTGAAGCCCCGCTACTCACCAGCCAGGTCTGCAATTCCGTATTGGGGTATATCAGGAGAGGTATGTGACAAGTTTTCAGCTTGCCTCAAATACCTACCCAAAAATTGGTGCCTACTATTACTAAGTAGGTCATTTGTTTCATTGATGATGGCTGTTGTCCTTACACCTTCAGGAAAACAACGAAATTATATGCGATGTGTTTGCAACTCAACGAAATATTCATCCAATCAGTTGGCAGCAGATGATTTGATTCAATATTTTTGTCATAGTTTAAATTCCAGATCTTTGATTGAGTGATTCAATTTTTTTTATAAAGTTCAAGTGTCATGCCAGCTCGTAATGTTTTTCATTTGTTTTCAAAATCTACAAAAAAAAACAATTACTTTAGTAACCACTTTTTGCAAAACGAAAATTGTCACTGATATAAGCTGATCGAAGCGGTGGATTTGTCTGAAGTTTTTCTAGAGCGTGCAAATATTTCATGAAAATTACGGTGTATGTCAATATCCTCAACACTCAGATTGAAATTTCTAAATGTATAGTAAATATAATTGAACGAATTGAATCCATAAATATTGTTGAATACGCTTTATGTAAGTTTCCGCCTACTAAATCATCATCAGGAATTCGATACAAGTTAGCTACATTGAATTAGTAATGATGGATCATGACTGAAATATATTTAGAGTGTTCAACAATCTTTGGGTAATTTAAAGAAATGCTTTCAATTATACGATACCTAAAATTTCAAGTTACCGACTTCCCATTCACAAATTTGTTCATCTAAATCTCAAACTAAAGAAATATAATTATTATATTCAAAAAACCGTTAAAGAACAGTTTTGATTCCATATAAGTCTTAGTAATTTCTCAGATATTCTGGTTCAACCAAATGTAGATACAGTTCATAAATTCCAAATTATGTATCACATAATCAAGAATTTTATCGGAAAAAAAATTTTAAATTTTGTAAATTTCGAAATACTTTGAAAATTTTGTTTTGAATGATTACAATGAATATTCAAGCATTGGTAAATTTGAATGTTCATTACTTCACATCAGCAATCATTGCAAAAAATCCAAAATTTGAAGCAAAAACAACGAAAACTTTGTTTATTTTGAAAAAAATGTATTGTGAAGATATAAATAGTATCCACATAGTGTTAGTATTGATGCTTCTGTGTCTAAGCTGAAGCTATTCATGAAGAATTCGAGAATTAGAAGAAAAGGTATACAAAAACTAATATTTTGAAAACATTTAAAATTGTTCAGGTATCTATACTAGGTAAAGCAGATGTTAGGTGTAACGTATTTATTAATGTTGTTATTTGTTGGCTGAAAAACCAATGACCAAAGATTATCTTTGAATTCAATTTGAGTTAACAAAAATTCGTCAGCTTTCTTATTTTCAAACTCAGTTGCAAAATTTTATTTCGAAAACATGTAGTAGTTTAGGGCGTTAGCGTTATTGTTCATTGTTGTTCGTGAGGTAAAGCTCATGATAATATAAAATTTCATGATCTTTCATCCTTTCAGTAGTACAAAAAAACGAAGTCCTTAACCACCATCTCTAGTTTCCTAAGCGCAGGAAGAATGGTTTGCAAATCTTTGAAACAGTCAATTTCCTCCAAGATCTACGCCCACTTGCCAAAATATTCAATTACGTGAATTTTGTCATCTCCAGTAGATGAATAGTTGAATTCGTAGTTTGGAACTATTACGCCTCTGTACGACGAAATTACAAAAGTTAAACACAAGAATCCGAAAATAACTAAGAGTTTCGGCACGTGGCGTTATTGTTGAATATTAAAGGAATATAAGATTTGATATCAACTGAATAATTATAACCACATATCATTCAAGTAACGCGCTATGGGTTCCCTGATTTTTATACTATTGTTCCAAAACTCTTTGTTAGATTTATCAATGGGATTTAGAGTAGCGGAAAACTTGATTTTCGAAGTATAAAACTGGTTTTGAGATATTTTATAGATTCGCTATAAATTGTATATTCACAGAAAAACAGTGATGTATAGTTCATCCTGTTTTTCAAATGAAACAGAAGAAAATTACCATTTTATTGACAGTACCATGTATTGAGGAATTTTTTTCAATTTCAATAATTCCCGAACCATTAGATTTATATTCCGTATAATAGAGTGTTGGCAGATACAGATGACAGTTGTATTTTGTATAGGTGGCACTTACTTCGTTACTGAAGATTCGTCAAAAATTTTCGTTTTCGTTAATGAAATGATATCTTCATCAAATTTTCACGTGTACTGAAATATCCTGTTCTTTCTTCACGGTATTGGCTTTGCACGGCGGTTGTCAATTATGTATGTATTAAATAATGAACGAATGATTTCAACAATTTCAATAGATCAACAAAATGATGGGTAAGTATTTCATTCAAAGTCTTGGATATTAATGACACTGAACGTCGATACTTCATGTTGTTTTAATTAAATACATTAACTGAGCTATTAAAACACTAGCAGTGACTATGTTTTCAAGTTATTATTCTTTTTCAACAAAAAGTCAATTAGAAAATTTGGTATGAAAAACCAAAAAAGGTAATCTGTTAAGGTTTCTGAGTACTTTTTTCGAATATATGTGAGTTTGGTTCTGAAAGTACGAAATTATTGTCTATACCTTGCATAGAATAATTCCAGTCAAAAGTCTCAAATCGTATAGGAAAACGGTATAAACGTCAACACAGCATTAAAGCCGAGGATATTAGTTGCAAACTATCAACACATTGGAATTGGAAATGATGAAATTATCCCAGAAGAAATACAACAACTCTTGTCCAAAAACTCTTCATCCAAAAAAGTAAGCTCTGACAGAATGAACAGTCAACCACACGTACATAAATTTGATACAACATGGGATAACTTGGTACTAAAAACATTATCATCCAACAGTGCAGAGTGACACAGTTTAGATAATTACAATAGGTAAGTTGAACCGTTGAAGATATGTAGAGCTTGGTTAATTTGAGCTTTTGGTATAAATTGTATATTTTTCAATTGTTTACAGTGTATTACAAGTGTTGATGTTGATAATTTGTTGAAATCTCAACATCAAACACTATAAAAACGAAGTGTTCAGTTTGTTTACAAATTTCAGTGAAACGAAATAAATTTTGTGTTGTTCAAGACTTTCGTAGTTTGAAGTTGAATATTTTACGAATTCAGTTCTAATCCTCTATTCATCAATTTTCTATAGTGTTATTTAGGTGTTAGTGTTGATAGTTTGTGGATAACATAACATCGAATTATAAAAACGAAGGGTTTTTTGTGTACCGATTTAATCAAATCGAATTTGTGTTGTGTTTTGATTACGGATTACTTACAAATAATTTTTTTGTGAAATATAGTGTAGAGAATAGGTATTCCGTAGATGATTCAGTAAGTTTCAAGCTTGGAATAGGTGAGTTTCTAATAGGTATATTTTCTTAAAATGACGAAAACTTGTTGCCTCCAGGTTGTAAATCAAATTATAGGAGCTCCCTGCGGGCGGGTGGGAAACTAGTATCGACTTTCAGTTTCCCTAAAAATGAATTTTTGAAGAGTAAATTGATGAAATGTATACCACGAGATAATTGGGATCCAACAAAATATTCATATGTTTGTGCCTTGCATTTTCCTGAAACTGATATCATCAGGGAAGAGAAATTCGTTTCAGCTAGTGGGAGTGTAAGCATACCTACAAAAATATTATTAGTCTGTCACGCGGTTCCTTCTATTTTTCCAAATTTACCCCATTATTTGTCATTTTTAAAAAGTCAGATTTAATTGTCAATTTTCAAGAATTAATTCTTCATTACTCCAATAAAATAAATATTCCTGATTGTTGGAATGTTAAAATGGGTTCAGTTAACAAGAATATTCATTTTTATTTTCTTAATTCGAGTGAAGAAATTATTAGCATTAGTAACCAAATTAGAGTGAATGAAGACATGTTAGTAACAGTATTTTTGAAAGGAAAAATGTTTTTGTACACTGATTCAAGTTGGATTTTGCCTATTGACTTCAAGTTGGATAGGTGATCTCAAATAGAAAATTTGGACACGAGAAAACTGAATCAAAAAATAAACGAAGAAAGCTCAATACTTTCATAAAGTAGTTTGAAGGTTGCGCTGAATATGATTGCGGTTTCTGAATATTATTCAGAAATATAATATCTATTTATACTTAGGTAAATTATTCAATTTGAGTAATTCCTACAGCGTTTTTCTTAAGGTTCCTATTCTCTCAAATAATTCAATAAATTTGGTTAGGCAACTTTTCATGTAAATAAATCCCACTGACTAATAGAAGTATTTTTTACACAGTGGGGCTTTATCGAAAACATCGTTGTTTTTTTGCTATAATAAATGTTTTACATTTTTCTGTTTCAGAAATATGTGCTCACAATACCCAATATAATATTTTATATGTTATAAATACAAATAATATTTCTTGTTTGTTTGCAATATACAAAAAGAGTTGAAATAATGCTTGAAAGCTTGGGAACATCCGACTAGGATACCTAGTGTACAACTAAACATAACTTGGCAACATCGCCTGACTACATGGCCTGTATTAAAGGTGGCCGTGGCTTGGTATCCGGCGCTACATAAAATCTAGACGGTTATTCTTCTGTGAATCAAGTTCACGTCGCGTCAACGATACCATTGAAGACCTGAAGTAAATAGACACGACTCCCTTGAGACTTAATTCTAGTAGAGCATGCTCTACCTACTCGAGAGGATACATCATATAATTTAAAGTTCTCAAATAAGTGAGAACTAGTTTAATACTGCAGTATAAAATAGTTAATTACCCTAGTCCTTCGGTAGATTATAAGACATTTAACGTATTTTAATCTGCAATTTTCTGTTCTATGAAACAAAATAAATAAAAATTGCAAATTGGATGATATTTGCGGTTATTATTCGAAAATTTATCCTGAATAAAATAGATCAAAACTTATTTTCCACAAATAAAATCATAAGGTCTTAAAAATCAAATAAAATTGCAAATGCAGTTGAGTTAATCACTGGATAAGTTCAGCTTAGATCTGCTTGTCTGATGATGGTCAGTAGTCAGAATTTCCATATGACACCCATATAGAACATATTTCTAATGATTTCTGAAAAAAATGAAGAAAATGAAGGCATATTGAGAAAATACAAGAAAGTATTTCAGAAGATTTACTCAATTCGGAATATCATCGAGAATTTTTCATTCTTAGATTTCAATGAAATTCATTAAATTCAATGAAATTTCGGTCATAAAAACAATTAAGAATGGCTTGAATCGAGCTTAAATTATCCGATGATGGTCGAGTGACCTAAATTCAAATACAATGTATTTTGTTTTAAAACGGAGAAGGAAGTATCCCTGAAAGTTCTTCTCAGTTTGGAATCCCATTCAGAATTATATGCGCACCAATTTACAGAAGTTGGTCGAATTGTTGCTCGCCCTGAACTAACAATATTCATTAATTCCTCTTTCAGAAAATATGGAAATAACCTGTCTCAAACCGATATTGACTGACTGCTAAATTATTTAATAACGTAATATCATTTTCGGTAAATTTGTAGACAAATTATGAATTATTATTTGTACCTCTTCGAACTTCACCCAAACAGAAACGCCGTTTCAATCATTATCAACCTTTTATTCAAATTATACGGCTGCATTCAGAAACGATCACATAAAAAGTCGATTTGCATATTCCGTTGTTTCATCGTTTATGAACAATAAGCGATAAAAATTTGATTGTTAGAAATTTGTGAAACCTAGATGCTATTTTGATGCGAAATGGATGAGGTTTATCGAGTTATAATTTGGATGGCCAGTGGCGTGCGGAAATGATGCTCAACCTATATTTTTCATAGAAATCAGTCCAGTACAGTTAAATTCAAGCTTATGAACCTGAAGTTCTTTTTTTATCTGAAAAATATCGAAAAATCATTTAGAATATGATATAAAAGGTACCTATATAGGTATTGTAATTTTCTTGAATATTTTCATTTTATTCATAGATGATAGAATAAAAGACACTATTAATGTTTCGAACAATAAAGAAATAAAGCAAATTTCTTGATGTTAGAAAACTTCTTCTATTCAGTTCACCTCATTTTAAGTTTATTTCAAGTATAAATTCCATAAAATGTCATCATTTGGACTTGTGTTGGCATAAAATCTTATATTAGTACGTATCTTCCACCCCAATCTACAGTTCAACATTTAAAAATGTGTATATTCTGGTAAATTTGTCTGAATAAATTCTATTGGATTTCATTCAAGCAATGCGTAAAAAATGAGTATCAAACAATTAATAAATTCAATGAAGTCAACTGAATGCTCACATTTACATTTGTTCGAGTTCAGTTGTATCATGCTCTTGATAATTTTGAAAGAATTTTGTGTAAATATGGGAAAAACATATTATAATCAAACATACTACGATCAAATTAAAAAAGAAGATATTAATTGCGTTTGGTGAGTGTTCAAGTCTGACAGCTGTAAAAGATTTAGGACCTATTGAGCTATTCGTATATTCCCATTTTAAAAGGTTGTGATATAATTGTTGAACAATTTCGACTTCACTAGTTCTGGAAGAGCTGAAACTCACGTAATTTCACTCAATTTATACTGAATTTCTTTGATTATATATTGAGAGTTTCTAAGAAATTAATTATCCCTTATTCTCGAACTTTTAGTTCTTCATGATTTCACCTGAAGAAATTTTGTGGTCTGTGCATGAAACTTTTCTGTTCATTTATAGAGACATGAACCTATGGTACATAAAACTGACAAATGATATTCAACACCACTTCTGAAAGATAAGAAATAATATCATGACCTAAATTAATAGAAATTATCTACTGAACCCCAAGAAACTGGCATTAAATAAAGAAAGATTAGGAAAAGAATAGACCTTCGTCCACAATGATGGACGAAAGATTGGAAAATGATTATGCATCTTCGTTACACCCTGTTTCAGTATGTTCAGGTAAGAATACTAAACGTTCTCACAAGTCGTAATAAAGTTTTCGAATCATATGGAAACTGATCCTACTATCTATATCCTCTTTTGATGCTAACATAAGTGAATAATGAATAAAAGAAAAGATAACAAAAGTTTAAGCGATGTGGCAATGGAATTTTACATAGGATAGCAAAACACTAGCAAGAGAACAAGAAAATTTTTCTCCTCGTAATATCCTCATGAAATACCACTCATGAATACATGACATAGGCAAGTAATGTGTACATATATGGGAACTCATAAATTAGTCTGCAATATTCTCTCATGATAATATAGTCATAATTTTCAGGAAACAAGAACATGTATTGAAACATTTTCTTTTTTAAATCATCAAATGGGTGCTACGAAAGTCAAGTCAACAATAGTTGGTTGTTCAATAGAAAAAAAAAGCAGAAACTTTGAATTGTTTATAAGCTGTACAGTTTCAAATTTGGGAAAAAATTGGAGCAGCTGGAATTTCAGGTGGACACTATTTGAAGAAGCTGAACTCCTAAGCCGACATCAAATATTTGATTTCGAAAAGACAATCGAAAGAAGCAATGAGATAAGTACCGAAAAATGCAAAATTGGAAAATCCGAAAATCATATTGAAGCATTGGAGCTGGTCTAGTACATGTCAGGCACACCTACTATTCTTTTCTTTCTTTAAAGGTACAAATGGTACCAAAAGGTACCAGTGAAAAATAGGTACCATATGAAGATGAAGAGATTGGCTCAAAATAGGCATTTTTGGGACGGGAAGGGAGAGAGAGGTCTCTTTATTCTATTTCCGTCTTACTTATATAACAATTCATCACAGTCCAATTTGGCTCATGCAAATAGGACTTGTCGTTGTCGTTCTCTTGGCACTTTCCGGAGGAGCTCAAAAAACCGGAAATCCTGTATTGGAAAAAAAGACTGACAACAGTAAACTTTTTATACCAGTATATTACTTCCATCAGTTCTAACTATTAGAATACCTCCTAGCAAGCTGTATGCTTGTAGGAGGATTTATGCTGTTAGATGATTTAGCATTACCATTTCTTTTCTCTTTATATGTTCAACATTAAACGCAAATTTCCTTCACATTCTGGACTGAAATTCTCCTTCAAGAAATCAAACGCCATGAAAGGAACCAGAGTAAAACCAACATTTGTCTTCGAAACAATCTACCGGTATTCCTTCAATTTTCTCAAAAGAAGCAACAACTACCAACCAGACAATGTAGTTCAACTATCCGGCATCTCCGCGTGGGCACACGGATCCACTCTCAGGAAGATATCTTATAATAAGTGCGTGGGATCTGAAATCCATTATTAATGTACTCTCAAAGTCGCAGTTGCGTAAATACCGACTCGCTCACTACGCACTCGTGTACGAAATAAATACGCGTACCCGAAAATACTTCACTCTGCTCTCACAGATAAATTACTTACAGGATTACTCATACGATGGCTCTTTCGAAACACATTTTTGTTCTGAAAATAACAGAATTTCAATGTATGTAAGAGACGAAGAGACGTAAACACGCTCGGAGACATCTAAAGTTTAGATTTTTATTGCTCGGTGACGATCCGGGAATAAGGTATGTGGGTTTCGATACTTTTAATATGACGCGACGATGATATTGTGTTGATGTAGAGTTTGTGGACTCTGTGACAGCAATTGAACGACGCTACACGGAAATGAAGCAATATAAAGTTCGTTTGAAATATTTTATAGAGATATAAAAAGAATTCAATGAATTATACCCGGTCTTTATTAACATGAATTTAAGAGTTATCCGCGGAGCTATTTCGAGAAAATTTGGTTCTATAACAATTTATCAGAGATAACAATACATATTTGGTACAGTTTGCATTCGCCACTGCTCTGATATATCACAGGAAAACAATCACAGACAATGGGTAGTATCGAGAAATTAATAAAAAAGTAGTAGAATGGATGACTGAGTGAATAATAAAAGTCCAATCGAAAAATACCGAATTCAAAATCTTCGAAAGCAATCAAACCTTCACTACCATATCTGTTGGAAACGGAACACTGAAAACATCGCGAAACTGTAGATACCAGAGGAAATCGACAACAAATTGAGCTTGAAGTGAAAACGCATATTAGAGCAGATAAACTGGGCAACTATCAGCAGATTCAGTCATCTCTTATCTTCTACATACAGATAGCAATGTAATGGAACAAGCACAGCGACCGAAAGAGGTAAATAAAAAGATCTGTAACCTCTTGTAGAGCCTAAAATTGCAGGAAATCAAATCCTGGGACAAAGTGATGAAACAAATTTCAAGATGATTAAGGTTGAGCGATGAACTCGAGCGTTGAATCACGAAATTTAGACGACCTGACATCAGTCACCTGCTTAATCTTTCGAATGAATTAATCTTTCGTATGAAAAGACCACTATTGAGCCGATAGCGGGCAGCTACCTGATAATGAAAAAGAAATTCATGCATCAACAAATTGACAGCCATTATTAGATTTGAAAATTGTTTTTCTTTAATATCACAATTTTTCCCTTCTACTGTTACAGAGACTAGAATATAATACTCTCTTTTCTATAAAAAACATGATTAATTAGTCAAGAAAATCTAGGTTCATAGCCTTTTCAATATTTGCCCAATGAAGTTTCTTCCTGTTCCTTCTCTTCCTCTCTCTCAATAACAATTTCTGAAAACTATGTTCCATTCCATTTAAAAAAAAAACGAAAATAACTTGAGGAATTTGAGAAAGTATTTGCCTCAATGTTAAGTTTCTTGATACAAAATAAATGTTCAAAATCAAATTTGGCTGTTTGAACGCAAACACTGTATAATTCTTTCGATCAAATGTGATAAAGAAAGGTGTCTAGATTCCCAATGAAATTGAGTACTCAAGACAATTTCCAAATAATCAATACGGTGATATAGAAATGCTATGAAATCGCGAATGTGATGATAAGTAACTTTAGAATTTTCAACTTTTGATAGTTTTTCAATTGATAAGATGGGTAATTTGAATGAAAGTAAGTAGTTTGTAATTTTCACATCAATTCAGTTAAACATGACAATATTGTTTCGACAACACAGTGGCTTCTATCAGATATAGATGATAAACTATATCTGATTAGTTTATCATCTCTGATGAAGCCACTGTGTTGGCCAAACAATATTGTCATATTTGACTGAATTAAAGTGAAAATTACGAACTACTTAGTGTTATTCAAATGATGTAGTTAAATTTTCATCAAGAATCAACAAAATCGATTAGTGATTTGATAATATTTTCAAGATTTAGGTGACTTTTCAACTAAGAGGCTCAGTAGCCGAACGGTCTTCTAATTGTTATTGTTGACCCTATATCGTATTCGTTTTACTGATGCTGCTGGGTTCGATCCTCACGGAATTCTTGGGTGTTACTGTGTGGGTACCTACTGTACGAGCTATTGCATCTATGTCTATAGCAAACTCTAAGTAAATGAAAAACTGCAAGTTCAATCGTACAATTTTGAAGTTTATATAATGAATAATCAGTTCTTAATAGGTTATACAAAACGTCACGTGTTTTAATTATAGGATATAAGGTCTATTTCAGTTCGATTACCACCATTTAAAACTCATAGATTTCGTGGTGACCCAATGATTACTTTTCAAATCATGAAATTCATTGCTGAGTTTCCAAATATTTAATAGAACAAATATGTTAACAAGTATGGTAACAGAATGGGTGGTTACAATTTGAAGCTTAAGAAATCTTTTCAAACTTTTTTAGTTACTGCTTTTTTACTGCATTTTTCAAGTCAATGAGCTACAAAGTAGATTTTTTCAATTTTCACTATTCTTGAATAATTTTCTGGCATTTTATCATCATGTTATATAATTTCCTTTTGATTACCAATCGCTCGCCACATTGGCGAGCGATTGGTACATGTTCCATTTAAGTATATGTTCTTGTTCTCTAATTTGAATTCAGAGTGCTACAATATGAAATCTATTTCAATGATAAAAGAATATATTTGAAAATTCAAGAGTTATATTTCGGCTTCCAACACAAGACTAAAAGCTCAGTACAAGTTCTATCGAATATTTGTTTATAGGAAATAGACAATATTCAGACATGTCTGACTGAAATATTGTATGAATAATATGAACAATATGTCTGAAATACTGCTTATCTGCCACAATTCTTGAAAAATCTGGAAGAACTTCATAATCCATAAAACAATTGTGACTGACGAATTAATTTTTTGAATCTATAGATTGACATACATTAGTTTTATAGTATGTAAAAATTATTATTATTTTGAGTGCCAATCAACAACGTCCGATACGCCGACCATACCGTTATATATAATTGCAGAAAACAAGCAAGACTTACAGAGATTACTAGATAAAGTAGTACAAAGAAGTAGAGAATTTGGCTTAACACTGAACATAAAGAAAATTAAATTTATGGTTATAACGAAGTAGAACATTGGGAAGAGCGAAAGGATAGAGAGAGTACAACAGTATAATTATTTAAGCACAAACATTAACTATACACAAGACTACACCAAGGAAATAAGAGTAAGAATAGAGAAAGCTCGAAGTGTATTCATAAGAATAAAAAAACTTTTCGGTAGTCGAAGTCCTAGTCTGAATATTAAGATCAGGATGATTAGATGCTATGTTTTATCGGTATTGCTGTACGCTGTGGAAGCATGGACGATGAACAAACAATATATGAAAAAATTGGAAGCATTTGAAGTTTGGGTGTATCGGAGAATATTAAGAATATCTTGGGTAGATAGAGTTGATAATGAAGAAGTACTTCGCAGAATGAAGACCACAAACCAATTAATACTAACAATTAAGCCCAGAAAATTGCGACAGAATACTTGGGACATGTTATGCGAGGCGAAAAATAACAGCTACTGCAGCTCATAATGCAGAGAAAGAAAACGAAGTATTTGAAGGGGAAGAATGTCGTGGCTAAGAAATCTCAGGGAATCGTTTGGCTGCAAATCAAATCAACACTTTCGAGCATCGGCTTCAAAAATTGAAATTGCAATGATGATAGCCAACCTTCGTAGCGGAGATGGCACGTGAAGACATTTGCTGACATCATGTTCAGTGAGTCACATTTTAATTAATTATACAGTGCTCACAATATGTGATCGAGTAATGAGATTTTTGTAATACAATTCCTTCATTTATTTTAAACCTAAACTGTAGCAGCTAAAACTTCCAACTCGTATGGTGGAAAGAAGTTATATTTACTATTGATTGCCCCTCGTACAACTTTATCATAATAACTATCAACGAATACAGTTTTTCTAATTTATCTACCGAATTATCAGGCGTCTAATTTGTTTGGAAAAAATCAAAACATATATCGAAGATCAATGAGGAAAACGCCCATGCTTTCACTACAAATCTACATGCTTTGAGTTTAAGAGATAATTCATCGAACGATTCCTATCGACAATAAATGAATCAGTTCAACACAATGCTTCATGTATTCGAAATTTTTAGAACGAATTTTTCATTAATAAGAGAGTAGGTGAAGAACATCCGTTCTGTCGTATTCTTACCCATAGATAATTATTCGAATCAGATAAAACATTTGATAATTGGTCTCGTATATTCTACCAGCATTGTATTAGAGTATACGTAAAGTTGGATGCCGTAATCGGGTAACCAATACGAGATCTCTGAAGATAAGCGGAGAGCAATTTGAATAAAATTTCATTACATTCTACGGAAATGATGCCGATTTATGAAGTAGTTTGGAGTAATTCTCCGAAAAGCTCGTCGATATTACGAAAGTACAAGAATGGACCCTATAGCTATTTTCAGTGTCGATATATGAAGATCAAATCATGTGGTATTCAACCTCAACAACTGACTACCTATACCTTAGAATCCATAAAAAAACAGAAGAAAAAAGGTTCAAGGCGTTACCTAATTCAAATGAGTTTTCACATTTTACGTGCTGAGTTTCAACGAATCCTTTATCGACTTTTTTTGTAGACAAAGTTTGCTGTCCGCA
Source organism: Henosepilachna vigintioctopunctata (assembly GCA_030704895.1). Lineage (NCBI taxonomy): Eukaryota > Metazoa > Arthropoda > Insecta > Coleoptera > Coccinellidae > Henosepilachna > Henosepilachna vigintioctopunctata. Next base: position 2,907,404 of record JARQZJ010000062.1, on the reverse strand, counting down.
TCGAGAGTAAATGCTTTTTCAATTTTCATCAATGTACTGATGCAGATATACAGCAGCAGTATACTAACAAAAGTCTCGATTGTCTAGCAAAAAATCTACATGCAATCAAATAATTTTAAAAATTTTAATATTGAAATCAACAATGGAGACAATGTCATACAATGTTGAAAAATAACACAGGCCAACGATGAAAAAGCTTTTTCAATAATTTTATCTAATCCTTATGTTATTGGATGTGCTGATTCCGAAAATAATAATAAAAAGTTGTATCACCCACCGATTTCCCAACTTTTCCAAATTAAATAAAATTAAGAAAAAATTCAAAATGTAGAGAAACTACCTTTAATTATTTAAATACATTTAGTTGGCAACATATTTAGTCTTATAAGGTTGGCAATAAAATTAAATGATATTTGGTGGGTAGTTGTAATAAACTGCACAGCTGTTTATGTTCTTTCGATTGACATAACCTCTCATTGCAGTGTTTAAACTAAGTGATTTTAAACCATGTAAAAATTCTCCCAATCCTTTTTACATATGTGGTGAACTTTTTAATTGAAAAATATCAAAGGAACATTACTGATTTTGTAAAAAAATTATATTTCGCATATTTTGGTGTAGAAATCGGTAATCAAGACAAATATTGGGTTCCTCACAAAGTTTGTTATGTTTGTGGTTATTTGAAAGTTCCATGCTTATTGGTCAACAGAACGGATTTACAAAGTTTCCAGGTTTTATATGTCAGTGGGACAGTAGAGCAAGAGATCAACATTGGTCCACGAAACAATGGGCCGTAAGAAAACCTTTGACACCCCGCGAGAAGAACATATTGCATAAAAATTTATCAGATCCCACAAAGATTCTTCTACCACCACTACACATAAAATTGGGCTTGATGAAACAATTTGTGAAAGCATTGCTCAAAGATGGTGGTTGTTTCATATATTTGTGCAAAACGTTTCCCCATTTATCGGAAGCTAAACTGAAAGAAGAATTTTCGTTGGGCCTGATATTCGTAGATTGATGTTCGATTGCAATTTCGAAGCAACAATGAGTACAAAAGAAAAAGAAACTTGAATATCATTTAAAGAAGTTGTGACTAAGTTTTTGGGCAATGAAAGAGATCCTAATTATGAAATAATCGTAACTAACATGACTGACAATTTAAAAATCTTGGTTATCTGATGATCATAACCTGAAGAGTATAACCATTTCGATTTTTCCCTGAAAACTTAAGCGATATGAGTGAAGAGTAACACATGGAGAAGCGATAACAAGGACGATGGAATGTAAATATGAATGTAAAAATTTCTGCAAAAAAATATTCGCATCTTAATAATTCAATACTATTCTAATTGTTATCAATTTTTATATATCAAATTTCCCTATTTGAATTCGAATAATTTTTTTTGAAAAGAGGCGAAGTTTAGCATAGGTATTCTTACTCAACCTCTTAAAACAAAAAAAAGAGAAAAATAAACAATAGTAATCATAATAAAAATAACAGTCATTAGAGCATATAGGGGGGAAAATATATGTATGTGAAAATATATTTATTTTCACATACAATTTCGCACTCAACAGACAGTTTAAAACTGTCCTATAATAGAGGAGCACATATTACAAATGTTAATTACCTTCAAACTAAGTTATATCTAATATATATATCTTATAACTAGAAATTTTTTATATATCTCATCGAAATAAAGTTTTCGATGCATTGAGTTGAATCTTTTTATCTACAAAGAAAATACCTGATTCTTCTTAAAAAGTTTACATAAATTCATCATGAAGTTTAACTTTATAAAAACTGGTAAACAATCTATTCTGTAAGCATCTGAAGAAAACGTTTGTAACGGAGAAACGCGTCATGCTATGTAGTCAATAAAGTGTAAATCACAAGTTCAAGTGTTTGAATTTAAGTTTATATTCAATGAAAGAGTGATGCTGCATTCTCTTTGATACGAGTATGTACTTATCATAAGAAAATATTGACTGATTCGAATAGAAGTTATTATAATATTTATATATTTCTTCATCACAAAACCTTGTCTTGCAAATTTATAGCAAGACACATATTCTTTATTTCAGAAACATACATTTCCATTTTTCACAGTAGGTACTATCACAAAATTAGAAATTTCCAGCACTGGCTGCAATTTCGTACAAACGAATATCTTAACCCACATTCAATTTCTAAATCTTGCAAATTTAGAACTTTCCTTCTATGGTTACACAAAGAAAACACACTAGAGTAATTTCTCAAACTGTTATTAAATTATTTAATGCACTCATTATAAATTCAATCAATTCATAATTTTTTTTATATTTAATAGTGTTGGCGTTTACTTGATGTAAATCCATTTTAATTGAATATAAACTCAAATTCAAACACTTGAACTTATGATTTACACTTTATTGACTACATAGCTGTAAGCATCTGAAGCAGTCGTTTGTAACGACGAAACGCGTCATGCTATGTAGTCAATAAAGTGTAAATCATAAGTTCAAGTGTTTGAATTTAAGTTTATATTCAATTCAGAAATTGTTGACAAAAATCTTGAGCTGATCAAATCAGTAAGTGAAGCCGATAATATGATTGAAGAATTATTGAATAACAACCATAACCACAAACCTTTTCAAACTTGAATATAAACTAAAATTCAAACATTTTGACAACTTTATTGATAACATAGAATGACGCGTTTCGTCGATACAAACTTCTTCAGATGCTTACAGAATAATGACTAACTTAATCAAAAATTCAAATGTATGAATTTTAGTTTATATTCAATTATAATAGATTCACATCAAGTAAACACCGAGATAATAAAAAAAATGAAAAAAACCTTTCCAAAGGATCTGATTTATCTTATTCTCATCTCTTTAAATTTCCTATAAGGTGTTAAAAATTCATTCCAGTTCTGAGCTATTCTGCTTAGTTATTTAATAAATTCCGTCAATATTATGAGGTGAAATAAGATCAAACAACTAATGCAAGTTAAGGAAAACTATGAAAAGTTGTCTGTGGAGTACAAACTCTAACTTTCGCCATTTTATTTCCTCAAGTTACCCCGCAAAATTCCTCATTAGGTACAAATTATGAATCACCGTCATTTTGGCGAAAGAATTCGCATAGCATACCGCCGATTCTGCGGATGGACGACACCGAGAACAACTTCAATTGATTTCATTTCGCCCGAGATGTTCTCAGAATCCATAAAAACGGGTGATCGTTATTTTCAAGGTTACGATTCGGAGTAATCACTCCGAAACATATTGTAATTAATGTTTGGACCGAGAGCAAAACCGAAAGAAACAACGGCCGCCGGCTTTTTTGTTTTCATAATTTATAGACGTGTGGGTAGGTTCAAGAAGACGTGTTCAAGTACTGTAATCGATCTATCTAAATATTTTCGATTGTTTTGGTCCTTTAACGTCCTCGAAGATGCTGCAGGGTTATATATTTCGAGTTGGGCAGCGGCAAAAAAACCGTGTCAGTAGTTGCGACCATTGCGGTTCCAGGAAGAAGACCATTGCTGAAAGATGGTACTTCTGCATTTCGGAACCTGGCTTCAGCTACCGACGCTGCATTCTCTTTTCACCATCTCCGAGGACCAACTAGCTAATACAATCCCTCATTTGGTTTATCGAATCTATAGACTTGCCAAATTGCCAATAATAGTGACATTCACTTTGACTCCATAGAAGTTATTATTAGGAGTTATGTGAACAAAGAAGATTGACTGAGATGAATAATTTAGAATTAGTTCTTTGTAATATTTCTTTAAATATGTTATTATTTAGTTATTAGTTACTATTTTAGTTTTTTTAGATTAAGCTCTTTGTTATATCTCTCTCATTTTAATTAGGTATGTAGTTAGTATTCAACATTATGTTATTATTTTCTGTAAATGGGTATTATACCTGTTGAGAATAAAGAACGTATTATTATTGTTATTATTATTCACGTAACAGTACTCGTTAGAAATGCTGAAATCTCAAATATTCAAATTGAACTGAATAAAGTAGGATACTTAAAGAAAATGTTGACATATATTGATAAATCACATACAACGCGTGTTTCAAGAACTGCTATTACTAATAGACGAGTAAAGATCTCAGCTAAGTAAACATCTGAAGAACTAGTTATCCTTCCAAACAAGAATTTTTTGAATACATATTATGAACATTGTAGTATTACCATTTTATAGAGAATGGTTTTTCATATGATCAGTGATTTTCATCAAGTGTGTCGAATCAACACTAGGTATATCTAACATGAATCAAACAACAATGAAAAAATTCACAACTAGTGAAACGGAAAGCATAAATCTCACTGAACCATTGAATCAGTTGAACGTCAATGAAATTTGATATAGTGTACTACAATTATATCCTCAATAATTAAATGATACTTGCAGAGTTGTCTAAATTACTGTGGGCATTTTGTCATCAACTCAATGCAAAAAGTTCTCATAAATATATCTAATAGGTTTTTTTTTAATGAAATGAATAGTGACCAAACATTTTATCATTTCATTTGGAGCAATAAACATAGGTACATCAATATTGATATAGATAGTACAATTCTACATTCAAAAAATCAAAAACAGAATACGTTCGAGAAGGCCAGGATTATCGTGTTATCACAATTAATATTGTAAATTCATACATTTCAGCTTTATATGATGGGATTTTTGAGAACTTCCAAGTTCAAAATCAGTACTATGGAAATGAGTGATTTCAAACATGCTCGACCACGAACATGAAAAGTATTTTATCCTATTTGGAAAAATGTGATGATATACTCCAAGTAAGTGCCACTCATTTATCCTTACAAAAACGCATTATAGCCATTTTAGCATTAGCAAACGTAAGTATCGTTCCTAAATTCATAAAAACGTAAGCACTACTAGTTCTATACCAGCAAATTAATTTGATAAAATGGCTACTTTGTTTTTGCCTTGGTTTTCAAGTTTAACACCGTTATTGTGAAAATTTGATAGGACACTTGAAACATGAATGTTCCTTCCCTATAGTTGTGTAAACGCGTTAGTCTTAAGAACAAATTAAGATGACCCTTATTGATCGTTATCGACAAAACTTAAACTAGATCAATAATTCGAAGAGTAAATCACATATGTTGCAAAGTATCCACCAACGATTTTAAAACTGCAAAAAGTTTTACGATATGTAAGAAGAATATTCATGAAAATGTTATCTGTTAGCTCAAGTTTCAATTTATATTGCTAGAATTTGAATATTCCCAATATATCTAAATTTATTCAGAAGATCCTATATAAGGAATTATTACTCTTCCATATGTTTATGTTATCTGATGTGATGTGATACGAGCTAATAAGATATTAAATTATTACCTATATATCTCAAATCAAGAATCAATGAATGTTTAAATATTTATAACATCTCATCGGTTAACCGTATATCTAGATCAAGTAGAATTCGCGCCTACAACAAAAAAGTTGTAAATCCGTACTGTTCATAATTTAATTGTTTATTTTTTAGGAATCCACACCAACTCCAACTCAACCTAGCAGAGTCCACATCATTACTGAGAAAGTTCCAAGAAAATGCAGTAGAAGTGTTGATAAAATAACAATGAAGTCATTACCACAGAATCACTATCAGGTTTGTAATTTAACTGCTGAGGCATGTTTTCACTTGAGTGGATTTACTAAACCATTAAACCCACTTTTAGACTTATCTAACATTGGTGAACAGTTGCCAACATGTTTCTGTTTTACAAATGTTATCAAGGAACTTGTTCCGCATTCATTATTCTATAAAAATCACCGCACTCTGGTTGGTTTACGCATCATGCGTATGTCCACAAGAGAATCTTCAGTCTATCTCGACAGGATTCCGTATTGAATTCTACGTTTATAGAAAGTGCTCTAATCTTTAAGACTATATGTACCATTCAAAGTGACAACTATAGCGAGAGCTGGAGTTAACTCGAAGTTTGAAGTTTCACTAAACGAATAGACTTTGAAATGAGAGAAACATTCATTTTAGGCCGGGTTACTCTTTTTCTATTTCTTCTTTGTTTTTTTATCAATTTATTACTTTTCAAAATATTTTGGGTCTTCAAGAAAGCCAGAAATATTTTGGTGAGCTTGAGACCAGTTTTTAATAATTTATCATATTTAATTCCTTAATCCGTAGCAAGTTGAAGTATGGCAGTATGAAATGGCATCCTATTTATACTTGCCATCAATAGCCATCTTGAAATCATTCAGAGAAGGCCCTTGAAATTCTCAGTTCGGAGGAGGATGAAGATAATCCATAGAGAGAAGTCAATATGACAAACTATTTATTTCATTTGGTTATTCTAGTTATTTATTCAGTTAATATAGTTTCTCTCATTTCAGGACAGGGGAAAAACTTTATCACTCTTTTTTGTACGAATTACTGCAGAAAAGTATTGATTATACTCCTTTTTTGTGCACTTTGAAATTTCGTGATCGCAGGCGAAATTCTCGTACCACAGAATTATTCTACCTAGAGACTCCAAGTCCAACTCGCTAATAACGGGTGATTTTTTCAGAGTTAAGTTTTTCAGATTGGCTGCACTGGTTGGTAATGGCATCCAAACGTCATCTGTCAAAGTGAAAAGTTTTCAGTATACCATTCTGCCATTTCATCATGGAAAGATTTGCAAACGAGCAACGATTGCAAATTGTTGAAATTTACTATCAAAATTCGTGCTCTGTGAAAAATGTGTATCGCTTGTTACGACCATATTATGGTCGTCATAATCGACCTGGTGAATCAACAATTCGTTCTGTTATCACCAAATTTCGTACCAAGTTTACTTTGTCGGACATTAAACCATTGTCTCGCATGCGTACAGTGCGCACTGAAGAGAATATTGCAGCTGCAGCGTACAGTTATAATGGGGATCATGAAATGTCAATTCGTCGCCGTTCTCAGCAATTGGGCATGAAAACGACAGTTTGGTGTGGTTTATGGGCTGGTGGCATCATCGGTCCATTTTTCTGCAAAGACGACCGTGGGAGATACGTTACCGTCAACGACGAACGATAACGAGTCATGATACGCAATTTTTTTTTGCCCCAGTTGGCCGAGTTGAACTTGGTTGACATGTGGTTTCATCAAGACGGTGCCACATGCCTCACAGTTCGTGAAACAAATGACATGTTGAAGGATGAATTTGGTGAGCAGCTTATCTCTCGAAATGGCCCTGTGAATTGGCCGCCAAGACCATGCGATTTGACGCCTCTGGATTATTTCTTGTGCGGTTATGTAAAGTCGTTAGTATATGTGCACAAGCTGAACACCATTGAAGCCTTACAGGATAACATTAACACGCGTAATTCGTGGGATACAGGCCGAAATGCTCGAAAAAGTGAAGCAAAATTGAACCTTCCGAATGGACCATTTGATACGGAGCCGCAGACAACATTACATGAAGTTATCTTTAGAATGTAAATGGCAAAGGCCAAGTTATCAATTTCAATGAAAAGTTTGGCTATATGATGCAAATTGAGTGTTTTATTCGATTTAAAAAAAATACACTTAAGAAATCACCCATTATAATCCCCCATTTGGTTTATGGAGTACATTCAATACAGTTGCTAATAAATGTAACATTCACTTTGTCTACATAGCAGTTATAGTTAGGACTTATGTGACAAAGAAAATTGACTAAAATGAATTGAACTAAATTGACTTCTCTGTGATAATTCTATTAATTTTATTATTTTGTTATTAGTTACTTTTTAATTTTTTCAGATTAGATTGATCTCTCTATTATACTTCTTTTCATTTTATTTATTTATTTGGTTATATTCAACATTATGTTACTATTTTTGGTAATTCGGTATTATACCTGTTGAGAATAAAGAACTTTTTATCATTATTATTATAATATATTATTGACAACTCCGAAAGAAATAAATTAAGAGTAGGGTTGCAATAAATGAAGCGTTGATCGACACAACAACGTTCAATATGGAAACTTTGTAGGCAGCAGTTCGAACGAATCAAATAGATTTTTAACATTAAATTTTGAAAAAAGAAAACATTCATAAGGGTTCACAGTTTGGGGTTGATTTTGGGCAAAAGGCATCATTAGATCGTGCTTTGATGAAAATTAAGACTGACTGTTACTAGTGCTGGACACTTTATGGCAACACAATTGCCGAAGTTGTGTGATATTGCCAGTGACCAATATCTGCTCTCAAAAGTACTGCAGCATATGCTATGCAGTTCGTGAAATAGTTCAATTATTGAGTAGATATTTATTGGTATTGGGCACTATCTTTCTATGATCATAATCAACCGTCAAGATCATATTATTCTACTTTGTTGGGTTTTTTCATGGATAATTGAAAGTTTGATTTGAAAGTTTGAGCTTCTGCATATAAATTTGAGATTTATATGCAGAAGCTCACAACATAACGTGTGTGACAGGAGAAAATCAAGATTCATTTTACAAATTAATGAACAAGAAACATTTCGACATAAGAGTGTGTATGTGAAAATATGTTCATTCAATTCAACCCTATTCTATTCTTCTTGAATTTCAATAAAAAAAATTACAGTAAAATAACTATTTTTGTCTCTAATCTGTTCATTCAAATCGTGCGATAATTTTCGGGCATTCATTTTTAATCACACAACCTACAACAACATCGGATGCAAATCTCATTAGTTACCTCTAGAATTCTAAATATTTACTCTATCCATTGAAGAATATTACTTGGATTAGTTTCGAAGATTTATAGCTTAGCAATCGTTTTGGGTTGTCATACCTTTTTCAAAAGTTGAACGGAACGAACTCCTATTCCGCAGACTAACATTTCAATTTGCACATCTTTACTTACTACAGAAACATGATAGAGGAGGATCTGTGATAAAGAAGATTCTAATATTTGGAATCGCTGTTTTGGAAAGGATTCAGGTCAAAATTTGAGAAAAGCAGGTAACTAAGTTTCAAAAACGGAAAATTTGGAATAAAGAAGATTACACTTAAGAAGTTAAGGGCGGAGGAAGTAATAAACGCGACACTCTGAAGGCAAGTTGATGATTTATTCGTTTATTGAAAATTTCCGGATTTTAAGAATTCATACCTTTTTCCTGAACTCTTATCAACTTCTTTTCTCTCGAAAACCTCGATTCCAAGTATCGTTATCCTCTTTGAGTCCTATTGCTCACAAACTACGTTTTTATAGCTAGTGAAGATTTAAAATATATAAATTGTAGTCTTGAAAATATTCGTTGAGTTTAACTTTTGAAAATGGGATAACACCCCAAAACAGTTTGTGAAGCATCAATGCAATTCTCTGAAAGTAAGCAAAGTGTTTCTATTCAATATGTTAAAGCATATTTCACGAAGAGATCAGCAAATATTCGAAGAAATTTATATATTTCTCTTCATACTTATGCACAATATGGTGAAACAACGCAAGATACATATTATTTTCAATTGTGACCTGAAAATTATTATTTTTATTTTATTTAATTTTTACATACAAGGGCGCACTCAACAGACAATTTAAAACTGTCCTATAATAGAGGATCACATATTACAAATGTTAATTACCTCTAAACTAAGTTATATCTTATATGTATATTCTTATAACTAGAAATTTTTCATACATCCCATCGAAATAAAGTTTTCGATGCATTGAGTTAAATCTTTTCATCTACAAGGAAAATACCTAATTCTACTAAAAAAGATTACATAAATAAATCATGAAGAGTAACTTTTTAAAAACTAATAATTATTCTATTATGGACCTTTAAATATTTTCTTTTTTGAATGTCTCTTAAAGTTATGAAATTCGGAGAGAAAATATCCAAGTTGGTCTCTATACTTATCAAGTTTAGCCTATTGAAAGATCTATGGAAGGGCGAATTCAACATATAATTTGTTTTGCTCTCTGCAACAACTAGTATTTTACGATTTATTACTACATGTGGAACAATTGAAGTTTTTAAGGCTCATACATGCAGCAGAATCTATTACGCCATTAAGTAATTTGTAGGAGAAACATATATAAAAGTACTCACGTCTCAAACTCAAACATTTCAACCTATAAAATTTCACGTTACTCTCATATGAGAATCCATGACGGTACCTGTTAAAGCGGAAATTAAGAGCATTTGAACTTACGTTGAACATTGTCTAATCTATTCGTGCATCTATCATAATTTGGGTTCCATATTTAATAGTGTTGGCGTTTACTTGATGTAAATCCATTATAATTGAATATAACTTAAATTCAAACACTTGAACTTATGATTTACACTTTATTGACTACATAGCATGAAGCGTTTCGTCGTTACAAACGACTTCTTCAGATGCTTACAGAATAATATTACATTATAACATTATTCTGTAAGCATCTGAAGAAGTCGTTTGTAACGATGAAACGCGTCATGCTATGTAGTCAATAAAGTGTAAATCATAAGTTCAAGTGTTTGAATTTAAGTTATATTCAATTTGGGTTCCAGACGACCGACACGTACTCTAACTTGGATCTCACAATAGAATTATACAAGTCAATAACAGACTCAAGTCGACCAAAAGGTCTAGTCATTCGTAATATGAAATCCAGATTTCTGCGAGCCTGTTGGACGATTTCTTTAATATACAATCAGATGTTAGTTTCATATCAAACATTATTCTTGAGTCCAACATTGACCTGACAATGCCAAATTGGAAGAGATAGGATTTTAACTTCTGGAGAAAAAAATATGGCATCTGTTCAAGTTTGGCAGCAACTGAATGAGGTTTTAGTAGTCACAGAATGCATTAAGATCGATCTGTTAAGGGGTCATCCATAAAGTACGTCACACGTAAATGGGGGGGAGGGTGTTCGACAAAGTGTGGCATGGTGTGACAAGGGGTGGGAGGGGTCCTAAGTTTTGTGACATCACATTTCAAAATCTAATATATCTAGAGATATTGAATCCCGTACTTTGAAATATTAATTGAACTAAAAAATATTTACAACTCTATAATTATGACAATACGGTTCAAATTGTTTTGTTGACGAGTTCATACGCGTTCTAGTGACACGCGCCGATCGCCTACGAGCCCTTTGACTAATGCCGCCAAACGCACCGCACCTCGCGTGATTTTATTGTTTCTATTTCATTCAACAATTAACTTTCGCTGTGTGTACGTCGTTTTTTAGTTGTGCTATTTTGTGGATATGAAGATATTTTAATGAAACAAGTTCAAAATCAACAAAAAGATAGATTTAGATAATCTTTACCGTAGACTATACGAAACTTACAGTGCAACTTACGCTGATAAAAAAACAGCATATATATATAGGAAGAAGTTAATACCATATGGAAAATTTTGAAAAGTTGTGACAATAGCAATCCGGTTTACTTGAAATTATAAAGGAGCTTGTAGTTTTTGGTGGCGCAGCTGATAATCGACGTTGCACTGAAACTATAAGGTGCTGTAAAACATTGGACGACTTACCAGCAGAACTTTGTAAACTGAGATATACTATCAGTCGATCAGGGTTATACTTGAGACTTCTGCAAAGACGAGCCGATACAGAGGATGACAAAGCACGCGTGCCATTAGGTATTACAGCAGCAAACGCTCAAGCACCAATATTAATGCACCTTGATTATCGTGTAAAATTACCGGATCATGATTTCGTGGTCGCGGAAAAACATAAACTTATTCCCTCTATTTATGCAGGTATTATAGTGAAGAAAGATGTTGAAGGAAAACCTGAAGCTGTGACACATTCCGGGCCTAAATTCGTAGCAATTCGCAGTGGAAAGAATTCGTCCTCTCATGCAGAGACTCATGCCACAGATATACACAAACTTTCTGAAATATCTACCTTCGAAAACTTTATGAAAACTCGAGAAGGTTTTGTAAAACTCGTATTTATTTTTACTTGTGATGGTGGTCCTGACCAAAAAAACACGATACCAGCGTGTTATAATTTCAGCTATACAACATGTAAAAAAATCATGAAATTCGTGTGACGTACTTTATGGATGGCCCCTAAAGAGGATAGTCTTTTAAATAATTGATATTATATTATACTTACCATCAACAAAATTTCAACAAGTTTCTTATCGAAACTCAGTATAAATCGAACGTTTGAACCATAAAAACCAACAGTTTCAATAATCCATTTCCGATTCATTAGACATTCAAAATAGTAACCGAGAACTATTCCTAACGAAGTAATTAATAACCGAACTTTTCCATTAATACTGGTAATATTGAACGAAACAGAATTTCTAAACTTAATTACCGAGTTAGAATTCTGGTTAAATTGTCCCCAATAGATGAAAGAGACGAAAACCGCCACTTGTTAGTGAACGCCTAATCGAATATTTCTGGGCGCTCTTGTTCTTCGATGAAATTACTCCGGTCCCAATTAATAAATTATCTTCCTATATATTCCCGTATGTTGACGAAATTGTATCCAACTTTGTGAACTAATTGACGAAAGTTCCATTCACAACGTTACGTATAAGGACTACGTCCTGATAGCAAACAAAGGTGGCGAAGTCGACAAGCAAAATACAAGACAGGGTCGAACAGGGATGTAACTGGAAATACAATATTAATAAATTATAACAAAACATAACATTTGATATAACCACAAGCTGAATCCTCTCAAACATTAATAATGTACAGTGAGGTACAGTGAAATTAACATTTTTTCACCCTTTAGATGTGTTTCTGAACTTTTTTTTGCTATCCAAGTATTAAAGTATTCAAAATTAATTTTCATACAAGAATGAACTTATTATTCAACTTGTTGAATATAATTTGTCTTTTTTTATTTTTTTTTATTTTGTGTTAATTGTTATTTTTTCACTACGTTATATTGAAGATGGAGCATTGTAAAACACGCGTCCCACTGTGAAAAATTTGAATTTAATAAAATATAAAAAGAACACGCAATTGGCGAAGCTTTCACAACGAAAAATAAAGAAGTTGACTTATGATTCGCTGATCTCTTGCTAAAACATGGTTTGATATGAATTAAATGTGTGAAACTCCTCGCTTAGTTTCTCATTATATTAATTGCTTGAATATTGTTTCGAAGTGTGACTCAATTTTCAAAAGTTAAACTGAAACATTTTCTGCAAAAGCTTAATTAATATAAGCATGTGAATGTAATTCCAGTATTTTTTTTTCAATGTATAGAAAAATAATGCATATATAATTATATTCGTTTCGGTTTGTTAAACTTTTCATCATTATGTATTAGTATTGAGAATGATATACAAGGAAAAAATATTGTGAAGTTACCACAGTTAATGGAATTTACCCTCCGTGCGTATTTAGATCTGATACTTTTGAGTAAAATTTTTTAATAAATTGTCTGATTTTTTTGAAAGGTTTTTTCTCAAATTTTGGCAATACTTATCATGATAATCAGATTCTTCAAAAATCTCGGAAAAGACATGAATAATATAGTTTCATCAATCCCAACATGAAAAAAACGAATTTTGAAGGAAATTCACTTCCAATTTTTATTAGAAATTGTTTTGCATGTTAATGTTAGGTATACTGTTGATTAGAATTATATAAGTACTGACACAAGGAGAGGTATTAGTAAGAAAAATCTAAAGTACCCAATACAAAAAAATATTCGTAGAATGAACGAAAACAAGACACATTTTGATTTAATATAACTCAATAAGGATTTGTGAATTATTTATTAAATAACAATACTTACGAAATGATAAAGTTACGGGTAAACAATTTTTGTGTAACCCAAATACAAATAAATGGAAAATAATTATTTGTATCACACATCTGGTAGTAATATAAAAGCATTCACTTATCTGATAAAAATAAATCCATTAAGATTCAAAAACTGTTTTAATAATAAATTTTCTCGTGATTATTCCGAAAAATTATCAATAATATCAACATATAATTTTTTTTATGCTCAATGTACCAATAGTTCAACCGAATGGCCAATGAGCCGCTTGAATTTTTTTATATTACGCAACAATCAATAATTTATCATAAAACTCATTCATATGCAATCACAAATACTTATGCCTCAACCGGGACTCGAACCCTTATCCGACATCCAGGCTCGACTCCCAGTGCCTCAAACCCACAACCAAGTACAGCGTCTCTTCGACTACAAGGAGCATCATATGAAATCTTGATTATAATTTTGAACCATATGTCAAAAAGTATCTGAATTGCTTGAACTTTTTTCTTGAGAGACGACATTATTTTCACTGATTTGGAAATGAGGATAAATTTGAGGAAGTTAGAATAAGGATTGAATGAGAATGATTGAAAATGAATGTGAACAAAATTCATTTTTAATAAAGGAAGCACTGAAATTGAATGTTTCAACAAAGTAAGTCTCTAAATAAATTATTGAGATATATTTCTCTCGTAAAATAAACTTGATGATATATATATATATATATATATATATATATATATATATATATATATATATATATATATATATATATATATATATATATATGTAGATATATATATATATATATATATATATATATATATATATATATATATATATATATATATATATATATATATATGTATATATATATATATATATATATATATATATATATATATATATATATATATATATATATATATATAATACTGAGACTTTTAATCGAAATATCGTAATTATTTCAAAAAAATAAAACTCTCAGGGGGCTGTCTACACAAATGTAGAAAATTCACTTTCGAGAGTGAATATTAAGTGCGCGTCGAAAAAATCATCGATCTTGTTGAATGATAATGGGATACAATTGTTTCATCATTATTATGAATCATCAGTCCGTATTTCGGAATCGAAAGAATCGATGACTTTCCAAACGCCCTCAAGTCCTAGATCCGAATTACGGGAACAACTATATGAAAATTCACGTGATCTCCCTCTATCGAAGAAAAGACGTTCCTAGCGTCTTAGATTTCTACTTATGACGACATTCGTGCGAGTCTGTGAGGCTTCGTGGACATTTCATTCGAACACCACAAAAATCTGTCTGCAATGTGAAGAATGGTCCCATGCCTAATCGCTTCAGATCACGTTAGGGCGGGCAAAAGGATAGCTAGTTTCAAGATTCAAGAATCATTCATACTAGTAAATACTCAGACTCCCAATCGAAATATTGAATTAATTCAAATAAAATTTTCAAGGAGCTGTCTACAGAAATATTGTCAACGAGAACGAAGCTATCACTTTCGAGAGTGAATATGAAATGCGCTTCGAAAATCATCGATCGCCTCGATATCCTGCCGATAATTTGTAGTTATTTATCATGATTTGCAGCAATACAGAGTTTATAATATCAAAATTTTTTCAGTTTGTTGACTTCGTGACAAATAATAGGTTTGTTGAAAAACATTTTTTAAATTCAAGACCTATCGATGTTTTGAATGATGACAATTATCAATTGAATCATCTTTGCTAAAAAAGAGTCATGAGGCCTTATAGCTGCTAGTACAATACTGGAGACGCAAATCAACTAATTAAGTCGCTAATCAAGTAATACGAATAATTAGTTTGCCATCACATTTAAGTAGAATGTAGGAGTCTCAAGGGGTCGCATATTAATTTTAGGAACTAGCAAGGGAAAGGGAAACACTTAAAATCATGGGGAATATGTTCGATGTGTTTAGATGAGAGAAAAGTAAATAACTAACATTATTACATTATGAACAGCAATCGAAATCATAATAATTAGGAGGGTTGCAAGTTATAAAATCGGCCTTCAAATCAGAGAATCAGAGAAATCAGATGACGTCAAAAATTTCTAAGTTTGAATACCAATGATTACTTCTTTGTCTTTCAACTTCATTTATGTAGGCCACAATGAAAATTTGATAATATTCATTTTTTATAATACTCGACATGTTAAATCTCATAATTTCATCACATTATTGAAAATATTTCATTTGAAAGAAACAATGGGTAAGGAATCCGAAACAAATAGATGAATATTTTGGAAAATTGAGATAATTGTTTCAATTATTCCTAATATTATGTATAAGACTAAATGCAAGTATCAAGAGAAGAAGTCTAGAATCATTTAGCAGGAATCGTTATTGCGAAGTGATTTGAAGATCTACATAGGAAACAAATTATACATTTATACATATAAACACAAAACACAGTGGATCTTCGTCTTGTGATTCAAAGAGAAGTTTTATGGTAAGACATACGATGAGGCTTATTGCACCAAATTTCATTATTCTGCAACAAATTGGTTAATTATCGAATGTATCGAAAGCATTGTGGGACGATCAATTCTGACAAAACCACTTGCTTATTAAAATTCTTCCTTGAAATAAGAGAAAAGAATGAGCAACTTCTGTTATTTGTTCATCATTACCCAAAGAACTTCCCCGTATTATCACGAAAAAAGGATCTTTGGACGACCTACAGAACTACTCCCCTTATAACATCAAATTTGAACATTGCCGTTTTTAATGTCTTTCCAAAGAATAATTTAAGAAAATAAAAATGTATATTTTGGAGTTATTTTAGTCGATGTGAAAAAAGTAATTCGAAAAATTATATCGACATGAAGACTATTTTTTGAAGAAATAAGCCTATTCATTGATTGCCACTGCGTATTTATAACGGGAGAAATATGAACAAATAGCAATATTCGAATAATATAATGGATGTATATTCAACACTGTAATTGAATAACAGAACTAGGTTTTCACGTATTCTTAGAATAAAATCTATGAAATCAGAAAGATCTCTATATTAATTATCGATTATACATTTGAAATTTTAAATAAACGTGGTAGCGACCGCTATGCTATCCTAGGGTCCAGTTTGCAGAAGGGTGTAGTTGGTATGCCCGCGAAGATGATCATAAATCTCGATTTCGGTAGTTTACAAAGACTAGTTGACCTCGTGGTTCTCTTGCGCTTCTAACCTAGTTGCTACCTGCCTTACCGGCGGAGAAGCCGCCCGCCCATGGCCGCCAATAGGCCAGTCCGCCACCCCCGGGCAAAAAATGCAAGCTAGTTTTTGCGAATTAATATAACATCAGCATTTCCCGGTATTACTCTCCTGGTCGTAGATCAGGCGAAGAATTCTCTGTGGTCCTCGATAATGAGCACTTTGTGTTCGATATTATGGACGCGTCATGTGCCACGACTAGCCAGAAATTTTTGGCGCTATTTTCTTTTTTTGGCTAAGAGATGTATGAATCTGATAATGTGTCAGAGATCGGAAGACAGAGAAGGCGATAGTGCAGCTGGTAGAGTATCAATCTTTTTCATTCGAAGTGAAAGTATGTGCGAATAATCTGAAAAAGGTAGTCAACCTTTCAACTTGAAACTCCAAAGTCGCAATGAAAATAATACTTACTGTAATAATATCACAATTTATTTCTGCAAAAAAAAAAATTAAAAAACACACCCAAGTCGAACACAACAAAAAAATTATTCTTTTTAGAATTCCAGATTCTTTCTCAATGATTGAAAAATTCCAGAAAGATTCAATATTTTCATGAGGCTGTGGTTATTATTTCACGTATACGGCAAGGCCGGTAAGTTGGAAGGTGTAAACACACTGTGGGGTCACCACAGTCATTTCTATGACATGAAGTTCTATATGACGAATCTACAGCTCTAAACGCGATCTAGAATGCATTCATACTGTTAACAAAAGAGTTATCAAAATTTGAACTCAACCGCATTAAGATAGCAAATTCTATGTGCAGAAACCTCAATACATGAAAAGAACATTCATTGCTTTATTTGCACCTAATTCTTCTGAAAATGATTATGTTCAGAAGAAGATATATCGCTAAACCAATTTCTAATGCTGAAAATAATAACAATTTCCTGATAAAACTACTGAAAGATTCCTCTACTTTCCTTTCCCGAACTGAAATTATATGTAAAACGTAAAAAACGAAATGGTTTGCTGCCATTGAGCCATCTTTATTTTGATATAATTTTTCTTTGGAAAAAGTATGAATTTGATATTTTTCGATTCAGTAGAATTGTATAACACTGGGGAACGGAAATTTTGTTGTCTTAGATCTGTGACATGTTCTGGACTAAATTTTGGTATCTCAAAAGAGTTATCAATTTTTCTCTATCGCGTCAAGATTGTAAACTACAGGATCCCTTCTTCTATTCTGGTGTTCTCTTGTAAATTCTGGGCTCGTGTGTTTCCAAGAAATTCCTTGACAATACTTTTCAATGCTATTCAAGCATTCTTTCCAAGTTCGGTCATTGTTTCAATGAAACGTTCATCTTTAGTAAGTTGCCGAATCTGTAGGCCATCAGCCTTCATCTTCTCATATGACAAGCTAGGAAATGCAAAAATGATATGCTCAAAACATTCCCCATCAGTTGACAAAGCTTTAACAAATTTCTTTATAAGATTTAGTTTTATATGCAAAGGCGGAAATATAAAGTTTTTTCTGTCAACAAGTGGCTGATTTAGAATGTTTGGATCTCCAGGTTTCAGGTCAGACCTTGGCGGCCACATTGGCTACACCCAATGCTTGCTTCTCACGAGCGCAGCTGTCCCACATCCATAGAAAACAGGGATACTTGGTATATCCTCATTGCTGGCCTAGAAGGAAACAAACCATCTCAAGGTCAACACAGATGATCCACTGGTATAAGTTATATTGTCTTGTTATATATGTCTTCGTATTCTTCATGAAGAGAAATTGAATTACATATTGGGATTGAACCATATAAATTTCCATTGTGGAGGAGAACCACTGCTAGCTGCGTTTTGAGCTATCTATAAACAATCGCTATTCAGTTGGGTTATAGTTTGAAATTCCCAATTCTTTCATTAAACCAGCTATTTTATGGCAATACACAAATCTATCAGCACTCCGAAAGAACTGCAGAAATGCACTTTCTCTTGATCGAAAGTAGGTGACTTTAGCTCCTTTTTCTAACAAGTTTTTTTTTCCCAGGTTTTTATCGTGTTGCCTTCCGTCGACAGGAATGCAGTACGGCTTTTTGTAAATCGCAATCTTTCCCGCGAGGCGTGATAGTATGCGCATAGAAAAAAAACTTGACGTAGTAGAAAAAAATTGATTGAAGTTTATTTACCCCTAAAACGACCTAAAAATCGAAGTCAACAGAATTTATGTTACAAATTGTTCCTCAGTCTAATCTTATGAATTCATTTCCACGTGTACATATATCGTGTCTCAACATTACGAAAAAATTTTCATATTTGTTCATATTAAAAAGTGAATTTCAAAAAAATTAAATTTGAAACATACACCTTCTTTCCTACTCCCCAAGTTGTTTATCTCTGTATGGCCACTGTTCTCCATTCTCAAGATCATCTTTACCGAATGAAAACACTTTCTTGTAAGCAACATTATTAAAGAATCAAAAAATGCACTTAGCTAACGAAGAAGTATTCGAAAAACCGTTACTTAAATTGTACATAATGTTCAAATACGGTCATACGAATAGCAAAGTCTTGCTCAACAATGTTTATCTAGATTTATTAATTCATTAGCTTGAATATATAAAATATCAATATATTCAAATCAATCGTTACCTGCACCGTTACTCAATATGTTAATTTGAACTATAAAGTCGTTATTATCTTCCTTATCTTATTCATCTGATTACTTTTTTCTTATAATCAGTGGAATAGTTAAGCAAGGTAGAAATAATTGAGAGCTTGTGCGTCTGGGTACGGTTTTTATAAAGATACATGATCCAAAAGAAAGGTGTGAGCAGCAGGATTTCGTCAATAGGATCTTATTTTTTCTGATAAATGATTTTGAAAAAAAAAGAGTAATTGAGTTGTTTGACGAATGTTTATATTTATAGATGTTATTCATTCACGATTATTTGAGTTTATGAAGAATTGATTGATGAGTGAAAACATATTCGAAACAGCAGGCAATCATGTGTTCTTTTTTCGATAATAATTCAATTAGCCGTAGAAAAAGAAAAAGATTTAATAGTGTTGGCGTTACTTGATGTAAATCCATTATAATTGAATATAAACTTGAATTCAAACACTTGAACTTATGATTTACACTTTATTTAGGAATAGAGTGTAAATCATAAGTTCAAGTGTTTGAATTTAAGTTTATATTCAATGAAAAAGATTCTAGAAAAACGCATCATCTGTTATTAATAATTCTATCGACGTTGATGTTCATTACATTGCGACTGCAGTTTCATAGTATTACTACATATTCGAGCACATGAATAATAAATTTGGCATTATTTCAAGATAAGTACAGAGTTGATCAGTAGTTAAGCAGGTTTCTTTTTCTTCTGAGCATGTCCTACGCCACGGTGTATTCTTCTTCTTCATAGAGCTCCATAGAGTGGTGAAATCTCTGTATCTATTAGATTTGTTTATAACAAATTGACGGAATTTTTCTCGTAATAAGAGATGTCAATAGATTCTAAAAACCTAGTTTTTTGCTTCTCGAAGCTGTTTGTAATATCTATGAATTACCTTATCACCTGCAAAAGTACTTCTTGAGCTTAGAAAATGTTTGGCATCATTCGAGTGCTCTACGATTAACCTCAGACTGTTGATATTTTTGAATCTTGCAACAAAGTTTCTGCCAATTTGCTGTATGTAAGAGCAAATGTGAGATATTTGTTGTGAAGACTTTAATGCTACATTAATATTATTTTTGGAAAATAAGTTACCGATTGAATTTGAAATTGTTTCCAAAATAATTTTATCCCATATATGCTGTATGTATTAGTTGTATTAGGATATATTTAGTTGAGTGTTATTTGTTCATGTTTTTATTTATCAGAGAAGTTATAGTTTCGGTGATCATTATTCCAAGCGGTCTATTTGAATTTGTCCAGTTACCTCTGTCTACATCAAGAGTAAGTGAGAAAGCTGTATGTATCATAAACCGATAGGCTGCTAGTTGTGTAAACTAGCGTGCACAAGGTGCAGTGTTTCATTCTACAAGAAACTCACCATTTATACAACGCAAAGCATCTTATAACTCCAAGATGAAAATCGCCAAGTAGTGAATAACTTCACAATTAACACATTAATGCGCGAATATGCTCAATTTAGAGGCTCCATATTATCTTGATAATGTCTTGAAAATGAGCTAACGCTCGAAACATGTTGACTATTCATATTGTTAAATAAATCGTGAAACATTAAGCCCAGAGTTCAATTTAATTTAATATTCAATTATGTTTCACCAAGAGTTAAGCGAGAATTCAATCTCACTGCATATTATCATCAGAATAACCACGAAACATGGTATGTCCATCTGTAGACCACGCAAGAGATAAACACTGTGACGAATCAGCTTTGCTTGGCTGAGTTAAAATTTTTGGTCTTAATTTTCCAACTATTTCTTTAGCTTACAAATCCAAATCTTAATTTGAGTGCCAAAGTCACACAGCCAATATATCTTTGATAAAAAAACACATTGCACTGATGATATCACTGTGGTCCAAAGTGTGTAAATGTTTACCATCATTCAAATACCGAAATACAGGTTTGCAGTCCTCTCCTCCTCTGGTACAAAGACTACCATGAGAACTTAATATTATTGTATTAAGGTAACCAATGTGTTTCCTCAATGTATGTAATGGCTTAATGTGAACTTAAGCTAACCAATGGCTAATCTTAAGCCTGCAGTTAGTGAAATTCCATACTTGTCCCAGCCAGCAAACACGATAATCAGGTTCTAGTGATTTGGAGATAATCTAACACGTAACACACAGTTAGAACGGCCATATTCTTGAATTGTTTATTCACATCGGCCAATACGTTAATAACATTATTGCCTTGATACGAGAATCCAATACTATCTGTCTGTTGTCAACCGAAAACGCGTACATCCTTGACAAAAGACAAGCACCGAATGAACATATGACAATTCCTTTAGGTATCTACTTCAAACTCAAATTTTATTGTAACAAATGATCTTCTAACAAATCAATCAGGTTACGTCTGTAGTATGCTTGCCATCTCCTAGTGTTTCAGTCTGCGAAGTATATGAAAATTGAAATTAGTATAAGCATATTCACAAAAAAATATTAATACATATATCGGCTTAATAAGTGGGATTGAATTATCGCTCACCTCTTGGTGAAACGTGATTGAATAAAAATAAGCTATAGAGATTGGCAGTTCCTTGAAGAAAGAAGACCCGATTGTGAATGAACGAATAGAAATTCAGCTTTCACCACTAATCACCTCGATCTTGTAGATATAACTTTGCTGTGTTCTCTTTCTGTAGTTAGTCTTGTTGATGAGCTCACTGCTGTAAACATGTTGACTATTCAATGTTCTCAACTTTATCATTCTATTATTGCTCAATATGTCCTTGAATCATTGAGACTATTGTTCAATTTGAATTAATATTTAATCATATTGCACCAAGAGGTAAGCGATATTCAATCTCAGTTATGAATTCATATACATAGCTGTAATACACACATACGAGGTTTTTTCAAAAGTAAAGGTGAATTTTCGAAAAGTATTCATTTATTCTTCAATATTTATTTTGTCCACTTCAAAGTAATCTACTTCAGATATAATGCACTAATGCCAGCGTTTCTTCCAATCTTCAAATCCTTTATGCAATGTAGTTTCCGGTATAGCGATCAGCTCGTTCATTGTTCTCTTCAGTTTTTGGAACAAAAAGAAGTCGCAGGGAGTCAAATCTGGCGGATACGGTGGTTGAGGTGGTTTTGACCAAAAAATCACTAACAAGCATTGATGTGTGAGCTGGAGCATTATCGTCATGCAGAATCCATGATTTGTTTTTCTACAACTCCCATCGTTTGAGCAGTATTGCTTCACGAAAATGTTATATAACTTCCTTGTATCATACCTTATTAACCGTACGACCTGTTGGCAAGAACTGATGGGGTGCACCACGCCGCCGCCGTTGTAATCGAAGAAAACAGTGATCAAATACATCACATTTGGTTTTGTCTCTTCGATTGGAATGATTGGGTCTTGGTTTCTACGTAATAACCATATACCCACGTTTCGTCACCAGTTATGACTTTTTTTGAGCAAATCTGTATCAACATCCTCTGCAAGTTCCTTAATAGGGATTCGACTATTTTCCAAAACCATTTTCTTCACGGTTTCGATGTTTTCTGTTTATTGACGTTGTTGCAAATCTAGGACTCTCATCGTCATCAACATCTTCTCGGTTTTCTGTAAAGCGCTTGTAGCGCTTATGAACATAAGTGGTACATGTATTCATTGAATATATTTTTCAGACAAAGTAGACTCTCCGAAACCGTAGTCCGAATGTCCTTTGGAGCACTTTATTCCATTTTAACAAAAAAATTTATACAGAGTCTTTGACCCTTTTTTTTCAAAAGTAAAAAAATCGGAGAACACACAGCACGAGCAGTTGTCAAAAACAAACTGCTGATCCAAAATGGCTAATAATGTCAAAATTTGAGAAACGTATGTGTACCAGCATGATAAAAAAAAATTTCGACGATCGAATGTGCACAGCTCAAAAGAATTCAAAATCCGCCTTTTCTTTTGAGTAGACCTCGTACATATAATTTTTTTGCCATGAAACTGATGCTGGCGATGCATAGTAATCTCAATAGAACCTCTGGATTTCTAGGACATTCATCTTTCGAGGTTCATTGGTTTGTTGAGAATTTTAACTTTCCGCCTTTCTTTGCATTACTTTTTACTAATTTAGAAATACCGACTTAGTTTCTTTGCTATTTGAAAAAAAATGACCCTAGCAGTGTTTCTCTACTTACTCTTTTGTTTCTCATGATAATTGAGTATTAATACACAATTCAATCAATTCATGTCTTCTAGTGTGAAAAACCAAGACCAAGTTACTATGGCATTGCCATATTCAAAAAGGTCAACCAAAAAAAGAGATCGTCAATTATACCAATACAGCGTCTCATTAAACGAGTATTCAACGAATACCAATATAACTATTACCATTATCATAAATTATTATAACCATATATATTACTTTTTAAAGGTGAGTCTCCGAATTAGATTGTTGAATATCGGAATAGGCAAATATTGTTACGAACCTCTACTCGAATGTTATTCGTAGCCTCCGGCTAGATATCAATATGTAGAAAAATGTATTATCAGACCAGACGTAACGGTACGTTCTGTGCGATAATTTATGAAAACTTAGGTCGATGGTATAATGAGGATGAATATTCCACTTTTGGATGTTTTAGGTGCCATTTTTGCCCAGTTATTTAGACCGGTTAAGTATTTTAGGTACACGCAGTGTTCCAATAACAGATTATCTTGATATAATGTCGCAACTTTCATCTATTCATTATATGCACTGTTAACTTATGGTTATATGTGTAGATAAAAATTTCTATACCATATTGGTATACGGTCTAATTTGTTCATTCAAAAATGTGACGAAACTTGAGTTCAAATGCGAGGATAAGATAAAAAGCCTGTGGCAAAGTAATATAAGTCTTGTTTTTTGATTGAATGCAACTATTTAACGTTTCTCTCGTTTTTCCAAAACATCCTTTATTCACGAATTTCTAAGTTTTACAAATAGATGCAAGTTAGAAGTTACTGAAATATACTGCGCAATCAGCTACGCAGTTTGGTTCATCAACATATCGGAATAACTTTTTCCACTGCAAACCTAATACGACCAAGACTTTCATCCAGCTAGTCCAGAAATATACAATATTCATTATTTATTATCATACTCCTTTCGAAGTCGTCATTCAAAATATTTCCTTTTCAATCTCAAAAAACATCATACGTCAATTTTCGAGCAGATGAAATTAACTACTCCTTTTATGATGCAGGATCTCCCACTGCCGATTTTGAATGTTACTTTGTTTCAGATGTAAAATGGCCAACCAAGACTACATATGTGATAACAAATCAAAATTATTTCGATTCAGAGCGGTTTGGATATTACCGATAAAATATTTTTCCATTTGTTCCTTGAAAACCATTTTATAAATGCGGTATTAAATCACGCAATGGAATATAAATATAATACACTTCGAATGAAATAAACGTAATCTTTATTTCAAGTGTTTTCCGGTCTTAGCTTTCTCATAGTTTCTTCAGGTGGTTGTCCTGATTTATACCTATTTGTACCTTTGGAATGGTTTCTGAGGGTACAGAACTAACCTTGGCAGCTGCTATATTTGGCTATTTTGCACCGGGATCATCTTGGAGCGATTTGATATGAAACTTGTTATTTTAGTTGTAACAAAATCGTTGGCTTGTGGACCATTATTGAGGAATTACCATTTCGGCCAATCTATCCTGAACAAAATATGAAGATAAGAAAACTTGTAATTGCTTTGCTCCATCCAAATCAATTTTTCAACAGCACTTCGTTTTCAAACAGTCTTTTTTACACCAATAAAGATATACAAAATATAATAACTTATAAGTTTCTAACTTATTTCATCTGCCTCGAAAATATATGGATTCGTTACACGCAATGGCAAATATTTCAATAATTCTTCAACAATTATAAGAATTTTAATGCCCTAATCAGGAGCAAGTCGGAATATGAAAACATGATCTCGCATCCTATTTATACTGTATTATATAAATATAATATAAATATTTATATTATATTTATACGCCATATTGAGGCCATTCAGAGAAGGTTCTAGATATTCTTAGATTGGAGGGAGAGGATAAAATTTGTCCACAGAAAGGAGTCAATCATTACGAAGTATTAAGTCGATTTAGTTTAATCTCATTGAAGAGCCAGATATAGACTTCATAACTCAAATTCATGTACAGATTACTGCACAACAGTATTTATCCACCTTCTCTCTTGTCCACTTTGAAATTTCTTGTTCCTAGGCAAAATTTCCGTACAACGGAATTATTCCACTTCCAGACCCCACGGACAAACTCGCTAACACAATCCTCCATTCGGTTTATGGAGTCTACATTCAATTCAGTTGCTAATAAATGTGACATCCACTTTGACTCCATATCAGTTACCATTAGGAGCTAATGAATAAGGAAAATTGACTAAAATCGATGGAATTAGATTGAGTTATCTTCAATATTTCATTCAATTTTATTTAGTTAGAAGTCACATTTTCACTTTTTTAAGATTAGATTCATCTCTCCTCATGAGCTACATTTATACTCAAATAGAGTAGAGCAGTTTGGAGCCCTGTAAGGGATGCAAAAAGGTTTTCTTGGACGTTTTTTCCTCCTTTGGTATTTTGTCAGGCTGATTTCAAAGTTTTGAAATATATTTAACGCCTAGAAAATCAGTTATACAAAATATATTTTCTGCGGTTTTAGAATGTGCTTCATTTCATTCAAGATTTATTTAGAAAGAAAAGAATTCATTTACAAAGTATAAGAATATTTTCAAATATATAGTCGTTTCATCGGAAACAAAGTCGCAGGAAAAATACCTAGAGACTTCTCAATGATCACGTGATGCTTTTTAACAAATATTTTTGCCATCTTCCCACTGATGATATGTGGTGAGGTTTGAGACAAAGACCTAACATTAGATACTGATAAACCACCTACACAAAATAAGTTTTGGGTAGTGGGGTATAAATATTTTGTTTCTTAATTCTTGGTTAATTTTGATTGTACTTTTCATGAATTATTCAACAAATTAGATCATTACAATATTGATGTGTACTACGACGGGTGCCACAAAAAATGAATACACATAAATATACTACAACTCCCCTCCACCTTGTGATGTTTTGTGATTTTCTGAGTACCCCACTTACGAATCCATCGTGATTAATGGACGGCGACCAAGCCGAAATAAAAAGATTATTCTAATCTATACAAATGGACACTCTTTCTTTATTGATATATATATATATATATATATATATATATATATATATATATATATATATATATATATATATATATATTATATATATATATCTATATATATCTTGAAATTGATTTATTGCCTGTTTAAGGTATTTTATTTTGAAAGTTTTCAGCAATAACAGGCTTTTTTTGATATTAAAAAGTTTATTTTTGTTAACGTTTCGTTGTTATATTACAACTTTATATATATATATATATATATATATATATATATATATATATATATATATATATATATATATATATATATATATATATATATATATATATATATATATATAATGAAAAGGAGTATTGCCTGGTAATTTAAATACAATTGTTATGGGTTATAGGCAAAATAAGAGGCCACTATGAATAGATTTTATCCAATTTGTCTGCCTGGTCTATATTTCGAAATACAGTCTTCATCAGGACTCTGAAAAAGATGTTCATACAATTATACTGATAAAAATTATGTTTGACAACTTACGGCTAACTAGGTATAAAAGGTATTGCCAAAATCCATCAAACAGGAATGTGTTACTTAAAAATAAGTTGATATCAAATTGTAGATGTAAAAATATTCTTATGTACTAACTAAAAGCAACGATAGGTAAATAATAGATTAGAAATGACAGGAGCACAGAGAAACATTGACACTGAAAAACGACATAGAGGTGAGAGAGTAAAATCACCGTAGCAACAAATGTCATGCTACGCACGTAACACATAAAGTCTATTAAGTAAGTAAGTAACTATAAATGCAGCTAAGTCTGGAAACGTCCGTCTTCTTATTGATGCTGTTGGGGTTATTTTATTAATGTGGACCATTTCCAAAAAAATCCTTTTCTGGTAACTAATAGCTGTTAGTTACCAACTTTAATAGACTTTTATGTGTTACGTGCGTAGTATGACATTTGTTACTACGGTGATTTTACTCTCTACCTCTGTGTCGTTTTTCAGTGTCAATGTTTCTCTGTGCTCGTGTTATTTCTATTCTATTATTTAGCTATCGTTGTTTTTAGTTAGTACATAAGAATATTTTTACATCTTTAATTTAATATCAACTT
This sequence comes from Henosepilachna vigintioctopunctata, assembly GCA_030704895.1. Classification (NCBI taxonomy): domain Eukaryota; kingdom Metazoa; phylum Arthropoda; class Insecta; order Coleoptera; family Coccinellidae; genus Henosepilachna; species Henosepilachna vigintioctopunctata. Next base: position 2,879,491 of record JARQZJ010000062.1, on the reverse strand, counting down.
AACTCTATTCTATTATTTAGCTATCGTTGTTTTTAGTTAGTACATAAGAATATTTTTACATCTTCAATTTAATATCAACTTATTTTTAAGTAACACATTCCTGTTTGATGGTTTTTGGCCATACCTTTTACACCTAGTTAGCCGTAAGTTGTCAAACATAACTTTTATCAGTAAAATTGTATGAACATCTTTTTCAGAGTCCTGATGAAGAATGTAAACACAGTCGAAAAATATGTCTCGCTCTCAAGGCCGATATTCAATTTTCGAACATAATGATAGTTTTAAGAAAGGGGGAAAAGGCAACGAAATCCGTACCACGAACACGTAAGGATCGTCGAAGAGATATGATCGTCTCATGACGCTCAAGAATTATAGCCAAATCAGCAGTAAGCACAAATGTGGTGATTGCCGGACCAACAAGACCCATTAGCGTAGAATACCGGTTAAGAAACGAGAGATATTACTTCAGTGGGAACAATAAATCCTCTAATAAATAATTATTGTTATCGATCAACTGAAGAATTTGGTAACGGCGTCCATTCGGTGTTACCAACCTCTGCCCGAGAAACCGTGTATACATTAACTAGACCACATGAAAAGAACGACATGAAGAAGTTTACAATCGAAAATTTACAACATTACTACAACATGCGACCTAAAGTCACATCAAGGTGATCCGGTACGTACCTTAAAATCCAAGTTGGCTATTTTTATATCTTACCATCACAATAAGCTATCGTATTTATTCTTTTCAATTTTAGGTAGTTGCCGACTCGTATTTTACGAATGGGAATTTAGATAGTCTGGAATGATGTTTTTTGGTGCGGCTACACGGTCAATAATCTCGGGAAAATAACGAAGATATTTCTTAGATTATTTCAAGCAATAATAATTCAATAGGTTTCGTAAAATCTCAAAACAGCATCGAATAGTAAAACAAAAGTTTCTCAAGTTCTCCATCTGTTTTCATCTGCTATTTATATCCCATGCTCGAATTGAAGGCATATCATGTTGGAGATCTGGCTTAGAATCCATAACGTCATATGGACATTTGTGTGAAGTCAAAATTTCAGAAAAATCGCTACATATGTTTCGGATTTTCAATTCCTATTAGTTATAATATGGCTCTTCCAATCTCATTATACCACCAACAAAGCAGTTATTATAATATATTTTCACATATCTTCATATAAAAGTTTCTAATATGGCTCAAGATGAATTTTCAGTGTTTTCTACTTGTTGCTAAATAATCAAACTTCACTTGTAATATGTTCCGAGTACTAAATAATAAACTTATAAACCGCCATCTCGACGTTCTTAGACTCCACAACATTCATCTATCTCCTTGGAATATTATCAAAGAGCATCAACTACATTCACTCTATCTCTGTACTGTATATATAAATGTTGATGAGCATGCGTGATAAAAAAATTAAAGAATACTCTTTGTGATGACATCAAAATTTGATAGCAATTTGAGGCGATAGTTAAATATGCTTCCCATCCTGAGTAGACCAATTATTGTAAATGCCCCAAGAGGAAAATCTTTCCATATGTAAAATAGTTTTGACATCTAGCTCTATAAACAAATCTGTACCCACAAGCTTTTACACTTGCCGTATTAGTCTAGTCAAGAAAGTCTAAAAGTGTTTATTTGTGTCGAACTTTTCTGTTTGATTTCGAGAAATATGAATTAGGTAATGAAATAACCCATGAAAAACCTGCCTGCCGAAAATGTAGGGCCAATATTAATAAATTATTCCATGAGGTGGAAAATACGATCGAAAACAGAGACTCGCTCATTTTGGACCTTTAACAAATGGATATTATTCAAATTTCTCAAATATTTAAGTTATTAATTGAAATTAATAATTGAAAAAAATTCAAGCATCTACTACGATTGTTAAAAAGCAATTTCGGAATTGTTTTCCTCTTTTCGAACTATTTTTGAAGGATTTCAGAAGAGATTCCTGTTGAAAATGTTCTTTTTTTGTTCTGTAAAATGTGACATCGTGACATGTTAAAATCTCACCAAGATATGCAGAAGTGTCCCCCGTGAGTGCAAAACAGATACGTCAGATACTGACAGATACGTCCTGCAGTAAAATTCCAGGCTATTAAAAATGCTCTAATCATCGATTTCTATTCATGTTAAACAAATTGAAATATATGTCTACCATAATGTATAAGTAAAAAGTGCAAAAACTTCATTATATCATGACACAATTCAAACATATAATTCAGAACCTCAAACCCCAATAAAAGGTGAAGAAAACTAATATATATATCCTTATATAAAGCAATGCAAAATATTGATGTTAGTGATGAGCACATTAACAATATAATGTCCTAATCCTTCCACTCTTCTCTCTGTTCACATAAACGAGAAAAATTGAGGACTTTGCGTAAAGGGTCGTTTTATTTAACAAAGTCGAGGATTTCCTCTACTGATTTTAGTGCTGCAATAAAAAGTTACAAACTCTTATCAAAAATGGACATAAGAATGTAGGTCTCATACGACCAGGCAGCTTTGGACAACCCCAGGAATCAATAATAATAATTTGCCTTTATTAGGTACCATACTATTACAGTACATTATAAGTAGAGGTGAAGTTTAGCATACTAAACCCTTGATAATGAAAAGTGTAGTAAAAAAAAGTGAAAAATTATTCGTTAATAACATAATTAAATTAAATAATGTCAATACAACAGTAACCACGCTGAGTCACCAGCAGAGAGTCACAGAAAAAACTTGAAAGAAAACAAGGTACCAAATAGCATAACTGGAACCTCAATAAAAACAAAAATGCATCTTGTCAAACCACTCAGACGATAAGTAATTAGAAATTTTCAACATGTTTCCATGTTTCTCAAACGGAGTCAGCGAACACTACAACGGGTGACAATATGATCTCTAAAGTAGAAATTTACATGTTTCCAAACCTCAAATAGAGTTACACTACAACGGGTGAGAACCTGATCTCTCTAGTAGAAATTTTCAACGTGTTTCCAAACCTCAAACGGAGTCAGCGAACACTACAACGGTTGACAATATCATCTCTCAAGTAAAAATTTACATGTTTTCAAACCTCAAATTGAGTCACCGAATACTACAAAAGGTGAGAATATCATTTCTCTAGTAGGAATAATTTTCAACGTGTTTCCAAACCTCAAACGGAGTCAGCGAACACTACAACGGGTGACAATATCATCTCTCAAGTAGAAATGTACATGTTTTCAAACCTCAAATGGAGTCACCGAACACTACAACGGGTGAGAACCTCATCTCTCTACTAGAAATTTTCAACATGTTTTCAAACCTCAAACGGAGTCAGCGAACACTACAACGGGTGACAATATCATCTCTCAAGTAGAAATTTACATGTTTTCAAACCTCAAATAGAGTCACCGAATAATACTACAACGGGTGAGAACCTCATCTCTCTAGTAGAAATTTTCAACATGTTTTCAAACCTCAAACGGAGTCAGCGAACACTACAACGGGTGACAATATCATCTCTCAAGTAGAAATTTACATGTTTTCAAACCTCAAATAGAGTCACCGAATACTACAACGGGTGAGAACCTCATCTCTCTAGTAGAAATTTTCAACATGTTTTCAAACCTCAAACGGAGTCAGCGAACACTACAACGGGTGACGAATATCATCTCTCAAGTAGAAATTTACATGTTTTCAAACCTCAAATAGAGTCACCGAATACTACAACGGTTGAGAACCTCATCTCTCTAGTAGAAATTTTCAACGTGTTATCAAACCTCAAACGGAGTCAGCGAACACTACAACGGGTGACAATATCATCTCTCAAGTAGAAATTTACATGTTTTCAAACCTCAAATAGAGTCACCGAACACTACAACGGGTGAGAACCTCATCTCTCTAGTAGAAATTTTCAACATGTTTCCAAACCTCAAATGAAGTCACCGGAAACTACAACGGATGAGAACCTCATCTTTCTAGTAGAAATTTTCAACATATTTCCAAACCTCAAATGGACTCATCGAAAACTACAACGGGTGACAATCTCAATCTCTCAAGTAGGAGGAAGGAAGAAGAATACAAGATCACAGACTCTACTAAAGTACCAGTACCGTACTCGAGAATGTTATCTATTTTTAGTCAATTCAGCTCATCAATTCTTGTAGAATTCTTATTTATGTAATTGATTGAGTAATCACCTCGAATATTTCGCTGACTAGGAGTGTTGAATGAACAAATTCACATACATTGTTACCAAGAAACATAGGCTTACTAATTCTAGTACCTTCAGTATATATTGAATCCTATCTACTGGAATTTTCTCAGAAATAGCTCCCTATAAAGTTTGGCAACCTCCTCTTGACATGCAGACGTGATCAGTTGCTCGATCAGTGCTGACTTGACACTTTAACTTAAGACATGTTCAAGTACTCCCTTGTGCTTTCACGAGAAAGAAATGTATCGACAAAATAATGGCAAACGGGTCTGGCAACAGCAATAACTGGCTTGACGTTCTAAAAACGAAGTAGATAGTTTAAACTAGATACCACCTTCGCATATTAGACGTACCATAAACCCAGTCATATCCTACATGTACTGACCTCGAAACGTCGTCGTAAATTAGAATATAGCCGTTATAATTACCATGACTGATACAGCTTCTTCACGAAGTCCGAAAATAATAATGCTCATTACTGGGCTCCCGTTGTTACAACTTCGATATTGCGGGAGAAATTCAATTTAATTTATTAGATGGGCGTGTATTCAAATGCGTTATAAATTATCAAACTCCATCTGGTGAATCGAGAGAGATTACAAGTTAACTTCTAAGTCTATTTTAGATTATTCGAAGATTACTTTTTTTGTTGCATTGAATTATGTGAATTTGCATAAACGTGAATTATATTATATTGCGCCAAACAAACGGAAATATGAAACTCACTAGCTTAATAAACATTTCCAAAATGTATTACACGGTTTCGAGGTATATAATTGAATTCTACCTCATAACCAGAAAATCTTTGAATATCTAGAAAAATTTTACATTTGACTTATTCACAAAAAATAATTCCTTTTTATAAACAACTACCAGCGCTGTAGCTAAAATATCGGATAAATAGAAATATTACATCAAATCAAAAAAATTGTAAATATATTCTTTTGAGGTTTGTGTCTAGGTATATATATATATTTTCGATAAAATTAACTTAAAATTGGAAACTTCATTTCCAGCTAATGTTTCGCTTCAAATTGGAGTAGCCAAAACTTTGAAAAAATATAGTTATCTAGTTCTTTCAGTATTTTAAAGAGAATTATATATATATATATATATATATATATATATATATATATATATATATATATATATATATATATATAAGGAAATGAAATTTTTTTGTGCTCATGGCACTGAATGAAATATTTAAGAAAATGAACATTAGAACATTCATTCGAAAAATTCAAATTAATCAAGAGAATGTTATAGTAGAGCTAGATATGTGAACGTGTACGATGTGATGTCTCCATAATCCTTCAAGGGATAAATGTTAGAGAAATATTGAAATCGATGCCACACCTGACGGAAGTCCGAGACATAACTAATATAATAATAATATAATAATGTTATAGCGCTACTATTACATTATCTTGATTAATTTGAATTTTTCGAATGAATGTTCTAGTATTCATTTTCTTAATATATATATATATATATATATATATATATATATATATATATATATATATATATATATATATATATATATATATGAGAAAAACTTTGAAAGAATTATTTTTGGCAGATACTGATTTCATAGAGATTTTTCACATATGATTTTGTTTTTGTGTACTAGTCAAGGAAACTTATATACTTTATTATATGAGTGTTTTATTCCTTTGATTATTGTTTCTTGATTGCAATGTGTAATTTGATTAGTGTTGTTTGATAATTTATTGAAATTTTATAAACTGAAGTTGGTTCTTTCATACGTTTTCTGCTATTTATGATCCTTTTAAAATTTTTACGCATATAAAGCATCCCCAAATTTCCGTACATTAACCTCTATTTTTGTATTTTGATCAAATTTTTCTATAATAATAAATTTATAATGAAACAATATTCAGAATTTTCTCATAATTTTAATACAAATACGCATGACGACGTTTTACATGAACATTAAGATAAGACTCAAAAGAACAGAACTGCTCGTGTTAGTTAAGTGAAAGTGACTGCTAAAAACATTGCTGTTCTACATATTTAGTTTTAGTGTAAATCTAATATAGGATTAGAACCTAACTAACAAGGATGGTTAAACCTTAAATTTAAGTTTCATCTTTTTTTTAACCTTTATGTTTAGATTAGCTTAAGTTAGTAAATTAAGTGAAAATAAAATTACCCCTTTGTTCACTGTGACCAGATAGTATTCAATGATAAAAATGCTCAGATTAAGAATTTAATAATAATTAAAAAAAAATTGATAAAATAAAAATATTTATATACAATTCAGCAACAAACTGTCCTATTCTGTAGAATTCGAAGAAGAAACAGAAGAAGTATTAAGATCTTTGAAACTAGTAGTCTGGTACATCATAACCACCCCTCGTACATAATTCATGAAAACGTCACCTGATATTTTTTTTCGAAAATTTGTATTACTCAATAATAATTATTTTGGTGATCGAAAATTTGTATTGTATTACTCAATATTGATGTAATTACTAAAATATACTTGAAAATAAAAAATACCTGAAAACTCTATTTCCATTGAACAATCGAAAAAGGAGCATAGAGAACTATAGTCGTACTTTTGAACATTAAAGAATTCACTGACCATGAAGCCTAATTTTCACATACGTTTACTTGTTTACTAATGGGTATATATAACGAATTTTGTCCAGTCATTGCCTCGATATATTAGAGAGGAAAGAAAAGTTTCTATTATGTTTAAAAAATTTCATTTTTTTTTAATTCAGTGGACCTGCAGTTTAACGCCGGTTCCGAACATTACCCAACTTTTATCATCATTAAACTTCTCAAATCACAAACAGACACATATGCCCAAGCCTTCACCTGGGTTCGAACCCGAATTCTACCGCACATAGTCGGGTGTTCTTCCGACTAAGCTACGGAGACCGGACATAAAAAAGACTTATTAATTAAGAATGTATGATATGAATCTAACATATAAATATGAAATATTTAGAAGGAAACACTAACGTAACAACTATCTACTGACATAAACACGATAATAAACCATAAAATGTGTGAAAAAGTTATCACATACTCAGATTCATGTACGTGAGATGTTTCTTTCAGTATTCACATTTTAATTTCAAATGAACATGCATTCATATTTATCTTAATTATCTATCTCTAACAATTTTTTGTCTTCTTTTTCATAGCACGATTCACTTGAACATTACCAAATTACTTACACATCTTGTATTCTTGCTCGTTTAATATCGAACAAAATTCTTTTCCGAACAATAATCTACGTGAAACATCATACCCTATCAACTTGGGAAATTCTGGGATGCTTCTATATATTTCCTTAGAGACTTTGTCTTCTACCAACTTCAATACTTGAAAAACGGTAAGGCCGAATAAAAATTATTCTTTAATGAGATACGTATCCATTTTTCATTGAATTGCCTCAATAACAGGAAGTCACTTCCATGAATTGAACATTGACAACCATTTAACATATGATATTAAATTTTACTGACAGGCATTTTTATTAGAGTACTCTTATTAGAGTAAAACTGCAGTTCAAGATCAGTTCAATTTTTCACAATTTTTGTGTAACATAAAAATTTGTTTTGTTTCTGATTGTTTCATTCACATTATGTCTCATTTCTTGCCTAATTTAATTTAAAACACCTGTTTTTATTCATCTTTGTTTATTGTGTCCCAGTTTCAACCCCTTTCTTCAGTTTCGAATTACACAAATTTTAATCTACATAAGTTCAGTCTAATGAAGAACCCACATTTAAAGGTACTGGACCTTCAAATAACGTCAATTGATATTTAATGGAACTTGTACTGCCTGGATGAAAGAAACGCAGGTACTTCTCAGTTCATTTTACAATTCATAAAATTTGTTATAGGCTATTATATCCGGCACGTTTTTTCGAAACAATTTGAAACTATCCTGAACTGTCTTCAGGATGTAACGTATACAATAATTTCATATCATAAACTCTTCCTTTTAAAATTGAACTTTAAATTTGACATGAATTTGAAAAAATAACATTTTATTCTTCGTTTTTCAGCAAAAACGACAGAAATATACCAAGTGAATATAATACACTCAATTCATAATATTATTCATAATTTATTATTCAACAATGAAACAATATTACAATAATTCTATTTTTCATGACATATAAAAGGATATCGTCAGTAAATAAGGTAGTTGTCAGAAAAACCTTGAATAAATTTCGAATTGAATATCAGAAAATGAAGGCAAACAGAATGAGAATTCATTTAATTCAGAGTTTTGAATTTGAAAAGAATGTATAGATTATTTGAATAAAAATTTTTGAATGTATACAATATAATGAATCACGTAAAACATACAATTTTACTGAAATTGAAGTTGAAAAATCCAATTTACGAAAACTTAAAAATGTATTAGATGTCATAAAAAATTTGAAGTTGAATATTCATTACCATTAGTCTTTATACATCTAAAGATGAATCAGTTTTACGAAACGCATGTCATTCATGTTTCTTGAGAAATAGAAAAATTTGTCATTAATAGTTTAATAATGCTCCATGATTACTGCTATAAAAATAATATAATTGTTCCTAATCAATCCGGATTTCGCGAACAACACTACTGTGAGTCTGTGCTTGTTAGTATCGCTGATGATTTTTTATCAGCAATGGCAGTTATGGCACTTATGTATCAGTGAATAATGTTTTTGGACTTCAAAAGAGCCTTTGAAACAGTAGACATTGAAATTACTGAAAAAATTAGAGAATATAGGCTCACGGAATAAAGTACTGAACTGGTTCAGGTTATTTATGTCTAACAGAGTACAGAGAGTACTGTATAAAAACTGTGTGTCTGAGATATTAAGTGTAAATCACGGTGTACCACAGGGAACAGTATTGGGTCCGTTAATATTTTTAATATATATTAATGACATAGTACAGGTAGCCACAAAATCTAAAATAACTTTGTTTGCTGATGATACGATGATGTATATAGTGGGGGAAGATTTACATCAAATGGTATCGGATATGAATATTGATCGGATATGAACATTATAACGAGAAAATTTTCGAAAAAAGTAGGATTCTTATCACGAATCGGCAAATCTTTGTCTATGAGTACAAAGTTGTCACTCTATAAAGCCATTGCACTTCCTCATTTACAATTCTGCTGTTCCTTATTGTTTAGTTGTCCTCAATATCAGAAAAGTCGATTAGAAAAAACACAAAATGGGGCTATGAGATTTATATTAAAATGTAATAGATATACACCTGTCAAATACATGCTTAATGTGTTAAATATGTTATCTATCTGTTAGACAAAGAGTTGTGTTTAATGTACAAGTGTTCATTTTTAAACTGAAAAGAAATATGTTTCCAACCTACATTAGTGATAGAGTTCGATTATTCAAAGATGTACATAATTATAATACGAGATTCAAAACAGACTTTGTTCTTGAAAATGTAATACTACACAAAAGCTGAAATCTATTTTGTATAAAGGTTTAATTGAATTTAATGAACTTTCTGCACATATAAAAAACTGTGAAAGTTTAAAACTATATAAAAGACTTTTGAAAACGTTCATCCCAACCAAACGCAATACAGTTTAAAGTCACTCTAATTCAATTGGGCTTTGTTTCTGCTAGTACTCTAATTGATGTTTATCATGTAATATTAGTTAGGCGCTAACTAGAACGTTTTTGTTTTTCTACTATATTATGTTATTTACATATATTGGTACTTTACTCAATTCACAGTATTCTACTTTTCATTATTTTAATTTTTAATTAACTCGTTATTACTATATTTTGTAATATGATGTAGCAATTCTGCTAAATAAATACATTATTATAATACATTGCATTTTGAGAAATTATTCGTATAAACTGATTCAATAACAAAAAAGTAACAGACATGATATTTTCTGAAAGTGCATTCCACAGTACAGTCGATCGGTGTAGTGACTTCTCTCCGATTAGTAATAAAAACATTCGAAGAATTCACGTGCATCGTTCTGGTACCAGTTTATATTTATAGACCATAACCAGATAAAGATAATGGACCCACGTATGTATTTCGTTTATTTTTCGTTACCGAAATTTGTTGATTATTCATCCTGCTCTCCGGTTCACCGAGACAAAGATAATTCGGATCAAGTAGTCGAGTAAGTGCATTCTGATCCGGTGCATAAGAACAGCGACCACGGCGGACTGCAGCTGAACAGGTATACCGAAAATTACCTGGCCCATCAGACGCAAGAAGATATGTAGCAGTATTTGGTCATGATCGTATACATTTATCGGGGGTCACCTTGAACTTCGAACAATAATTAGGCATTCAATGTGATGAGATATACAGGCTGTTTGCTCCGACTGGTGAATACATATAAGCTAAATAGCAGAAATGCTAAAACATCATAAAATTAAAGTGATCCCGAGGATAAGATCTATCTGAATTTTTTTTCGATACACTGCTGTTTGAATAAGTAAACAAATAGTGCGTATTCGATAAGAACTTTGGAAAAACAGTAAAACCAGAAACTTTCGAATGGAAAACTTCTGATATTGAAAGCGGAACGACGAATGGCGGGAGGCTGTCCTCCAAGCGATTCAAAACACTTCGGTGGCTGATATACGTGTCCCCCCGTTCTTTGCGAACGCGTTCGTCACTTCTACTACCCCAAGCACAAAGTTCCGTTCATCGGATTGATACTAAACAATTTTCACTGAGAGGGTGGATTAAGCATGTATTATTTCTTCTAATGTTATTGAACAATTTTGCTAGATCTAACGTAATACCACAAAGATGATTCATAAAGCTAATATTATTCTTTGAAAAAGGGCGCAAAATGGCGCGACATGAAAATAAAGGGTAACTAGATGCTACTATTAATAATAACACTGGGGAACAGCAATTTTGTTGTCTTAGATCTGTGACCTGTTTTTGACCAAATATTGGTCTCTGAATTCAAAAATGTTATCAATTTTTTTCTATCGCGTCAAGTGTTTAAACTACAAGACTCTTTGCCCTCATACAAAATGGGCATACAGAGGAAAATAAAGTGAGAACTAAGCAAACATTAAAATATTTTATTGATACAAAAGATATATATATATATATATATATATATATATATATATATATATATATATATATATATATATATTAAAATATTATTAAAAGTTGAATTGTGTTTATACAAAAAATAAAAAATTATATTAGAATGAAAATTTTCGCTTGTAACTTTTCCTAGAATGTTCAATCTGGGGACATTCTCGCTTGATGCTCCAACAGTAGTCAGCCATTACTGACATCTCATCTACCTTGATACCTTGCCTCCATGACCTTCAAATCTTGGTGGAATCGCTCACCCTGTTCAGCACTAACAGCACCAAGATTTTCTGGAAACTTAGCAAGATGGCTAAATAAGAACTGCAGTTTGATACCCATGTAACAGCCAAGCTTTCGAAAACTTTCTGAGAGTTGTTGAACCATTTCGACGTAATTCTGAGCCCGTGTGTTTCAAATAAAGTCCTTGACAATACTTTTGAATGCCAACTAAGCATTCGTTCCAAGTTCGGACATCGTTTCAATGAAACGTTCATCTTTAATAAGTTGCCAGATCTGTGGCCCATCAAAGGCACCTCCTTTTATCTTCTCATATGACAAGCTAGGAAATGCCGAAATAATATGCTTAAAAGAGTCCACTTCAGTTGACAGAGCTGTAACAAATTGCTTCATGAGACCTAGTTTTATATGCAAAAAATTATTTACAACCTCAAAAATAACATTATTTGTCCACTATTTCATGGATGCTCTTATACATATAAACCTTCCTCTTCAATCACTGTATCTACTAAAGAACACCACATCAAAATCCTTTGCGTAGTTTTAAAGATTTAAGCATACATGGGGATATAGGGACAGAGAAAGCAACTTTGTTTTATACTATGTAGCGAAGTATTGCTATTCCTCGCTGGAGAGCTCCGATATAATAAACGCGTCCGTTCGCTGCTAAATTCAAAGTGCTATAGGGAAAACCGCGGCCTCAGACGCGCTATTTATAGGCACGCACGCTTTTGCCGCACCGGGCGGCCGGCCGGTACCGCCGCAAACGCTACGCCCCGCAATTTTTAAATCTGTAATATCTTCGAAAATATTCACTTAAATCATACGGTGTAAAGGGCCATATATATCTATATTAAATGAACAATATATTCAAGGTATTTAATTGGTTAAGGATTAATGCTGTATGGGTTAAAATATAAGCGGAAATATAATTTTTTTTTCTGTCGACAAGTGGCTGATTCAGAATGTTTGGATCGCCAAGTTTCAGGTGAGATCTTGGCGGCCACTTTGACTACTATTTTTGATCTGCAATTTTGAAAGAAATTTTTTGTTTATATATAAATAAGAACGAAATACTGCTAATCTTGTGTAAATACAAAATCTTGCACTATGCGTCGGAAACCGGCTTCACTATTTCAGAGCGACAACCTGTTTACTACAGTCTCATGCGTAACTGACCAAATTAGTCTAGACAATAAGAATCTAAACCTATTGCGCCGCTTCATTACCCTCTCCAGTCGTTACTAGAAAAAGTTCCGCCGACAGGAGTGCAGTAGTATGCGCAACAATTGTATAAAAAAAGCTCTAAAACATCCTAAAAATCGAAGTCAACAGAAATAACATTATGTTGGAATGTTATTAGCATAATATTCCAGTATCAGTTCCACTTTCCGATTGATTGAAATATAATATGAAGATACGCGTTGAATAAAACCCATAGTTGCTAATTACTAATTAGTATGAACCAACAATTTATATTGCCTACAAAATTAATGTTTCTGAAAGTTGTTTCCCTGACTTTAATTTTCTCATCTCGGCTGGTCAACTATGGGTTGTATTAAATGACACGGAGGTTTCGCTTAACTCTTGGTGAAGAATTATGTTAAAAACAAGAAATTAAAATTGACACACTCGACTTAAGTTCAGTGAATATATTGAAAACTCTACATATGTTTCGGGTGGTTAACCCATTATCAAGAGTATACAATACTACTGACTGAAAATAATAAGTAACTAATAATAAAACATAATAATAATAATAATAAGTAGGTAATAATAATAACTAAGTATCATTGTATACTCTTGATAATGGGTCAACCACCCGAAACATATGTAGAGTTTTTAATATATACAGTGAAACTTAAGTCAAGTGTGTTAATTTTAATTTATTGTTTTCATGGGTTGTATTTTTAAAAAAATCAGAGCCAATTTCTTTTCGAGTATTTAGGTCGGCAGTTTTCATCTTTTCAATTAAACCTAGCGAGGACTATATATATTACTAGGTATTATTTATAATACCTCATATAGGCCCCAATCAATAGGCCCCATCTTCAAAATGAGGCGAACATCCATTCGTGAACTATTCACGCAAGCTCCCTCTAGCTAAGACACGAGGTAAACTCTCTCGAGCATGATAGATCGCTTGCTCGTGACAAGATCAGTACATACCTACTTAGAAGCAATCGAAATATCGAAATATTTCGAATGAAACTCTCAGACAATATTTAAAATACATAGGTTTTTTTAATATTCGAAGTAATTAACGCTTCGTCGAAATTTATAGACATTCTCAAGGTTAGAAAAACAAGATGAACAAAATTAGAAAAGTTTTGAACATAGAAAAAGACAAGAATAGTCAATAACACAAAGTATTGAAAACAACAAGTATCATTAAACACCTTGAATTAGTACAAATAATTTTTTTTCAATTCAAATTTTTTAAATATTCCGATCTATGTATACTACCCATCGATAATTTCAATTTTCGTCATTTTAGGAAGCTCATATACGTATACAAACTTCCATGTCTAATTCGGGATTCGAACCCAAATAGCGTTAGGAGAGTTGTTTAATGCAACCGTTAGGCTATGGTTATTATTTACACATGAAAATTCATCGCATCAAAACCAAACGGGCTTGAAAAAAATGCGACAATAACGAATTGTAGATGTCTAGCAAACATGTTATCAAAAAACAAACATGTAGCACATGAAGTGACGTTGTAGCAACAGTGTATTATGCACATATTCCAATGTTACATATTCTTGTTATTTAAAGACCAAGAAACACAGAAATATTAAACATATATTTTATTGGCGTGCCAGTATACCTGCTTATTGTTTCGATAATATTTTTATCAAAAAGAGACTTTATGATTGCGAAAATTTTCAGTTGACGTTTCGTTGCGCATTGGAACTGTGTCAAAACTATCAATAGTTAAAACTACTTATGATTAATAGTTTCGACAAAGCTGCCAACTGATACGAAATGTCAACTAAAATGAAGATTTTGGAAATTGTTCGAAAATAAGTTAATGCCATATATCTAAACTAGTAACAAAGAAAATGAAAATAAATTGAAAACTTCTCTTCCAAAAATACTATCAACATAGCATTCAAACCATCACAAAAAATCTCAACTGTTTTCAAAAAATTCAATGTTCAAGATAAAACTACACCGTATATAAATTAAAAAATTTATATATACTTAATTATAATGAGTGCAATTGCTATTATGAGGAACCATTAAAATAAGTATAAACATTAACAGCTGAGTCGTAACGTGAGTTTTATTTACCTGAAAGTCTACCGTACCACTCAACGATAATTTGAAAATAAATAAATAATGTTAATTTAATAAATTTACCTACAATCTTAAAATGATAGATAATATGAAAACCTTTTGAGAAAACATTAAAAATGGTTCAAAAATAAATATAAAACAATAAAAAAAAAAAAACGTGAGTTTTATTTACCTGAAAGTGCAATTGCTATTACATAGGGTAAACGAGCAGAAACTTTGTCGCAAGATTCAAAGAAGAATTAAAGATCCTCCATGCTTAACAATGAAATCGAATTTTGCCAAACAATTTCTAGGCTTAGAGCATAATTCTCCAGGTGCAGAAAATTCAAAAATTATACGTACAGCTTCAAACGACAAAAAAAGATATTTTATAATCAATAGAAATCTATAAACACAATAAAATTACCACCGTCAATTTATGAAATGATCATATAAAATTAAAGATTTCACCCCTCTATAGAAGAAGAATAACGCACAATGTCACAGGACCAATTTAGAAGATTAATGCAAACTCTATTGCTGGTGAATTCGTCCTAATAATACTAGGACTAAGAGTAGTAATATAATGAATATATTGATAAAAACAAAGTATATATTTCACCATAATACAATATACATTATCACAAATTAAGATACGAATCTACCCAATATTTTCTATAAATTCCCAGTTCCTTTAAATGAAGTTGAGAGGTATTCATTACTTGCCAGTGATTCTTACATACGTAAATATATGAAAAGTTCATCGGGCCTGTCTAAAATAAACTAAGTATACAATATTTATATTTATATAAATTAAGTGGTTCCGTTTATTAATTGTGGTCACTTAATCATAATTGTAAGTAGCCACATGTAATGACTAATTATGAATAATTCAACATTAGTGAAGCATACATTTTGAAGAAGTGAAGTGACATTTTCTTTGAAAAGTTATTACCAGTTCTAATTTCAGGATCTTCAGACAGCTGAACTCAAACAATGAACAGATTGTCTAAAACTCGTGTTAGTGATAATGTAATGTAATGTAAGGTTATTCTTTGAAAAATGGATTCCAAATACAATAAGACTCCAAAAATATTAAGAAACTAAAGATTTCTGTAACTCGGCAATTCTCTGAAATACGACTGAAACAGTATTGTATTAAAGTAACAAGAATTCGGACAAACTAATACACAAGAACTTAGTGTAAACATGACCGCAAAAACTTGTGTATTTTCATGGGTACCCTTGGTAAATAACCCTCATAAATCCCTATAAATATTACTAAAATGCATGCAAAATATCGTCGCTTCTATTCAAATATTTCCAAAATGATTTTGTACCTAGTCATATATAGTAAAGTATTTATTTCTGCCATTAAGTTTCGACATGATCCTGCCATAAAAATGTTCGAAGAAAAGGACATGCAAATATTTCTTTGAATTTCTGCAAGGAGATTTGTTATACCATTGATAGAACAGGTAGTGGTGGGTTTAGAATGGTACTTCCATTCAAAATAAGTTGTAATTCAATTATCGATGAATCCTTTTACAGTGTACCCTTCGGATTTACAAAGAGGATTATGTTTATCCTGGAACTGGTCCTTTCTGAAACATCATGTTGTTGCCAATGAAGAATAAACAATCATATTGCAGTTGGAAGGTACCTAATTCTTGTTTCAATATATATTTACAATCTCGAAAATGAAATGAAGGCCATTATATCAAAGACAGTTGTTTCTAAGTTCGTTATTGTTTTCAGTCGAAGTGAAAAACTGGAAAGGGAGGTAATTACTAGCGTTTATATCTATTATTCAAAAAATTTACATCAACAGAATTTAATGATGAATTAATTTATATTAAAACAGCAATTCATTCATTCATTTAATCACAAGAACAAATAGTTTCACATAAAAGAATCAAATATGCAACCATAAAATATCTCAAGAAAAAACGAAATAATACATCAATATGTAAAATTATGAATGATCTTAAAATAATAAGGAGAAAATAATTATTTTTGGTTACAATTTCAACGTAATACACATTTAATGAAACTAGTTTTTTTCGTAAATCCATAATAAACTACTTGATGCACATTTCGAACTATTTCAATTTATCAAATGCTACTGAAAGAATGCCAAAATATGATCATGTATATACATGGTGATCATGATAAATGCTAATATATCCAAGAGATTTTTACTTGTGATCGATTATGCGAAAAATGCCATAAAATAAAAAATTAGAGAAATATTGCGGTTATATTTGCTTGTACCATTCCAATTACTTCGTACTTTTTAACAAGATAACATAAATATTTGTCGACGCGGAACTCAACTTTGGACTGCTCTTTCTCTGGAATCTAACCACTGGTTTATTTCTTTAGAATCTTCGAATGGACAGTGTTGAAGCTTTAAGAAATCGGATAAATTATGTTGGTAAATAGGTTAGAAGGATTCGGGTTATACAATGGGATAGGCAATGATGAGAAAATTGAAATATTGCATTCCAAATGGACGGTATTCATTTTGATCGTTCATTGCGAACTAAGAAAATGAGAATTAGTAATCAAGAATTTTTAGTTTGTGTTAACTCGGAATATAAAAATAAAGTGTTCCTAGAAAATCAAGAAAATAACTCATTGAATATTTGTCCAATATTTATGACACACATTGAATAACCAAAACATCTATCGGAATATAAAAGGAATCCAAATGAGTAGGTCAACATAAATATATAGTACAAGTTTATTTGACAAGTTCTACAGTAAGGGTGGTTTGACAAATATTATAAAAAATAAAATATTAAATTAAATATTTTCATGAAGGGGCAATCTCACCTGATGAGGGATGAAACTATAACATTGAGGTATCGATACTTCTAGCCGATACTGTATGGGTCGTCATGTGACGATACTTGCTCGGCATCGATTGAAAGGTATCGATGCGAGGTATCGAATCGTTTTTGAAAAATTCACAGTCAAAACCGTAATAAATATTGGTACTCTTTATTGAAAAGTAAGAAATTATAATAATTAATGAACAAAAGTCTGGTTTTCTAGTGCTTTCCAAGAATATTAATTAATTCTCCCAAATGTTTGCATGTAAGGCGATTTCTGCAAGAAGTGACTGTTGCATCAGATTTTCGGAAGTCTTTCGTAAAGTACAGAGGTACCTAGTATTTCGAATACAAACGTGGATAAAACATAGAATTATTATTAGAACAGTTGCATATCAACTTTATTGTACTTGAACAGAAAATCACAAAACTATGAAAACTTATACCTAAATATATATAACCGAAAGTATAACTAAAATATAACTAAAGAGTCGAGAATGTAATACAACTCAAACCCGAATAAATTTATTTACTCAGAAAACATGACCCTATTAAAAAAACCTTCAGTTTTTTTTTAATTTAGTGGATCTATAGTTAAACGCAGGTTTAACTATAGATCCGCAATGGGCTTGTAATCAATATACATTACTAAACATTTATTATCATTCAACTATTTAACTCATAGACACACACACACACACATGCCTTTACCGGGGCTTGAACCCGAATCCTACCGCGCCATAGTCGGGTGTTTTCTCGACTAAGCCACCGAGTCCGCCTTGACCTTCAGTTGATTGTATATTCAATTCTTTCTTTAAACTCATGAAGTACCTAACAACATAAAATAAAAAGTGAATAAACATAAATTAAACCTCCTTTCCTAAATGAGGATAAAATATATAATAGCAGGTACTAAAATATCAATGTTGAAATGAAATAGTAGCATATTGATATGAGTACATTTAACCTATACCTACTTGAAACATAATTTCAAAGTACCGATACTCTGTATCGATACTTGGTAGTTGGTATAAGTACTTGGTATTGAAGAAAGGTATCGAGGGTAAATATGCACTTGACTTCAAAAGCTTTAGAAATGGAAGATACATTTTTTTATAAACTAATTAAAAAGTACTAAGTAAAGTACTGAAAAACACGAATATGATATTAAAAACTTTCGCTGTTGAAACAATTAAGAAATGAAAAATTATTATTTGCACTAAAAAAACGCCTCCATTATTGAAATTCGTCAGTACTAAATGTCACTTACACATGCGCATACTGATACGGAGCAGTATTCATAAATTAAATAAATAAATTACCTAGGAAAACAGGAAATTTGGTTTATTCATTGAAATATATGTTATCAATAACTATGTAAAATAGGTATCAGGACTTATTACGGAGAGTTGACGTTTGCAGACCCCTAATATATAACGTACCAAGAATGTATCGAAGTATTTCATTTCATTTATAACATGTGGAATCTTAAATTTGGATATGAAGTATTTCATTGCATTTATAAATATGAAACAAAAAACATCAACATGAACCAAAATTCAAATAAACTTAATGTTAGAGAAATATTATTGTTATCACCAATTTCAATTCTGTTTTTAGTCCAAGAACATGTGAAGTCCTAAATTTGATATATCTACTAGAAATAAGCTTGTAACAAAAATGTCATTAAACTGATACACAGAGGGATATATAAAATTTTTACCTAAATTTTGATTTTTTTTATATCATTTTTATGAATCGATACTGTTTATTTATATAATTATAGGTAATAATTGAAAGGGAATGGGAGTTAATATAGATATCTATCAAAAAAATTTACTAAATATACTAGATTATTAGCAATTTCATTATAAATAATGAAATATTAATACCTAATAAAAAAAGTCTTCTAAAATCTACTAAAATGTTATTGATTGAATAATAATGAAATAATAGTAACAAAACCAAGACTAAATATAATTAACTAGACTGGAGTAATAATAAAGAACATCATTTGAGAATATACTTCACACATCATTCTCACGTTGATCGCCTGTAGGAGGATATTCTTCTGATATATCTTTAAAAAAATTATGAATACGTTGCTTTATTCGCGGGAATCTTCGTTTAAAATAATATTCTATTTTTCGTTTCTTAAGTATTTACAAAGGAATATTTCTGACTTAGCATTCGCTTCGGAAGTTTTAGTCTTCTTTGCCATGAGGAAATTTCCAAAAATTTTGAATTTTCAGCTAATCAAAATTTAGGTAAAAATTTTATATATCCCTCCGTGTCGCATTTTAACGACATTTTTGTTACAAGCTTATTTCTAGTAGATATATCAAATCTAGGATTTCACATGTTCTTGGACTAAAAACAAGAATTGAAATTGGTGAGTAACAATAATATTTCTCTAACATTAAGTTTATTGGTTCACTTATTGGAATTTTGGTTCATGTTAATGTTTTTTGTTTCATATTTAACTATAAATGCAATGAAATACTTCATACCCAAATTTAAGATTCCACATGTTATAAATGAAATGAAATACTTCGGTAAATTCTTGGTACATTATATATTAGGGGTCTGCAAACGTCAACTCCCAGTAATAAGTCCTGATACCTCTTTTACATAGTTATTGATAATATAAATTTCAATTAATTAACCAAACAACAGCGACAGTTTTTAATATCATATTCGTGCTTTTCAGTTCTTAATTAGTTTATAAAAATGCTTTTGAAGTCAAGGGCATATTGTATTTACTCGTATCGTTTCGCCCCTACTCATGATTCGATGATACGACAAAATCTACCGTGCAATCCACAACAATCTCCCATTCTCCAACTACGTTGTCGTATCTTCACGAATTTCATTACCCGCACAGTTCTGCCTCGTCAGCTTTGAATTCATCGAACCACTATAAAACTTTCCAGAGTAGTTATATTTGCGACAAACGCAATCACAAAATCGTATATAGAACTTTTTTTGAGGTAACATGTGTTACCGGCTCCCAAATGAAACCGCTGAGTGCAATAAATTTTATATTCTTGTTTATTACATACCGCATATATATGGGGGTTATCGCTGATCAAAATTTACGCAAAAAGACATAAATTCCTTATCTACCCTATTTATGGAGAAATGGTCCATAATAAAGCTGCTGCACAAATTCAATTAATCTTATAATTAAATCTATATATATATATATATATATATATATATATATATATATATATATATATATATATATATATATATATATATATATATATATATATATATATATATATATATATATATATATATATATATATATATATATAGCATACAGAATTCTTTTTCTTGTAGTAAATTTCTCTTATATTATCTCAATATTTGATACAAGGGAAAATTTAAACTAAAGTGAACGTTTCCATAAAATATTTCGTGTGATATTAAATCAAATCTGAACAGTAATACGTGGGTCGATATCAGGATAAATTAACCATAATCATAGCTTCAAAATGTTCTTATCTTGCTCGAAAATGTGTGTTTATGTTTCCATGCATAGAACAAGCGGTGCGATTAGAATAAAACTGAAGTGCGGTGCGTTAATACTAGGAAATGATAAAAAAAATTGAAATGCAGTCACGCACTTAGCTCGACATGAAGGCCATCCATCAGTATTGCCAACCATTGACTACAGTAGTGCCAACCAAACACTATAAGGAAATCCTAGCGTAATAACCGAATATAAACGGTGTTATTAGTCATACACGGAAAACTATGTAAATATTCAACTGTTTATCATTAAAAAAAAAAGAAAATAGGAGAAGATAAGTATTTGAATATGAGATGTTAAGCATGTTTTTTTCTCAATATATTTGAAATACGTTAGTTGTAAATTGAAAATTTACAGGTTTGAAACAATTGTCGCTAACATGGAAGTAGTTACAACTCTTCTTCAAAGATACCGAAAGAAAACTATATACTATGATCCATCGAACGCGGAATTCTGAATATCAAATTTGGAATAAAGGAAAATATGGAATTATTCTGGACGTTTTTCGGAAGTTCTATCCATGGTCTTTCGTTTTGATTCGAAATAAATATGAAAAATATTTTTGAATCTCTGAAACATGTTCACCAGGTTCTGTTTGTAAGTTGATTTGAATCTTTGACATTGATTTTTGTGAGTTCTCATTAATATACATATACATAATACTAAACGCGTAAGGCTACTTGAGTTACAGAACCCGTAACCGAACGATACGAGCTTTGTGTGGGAGCATAGTGTAGAGCGTAGTTGTGGATGCTGTAACCTCTAGTACGCCTATACTAACAATTAATCAATAATTAATAATAACTCTTACGAGAAAGATTGTTTTCATGATTGATATTCATTCAGATAATTTTTAATTTAAAATTTGCATTATCGTGACCACAAAAAAACTTTATTTCTACAAATCAGTTTGCAATGTAGATGTGGCAGGAAAAATAAGATATGTCCATTAACTAGTACATAACACCTAAATTCGAAATATTAAAACTGTTTTATGGTAACGAGATACATTACCTTGGTTTGTAGTTTAGGAATTCACCATTTCAATGAAAATTTTAGGCAATTCAGAACAATCAAGACGCTTCTTTGCATATTATATGTTGTAACCAATATAATCGCTGAATTCAGGTTGTAAACAATTCATGTTCGTTGGTTACCCATATCAATAAAAACCAAAAAGTCAAGTAGCTTATCGATAACAAAATGAATTGGTTTTCTTTCTAGTTCTGTTGATTTCATCAAATCTAGTAATTTAGCTCAGTGAAATTATATTATTACTGTGAATTCATTAATTGACAGAATGACTGTCTTTGAAAGAAATGCCAATCCCACATGTTAAATTCCTCGAAACAAGATTTTCCTTCAAAAGAACTATGAACATCTACATATATCATCACGTTCTTTGGAATTTTTCAGGCTTTTTGACTCAAACATATCCATTCAAACACTCGTTTCTTAATATTCAAGAAAATAATGACAGAAATGTTTCATACTGAACATTTGGATACTGATTTTTTTGTTTTGAACAAAAGATAAGCCTGAATTCAATATCAACAAATTTGATAGAAACATTTTTCATGCCTTTTAACTGAAAATGACCATAAAAACAGGCTTCTGGATATTCAACCATTCAAATGTAGATTTCTAAAAGCAAAAATTCAACTTTTAAGTATTGCATAGCTTTCAAGAAATTCCGTAACGAAAATAAAACCTAACACCTCCCACTCCGCCTACCATGTAGCTCGGCTGAGCGTTCGCTTAACGTGTATGTATATGATACGACTGTACAGGCGCTCATTTGTTAGAGATATTTGTGCGTGCTTATGCAAACTTAGAAATGGCTTACACATAGTCATGGTAGCAATTTACATTTCTCCTAATCCAAAATTGGACGAGGTAGAGCATTTTATTCATCGCACTTTACTGGAGTACACTGAAGAAGGGTCAAAAATACTTGGTACAAATGGTAATAAATTTCCACTTATCTTGGCTGACGATTTCAACATCAACTTCGCTGATAAAAAATCAGAGCAGGATGACAACTTTCCTTTTGGAAAAATTGAATTTGAAAATGAATAATGATCCACAAGAATTCACAACAAAATATGGGACCACCCTTGATATTTTCCAGATATTTAGAGGATATCAAGTCTCAAACTTATGTTTCTTATTTCAGTTACTATAAACCTATAGTTTCAATGAAAAAATTCCTGAATAACCTACATGTATCGTAAGATAATAAAAATATTTGAAACCATATTTAATTCTCATTTATTCAATAAAAGAAAAAAATTTTCTCATCAGTCACCACGCTCAAAAAGTCTTACTTGAATTATTATCAAGAAAAAACTTGAATAAATATCAAAAAAAAATACTGCATAAATAAAAAATCATTATAATTGTATAAGTTGATAAAAAATTATATGCAATAGCTTTATCACGGCAGTCCCCGAGATTTTTCTCCACATTTATTTCGAAGAAAAGATAAACCAAATTTCGCATGTTTCTAAAATAAATTGAATTTCCTGCAAACTCTCATTGCTCAAATTTTTCTATTAGAGAATAACATTTTTTTTTCTGTTTTCATATCAAAGTTTCATATCGCGTTTTGTCTTAAAATGAATATTCAAATCATGTAGGAATTTTTCAGTATATTTCCTCAAGTTTCCTTGTGATAAATGTCTAACGGAAAGTCCGAGAAATTTTATATCCACATACCTCAAATGTGAAGTATGACCAATTATCGCGCCATTACTAATGCATAATTCTCAATAGTAGGTATCACATGACTGTTTCCATTTTCTCTTTTCCATAAAGCTGGTAAGTTCTCAAGGAATCTTTGTTCACCAAACCAATGCTCAAATAGCTGAAGGTCCATATATGGGTAATTTTGAATAAGTGAAAAAAATAATTAGTTTTGTCATAAATTACGTGAAGTTCATTACTACCAAGTATTGCATCGAACATTTCCATAAAACAGACAGGACTATGTTTCAGAAGAAAAAATTATTTTCATTACTACTTAATAACTTTTATCATGTTAACAAATTTCATTTGTTCAGCAAATTTTCAAACGAAAAAATTTAGAAGTAGATAATTCTATTGGGAACTGCTACCCTTGGCAAATGGGTAATTGTTTTTCAATTTCTAAGGTTGGCAAAGCTGATGGAATCAAATTATAATAATTGTTTAAGCACACTGTTACACACACCTTGATTGGACAACGTAGTGGACGCATGGCCTGCTTACCTTTGACGATATTAGCGTCAAAGTTGGAGAAGATTCCTGAAACAAAATACAACATTATTGAATTTCTTAATGCCACCTAACGAGTGTTTAGATGTTTAGATTGGATCTACATAGCAGAATTAATAAATATACCATCAACTTTGTAGTAATTTAACTCGATAGATTGAAAGAGTAATACAAGTGAAATAAACAAAAATAACAAAAAATATTCATTATTATTTCTTACTATTACTTCAGCCTAGATTATTAGATCAACAAGTCAAAATGTCCTAATAGAGAAAAGTAACTAGATGTAGAAAAAAATTATGGAAATAAAAATTATAGATATAGAGAATATTATTATTTTTTATCAATTATAATAAATTCATAAAAAATGCTTTTATGAATTGTGTTTCTGGGTTTAATCGACTCTATCATCTACATTATATATATATATATATATATATATATATATATATATATATATATATATATATATATATATATATATATATATATATATATATATATATATATATATATATATATATATATATATATATATATATATATATATATATATATATATATATATATATATATATATATTTATGTAAATATGCAGATTTTCAAAATGATCTGCGGCAGTTACAGAAAAGAGAAGTTTTTTTGGAATTTCTGATATTTGAAGTAACATAAAATAATAAAATTTAACGAGAGTACGAGTATACCTCTATTTTATTGGGGTATTTACTACAGGAACGTTTCTATTCACATATTTTTTTGGTAGTAAAAATGTGCAACCCTTTCCAGTTGTTAAGTGAATAATTTTTCAGTTTAAAACTGCTGTTTAAGTTATAGAAATTTTTATACAGCACTAATGGGCAATATAAAATGGGGGTCCATAATTGTAGGCAGAGGCTCATGAAAATTTATTTGCTTTCGTTAGTAAAGAACTAAAATGTTGGTTTGACATCTTTTATCAACATAGGCAGATAATATGTCGCCAAAAGCTTTATTAAAAATTATTTTATTTTTATTTAAAATTTATAAGCGTTTAATTTAGATTATATAACGACCAATAAATAAAGCCTCAACCAATTTGTGTATTACGACTATTATAAAAACATTAATAATTGATAGTGGAATATAAAATTTATATATTCGAATAAATACTTACATCACGAAAATATATACTATATTTATTCGTACCAATCCGAATTGAAAGTTTTCTAAATGAAATTTGTGAGAATTGATTGTTTCTTGTGCTGTGAGTCACTGTAAATTTCAAAATAGTATAGTTGGATGGACACTTTTTCGATTGGCCAACTTTGCTATTTTGACATCCAAAAACAGCATAATCAATTAAAATTTAAATTAAAACTGTTAATTATCCTCTGCTCTCAACAAAGGCATACTATAGTGTGGCAGAGTACTTCAATGATTCGGATGTAGGCAATAATGTATGAATCAATTTTTTGTATTATATGTTTGTATATTTTTTTAACACAAATGTTTTTCACCATGTGAAATTGTCTCAAATGCTTAATATCTCTGAGGAAAATTTTTTTCTTTTCGTTTGAATCGAAGTTGTATATTACTGTAAATATGAATTAAACCAAGATTTTTGTTTGAACCAATATTTTTTCTCGAAGGCTGAATGGAAGATCAGACTCCAAACTGAATTCGGTCCTTTTGAGAGCATTTTTCTTAGTTGTAATTATTGTATCAATTGAAATGAATGTAATTTTACAATGTAAGGAATGTTTCTCAATAAATTTATCTTATTATTATAATTAATTTGTCGTTGAAACGCAACCACAACGCTAGTTTCCATAGATAGATCTAATCATGATTTTTTTTTGAAATTCAGAAATTGGTAGAAATCAAGCTGCAAGCGGCTTCACCATCCAGCCAAATTTTGAAAGGAGCCTTTGAAACATAAAAGTTTTGGAACCTCTGGTCTATGCCTATACATACATCCAGTGTATTGAATTATCCATATAGCCATGACTATAATTTTTTGTTTCGATTCCATATTTCTTATTCCTTGACAATTTTTTTCAGTCCACGGTGCAGTTATACACCGTGGCTGATAAGCTCCTTATAGTTAAGAATTTTATCACGACGCCCCACAATAACTAACCATTTGAATTAGTAATATTGGTGATTGAGTTGAAGTAGTTGGATTTAAAACCACAATATGAAATTTAGACATTTTTCATATTTTGAATAATTCAGAAATGCTCCTGTCACTGGAGAGTTTGATTAGACTCTGCGTATTATTCTTCTTGTGGTTGTGAATCACGATAGAGCTTGTGCATGGAAAGGATCTTTTATCTTCAAATATTTTCCGAGAAAAAATATTCCGAAAACCATACGATGAGCTTCAAAAAATGTTCAAGTGCGTAAATACTCATATTGTGACAACAACGCAACGTAAGTACCTACCGATTTCGAGATCTGAAAATGTTATTGGTTTATAGGTACTCGTGATAGTCCAAGAGCAGGCCTTATAAAAGTCATATTGATCAGATACATGAATAATTTTTTCAATATATACCGAGAAACCATAGAACTAAAGGTCGACACCCCCAACAATGTCTGATTTTGCCCGCATGCTAAATTATGACCTCACTTCCGGTTGTGATTTCAGACATTATCTTAACTTATATAAGATAAATGAAAAATATTAACGTGAAAATGAAGTTTTTGATAAGCAGAATTGAGTTTACAAAGGTCGACAAGCTCAATTCATTCGCAACCGTGTGTCGACCACGATCAAAGGTACTGTTTTCATACTTTCTCTTAATGGTTCGAATACATGAATTTTGTTAAGCTTTCCTAGAATTAAAACCCCTCTAATAATAAAAAAAAATGTCGACATCTTTCATTTACCCGGATCCCACTGTCGACCTAGTTTGAAGAATCAGACCGCTTATACAGATACGTATAATAGTTTTATCGTCAATATCAACATATATTGCTAGATACATGGATAATTCTTTTTTTAAATTAATTCTACAACTATTAAATTAATGAAAAAAATAGTCGACATTTTTATTTCATCCAGAAAAAGTTGTCGACTGATTTTAAGTGATTAAATAACCTTTTGCTCAACGTCCCTAAATCTCTGATTATTCATCCAATACATAAATAATTCTTTTCTTAAACTAATTCTACAACCATAAAACCAATTTTTAAAAAATAGTCGACACTTCTATTCCAAATAATGATATTCTATATTCTATATATGGTACTTATATACTCATATTATTACTAACCAGTGCCCCTCTATTCTTTCAACGGCGCATCAGAGCACCGCGGTGCACAGTTTGAGAACTCCTGCCTTAACACTAAACATACTTATTCAACGAAACTACAGACTTTCGTAGAAAACAAAAATATTACAAAGACAAGTATCAAGACTGAGGC
The DNA here is from genome assembly GCA_030704895.1 of Henosepilachna vigintioctopunctata. Taxonomy (NCBI): domain Eukaryota; kingdom Metazoa; phylum Arthropoda; class Insecta; order Coleoptera; family Coccinellidae; genus Henosepilachna; species Henosepilachna vigintioctopunctata. The sequence continues at coordinate 2,851,601 of JARQZJ010000062.1, read as the reverse complement.
TAAGACAAAGAAAAGATTAATTTTTCAATTTTACGTTGCCTTAAATAGCGTTCATTATTATCTTCATCGAGTATCTAATCTGACGTCACCATAAACCAAAACGGCGTTAAAACTATAATATATGAGTTTAAACGTTTCCATTCTTATGCCAAATTGGATCCCCTCACTTTTAATTGGACTGAACGCATCGTCATCTTGATGTTCTTTACCTGACTAGACCTGTTGCAATCATCTGCCTTCACTATTTTGTAATTTAGATGAAACAAAGGGTAAGTATGCAGCTGAAACCTTAATCTACCTTCATCGAGTCATTGTGAACGATACAAATGTTTTAAGACATTTCTGGATATGCTTTCAAGGAATTTTTCAGATCGGTCGAACAGAATGGTGAAATAAAAATGCTGGTCGTCTTCTAAATTTATTTAATTATAAATCAGAGCAGTAGATAGCTTCAGCTAACACAAATGCAACGTAATGTAATGTTATTCATTTAACACAAATGTTAAAAATATTGACGTAGATAGTGAAGTATATAATAGATGATATAGAATATCAATATTACTGTTAAGACAATTATTACTGTTGTCAAATAAAAAATCGAATTACTTCAATGAAAACTGAATTATCATCACAACCATTGCAGTGTGTATACATTTTCTTGTCATTTCAATAATATATCCTTTCAAATACACGAAGCTACTAGCAACATACCCTTTCAAGAACATTTTTACAAAAGTAACACCATCATAAAATAAAATTAAAAACCAATGTTATTTAAGTTCATGTAAGATCCTCAAGATTAATACAAATAAGGATTTAACTACAGAGATTAATGACCAGAAAATTGAAAAAGAGGAAACAGTAAAATACTTAGACATCATGTCAGAAGAAAAATTTAGTTTCAAACAAAACGTTGATTTCATGTCACCGAACGTTTCTGAAATAATCATTTCTTTGAAAAGAATAGGAGAAAATCTGTAGACATATGTGAAGTTATTGTTCTTCAAATCAAAAACATTACAACTTTTTGAATAATGATCCACTTTGTTATACGGTTCAAATAAGAAAAAAATTCGACAATCACGAATCACAAAAATTACATAACGGAGCCAGGCGAAAAATTTTAAAGTGCAAAAATATACAATAAAAATATGCTGAACGCTTTGGAACTAGTGTCTGTTAAATAGAAAATACATATATACAAAAATATATTGACATTTAAAATTAAAAATCAGTTGCTTCGTTGTAATCAAAATTGAACATACCATTGATATGCATGGATATAAACTGGAAATACTGGTAGTCTTTATATACAAAGTTGTGAGCTTTCTAAATCTGAAAAAGCACATACCATGACCGATTCAATGCTCTCAATAATTTACCAAGTAATCATATTGAAAACTAATAATATTAATAAGTAAAACTGATAGTTATTATAATTTAGCTCATGCTTAAACAAGCTTGAGCTAAAAAAGTATATTTTAAATAATGAGATAGGTATGTGATTCAAAATAGACCTTTCGAAATATTTTTATTGACCTTTATTGACTACATAGCATAACGCGTTTCGTCGTTACAAAAGTCTTCTTCAGATGCTCACAGAATAATTCTGTAATTCTGTTATTCTGTAAGCATTTGAAGAAGTCGTTTGTAACGACGAAACGCGTCATGCTATATAGTCAATAAAGTGTGAATCATAAGTTCAAGTGTTTGAATTTAAGTTTATATTCAATTATAATGGATTTACATCAAGTAAACGCCAACACTATTAAATATGTGATCAATACCCTACTATATTGTACAAAAGGACGATATGTATTCTATACTATGTGTAGAGTTCATTTATTTATTAACATACAGTCAACTTCAGTGACTAAAGAGGAATGTAAATTCGAGAAAGGAATATATTGTTCACTGGACATTTTTCAAAAACTAAAAGATGAAGTCAAACACTTGAACATTGATTTGCACTTTTAAATAAAGTGTAAATCGAACAAAAGTTCAAGTGTTTGAATTTATCTCTTGAATTATTGTGATGCTTTTAAATCTAGTAAATACCAATACTAACCAATACACCTATAAAAATACTTATATTTCCAAAAGTTTAAGGTTGTATGAGATAAATGAAATTAAAAGTGAATAAATCGCAATTGCCAAAAAAAATCATAGAAAGGCCAAATTTTCAACGATTTTTCATAGATCCTCAAGAAAATGTAGTTATTGTAAAAAAAGCAATGGTGTCGTATTTTCACATGAAAAAAATTTCATTTCCAGTTAACCGGACAAACCCTGAAGAATGAGCATAATATCAATTTGTTAATCATTATAGCCATGGACATAAGCTGTCCGTTGTCTGCCATTTCATTACTATTGCCTTCTGTGGTCAAACCCGCCCCTGCGACTCAGGTCTTTCGCGCTCGCGTTCTAAATGTAAAATTAAATATTTTCCGCAGGGCGTCGACGAACAGAAACCCCAAGTTGCTCACCTATATTCCAGAGCACGTGCTGGCTGGCAGATAGCTGGCGGAACGTCACAGATGCCGTTTTACAGCCACGACGAGCATGAGGCCCAGCCGCGAACACGAAAATGAAAAAAAAACCCATCTCATCTTATATAACCAGATAATACGACCCACATTAAGTCCCAGACATAGAATAATGCGCGGTCTATTGTTTCTATTTCTGTGGCAAGAAGACGTGGAGGACATTCAGTGCCAATTCAAAATTTTCAAGGTCGAATATTTGTGTCTCGTCCGAGATGGAAATACGAACTTAAGGTCCAAAGGGCTGCATCTGCCGAAGTGAATTCACCTACATATAGTAACCTTGAAAAAATAACTCAAGAAAACTATAAAAGAACATATCTTCATAGATGAAAAATATATATATATATATATATATATATATATATATATATATATATATATATATATATATATATATATATATATATATATATATATATATATATATATATATATATATATATATATATATATATGTAATATGTATATATGTAAGGAACATCCTTAGTGTATTGCTTACATGCACTTGTTATCAGGTTGGTGATTCAGATTTCTGATAAACCACAGATATCTATGACTAGAGAGAACTATGTAATTAGACTTAATCTCTCCATATCTATGACTACCGGTAATTTCACTGACTGATGGACAACGAAATACTTTGTAAATTATTAAATAATAAACAACCTTGTGAAAAATAACATTCAATATTGTTTTTGTTTATTTACAGGTTAGGTTAACATTTGAATTAAGTGTGATTTTATTGGAATAATAAAAATCTATTTTATTTACAAAGAAACAGTTCGTGTATATTAAACATTAAAAGGGAATGAAATTTTTTGTGCTTATGGCACTGAAAGAAATATTTAAGAAAATGAACACTAGAACATACCAGATATGATATGTGAACGTGTACGATCTGATGTCTCTATTATCCTTCGAGGGATAAATGTTAGAGAAATATTGAAATCGATGCCACACCTGATGGAAGTGCGAGACATATGTTTCGTTCAGCAAATAACATTAATAACATTCTCTTGGTTCGAAAAATTTGAATTTTTCAAATTAATGTTCTAGTGAGACCTGGGTTCGAATCCCAGTCGAGTTCAAAACTTTTGAAATGTAATTTCAATTTCAATTTTCACTATAAAAATATGGATACAATTTGCAATTTTCACTATAATATATATATATATATATATATATATATATATATATATATATATATATATATATATATATATATATATATATATATATATATATATATATATATATATATATATATATATATATATATATATATATATATATATATATATATATATATATATATATATATATATATATATATATATATTTTCGAAGCGCACTTATAGGCACCATATATGCTATATATAGCACTTTGCCTAGTACCCAACTAATACTTATTAATTCTTAAATAATACGGCAACATTTCCTATATCTTTTGTATATATATAAATAGTGAAGTGAAAATTGTCGGCATATACCGCAAATTGGTAGCAGCCGTTGGCACGTGTTTCGAGCTTATTAGCTCTCCTCGGAATGGCGTAGCCAAGTTCAAGTTGTACGAGTCTGGAGATGGAAACACAGGAAAACTAATAAATACAGTACTCAATACTTTGTACTCTTCTTTTAAATTTTCTTCCCATCAAACATTGTTTATATTATATATATATATATATATATATATATATATATATATATATATATATATATATATATATATATTTCTTTAAATTGATTTATTGCCTGTTTAAGATATTTTATTTCGGAAGTTTTTAGCAATAACAGGGTTTTTTTGATATGAAAAACTTTTTTTTTTTGACGTTTCGTTGTTATATTACAACTTTGTCAAAACTAATGAATAATTCAATTATTCATTATTTTTAAAATTATTTAATCATTTTAAAATAATTATTCATTAGTTTTGACAAAGTTGTAATATAACAACGAAACGTCAACAAAAATAAAGTTTTTCATATCAAAAAAGCCTGTTATTGCTAAAAACTTTCGATATAAAATAATGATAATTTATATATATATATATATATATATATATATATATATATATATATATATATATATATATATATATATATATATACGAGGATAAGGTAGAAAGTTCGTATTCTGGCATACAAACAATCTAACTAATAAATAAAAACTGTAACCGAGATATGGGCACACGAAAAATTCACGAAAAACATACTCCTTCTCTTTGAACCTACAAAAAATGTGAAGAATAATTGAAAAGTGACCTCACATCTACTGAATATAACCATTGTTTAAAAGAACCATGAATTGAACTCTACACGAATAATTTTCTATTTATTTTTATATAGCAAGAGTGAATATTTTTGATAAATTGTGTTCAAAAGAAAAATGAACACTCTTGGTCCTGATTCCGCTATATGAATATCATTTTCTTCTAGGTTCCAATATCTGAACGATTAAGATAATTAGGATAACCATGGATGCACCATAAAAATATGATATTTAAAATTTTCTGAAATTAAATTAGTAGTCCTGTCACTCTTCCTTGAAGTTTTTTACGGAGCACTAGTCTATTATTTTCAGTAAAATAAAAATAAAAATGAACTGCCTCAAGTGGTTTCAAAGGATTCAACAATTAACTTCTTCTGAAAATGTAATAGACTAAACGACCAGACAATCAATTCTCACAGTCATGAATTAATTCAGGTATGTTTTCGGTACTGAACCTCTTCAGGAATAATGGTCCCGGGGTGAAGAAATTCCGAGAAATATCGTTTAATTTCAGCATCTTCGTTGCAAGGAAACAATAATGCATTCTTTCGATGGTGAGAGGTACAGGTAAGAACAAAAATGCCATTGCATTACGATTCGTTAAGAGTCAGGTCCCCAGTTTCAGTCGATCAGGTAGAGAATCTTCGATACCGCCGAAAGTGTCCGTGAAATACCGTGAATTTAATTCCAGACGATTACGTCTTCAAGATGATGCTGATTTTTTTCCTCATGGATTCATGTTTCTTCAGGAAGCATTATTAGAATTCAGTTTAAAACGACAACTATGGTAGAAAAAACTTCATAAATGTAACAATATATCAGATTTTAATATCAATAATATCGAGTTTAATTGTTGTATCTCCCTGATACGAAGTAACACAAAATGAGAATTGTCTGCAAGAAAGAATGGCGAACCACTCATCCAATTGTAAATACAATGAAGTACTATACGGATATGAATTTGAAATTCTTCAAAAAATTTGGGATACATATCAAACCAATTTGTTTTTAGACACATACATCAATATATTTATTGATACAATTCAAATTTTTACACTTTGAGCACATATAAGAGAGGAGTGTAAATTAAAAGAAAAAAGAATAAAAATCAAATATGAAAAAGGTTAATTAAATCTTCAGTACAAAATCTTTTTAAACTTCATCACATGACTGGTAGCTCTTAGCCAGTAAAACCCTTCAATATGTCTCTTAAATTTGGCATGATCGGCGTTACTCACATAAAGAGATTTGTGATAAAATTTGAAAAATCTGTGTTTTACCTGAAACAAAAAAAAAATCAGAAAATCTGTGTTTTACCTAACATGGTTATTTTTTCTCAGATTATGACAATTAGGAATTTCTAAAGATAAATAGAGGGTATAGTCATATTTCTAGATGTGAAAAAACAGTTCTTCGGAAGTATCGACAGCCTAGATTTCCAAATAACACAATACACCTTCTTTGAAGTCCAAAAATAATGATTTTACCAGAAAAGCAGCTACATACAATGTCATGTCTTATGTGCCTCCATTAACGCGAAATACGCTGTTATCAATGCACAGACGACACCAAGATAGACAAATTGCGGATGACAATATTGTACTATGACAATAATTCACTATCTTGTCGGACAACTAACACACAAGAAATTTTATATAATCATTACTTTCGACATTCACAATAATACATCTTGAAGAAAATCGACACAGAGAACCATTCAGCCACAATTGAGTCTATCCTATCACCCTAATTTTCGCTAAAGAAGTCTGGTCAGTATTTTACACAGATAAAAATGTGTCATAAAATTATTATAATTCTCATAATTCATACAATTTATAATAAGTTCAACTTTCAACTTTGTTAAAAGTTGAAAGTTCAACTTTCAAAAATTTGTTATTCAATACAAGTGAAACCAATAGGAATATTTCTCACACATTTCCAATAAAAGACGACTAACAATTAATTCATTTAGCACAGTTATACAAAATTTTGCATATTTTGAAAATAATAATATACACTGAACTGTAAAAAAAATTTATGAAGTCACACTTATTCCAAGTTAAAATAAAGAAGCTGTACGTGATACAAATATATACTTAGATTATGAAGACAAACAGTATTGTCTGAAAGTGAAAGAACTCTTATTATTTACGAAACTCGTAAAATTGGAAATCACGAAACAGATAAATCTACCAAATCTTCTAAACCCAGGTAACAACCAGAAAAAAACTGAAATTTTTATAAAGAATGGAAATGGAGAAAGCTCATGGAAATAATCAACCCATCTGCAATGGCAGGTAAATTTCAACTAGTCCATTGTATTATTAAGCACCGAAATATCCAACTGAAATGTCCAACCAAATACTTTAACGAATGAACAAACGAAATGAATGAATAGTTCGGTATATGAAATAAATGAAAAGTTTTTATTAAATTACATACTATTTACTAAGGACAAATTAGGAAGTCAATTGAAACATGAAGTCAGTTTCCACTTTGAACAGTACACACAACAACAATATTATAATTACAATAATCAACTGAAGTGAAAACCTTGATTGATCATTGCGAAATTATATAAATATATACTTAATATATATATTATATTAGCACATGAAACATTTTGTTACAGTTTTGAAATTGAAATAATCTACCTGAATCTGGCGATTGAAGCAACAAATAAAATATAAAATTAGCTCCAGTAATAGGATAACTATATAAAATGTTGAAATTAATTATAAGAATTCAATTGAAACGTGAAATCAGTTTGCACTTGGAAGACGATACGATACGATCAACATAGTATCATTCATTCAATAATTTACAAAAGTAAATCCGTTCATTTGATTCAAAAAATTAATGTTGTTGTCTAATAGAGTAAAAACATACATTAATACTGCATTATCAAAATAGAAATTTCAATGGAATTTTTCGTGGATTCATGCCAGTTTTTAAAGTAAAACAAATGCTAAGATTCGAAAATATAATGCATCAATACTAAATCATGAAAGCACTCACTATATTGTGAAAAAAAGTAACTGAAAATTTTAATCAAAAGAAAATACTTAATATTTATTATTTTTACTCACATTTTGAATATTTTATGTATGATATACAAAAATAGAATGCTACAATGAGACGAAGTTGCTAATTTTGAATTTGCTAAAAGCTAGAATGAACCAAATTTAAGGTATAATTTATAATACTATAAATATTAAATTATTAAATTAAATTAAACTTTTGGCTTAATGTTTCACGATTTATAAATTGTGAAAAATTAGACCAAGAGTTTTTAATTTAATTTAATATTCAATTATGTTTCACCAAGAGTTAGCGAGAATTCAATCTCAATACTATAAGTATTATTCCAACAAAACTATCCAAAAACATTTAAACACTACGAAACTAAAATCTAAATCAAAAGTGAAAACACTAAGATATGTGATAATATATTTCTGTTATGGAAATTAATAAATAGTCGAGAAATGATTAATCAACTTTTCGAAAGCGGATAGATTTCATTACGCACTTTCTATAAAATTAGAATATTACCCAATTAGGTATTAAATACTCATGGGTACTTGAATTATACGACATACCTACACATATCTGCAGTCATATGAAAAGACCAGTCCTCAAGCCATTACAATTTTCATTTTCAATCGCAAAAAGACTGTTTACTAACCTCTTTATTGAGGACACAAAATTACTTTACCCTTAACGTTGTACTTCTATTACAACTTTTCAACATTTAAGCTATTCACTTCAACTTTTATACTATAGATTTGACAAGAATTTGCAAATATTTTGAATACAGTTACAAGCGGATAAAATAATAATTAATGATATTTCAACCACAAAATCACTAGAATATATCTATATAATTCAAAACTAATTACTGATAAAATATCGGAAATTGTGATTGTTTATTTGAAAAATTTGAAAGTTACTCGACTATTGCGTTTCAAAAATGAATATTCTAGTTTATTCAACTCAATTATTATTTAACACGTAATTATGTGAACATACTGCTGATACAACAATGAATTTCAACTGATCATTTCCAATAAATAATTTACGTGACGGAGTATAAGAGGTGGAACGCTCATACCTGACCAAATTTGAAAATAATTGTTCCATCTGATGTCTGTAAACAATGAAGATCATTTTAATGCCCACTAATAGTAATCCAACTAACAATGGGATTTTAATCAATTCACAAGCAATTACCTCTTTATGTTAGGAACTTTATGGAAATGTGATCGTTCATTGGAATGAAATAATATAACGCTTGATATCGATTTAAGTATAAGAAATTTATTGAATTACATTAAAAATTTTATTAATTCGTGAGTTAATTTTGCTATGAATAGATAATGTTTGCGAAATCCTAAAAATCATCACACAAAATTAATTTTTATATATTAACATACTTTATTTCGATACTACCAATAATTTAGGCAAAATAGATAATAATTAAATTTGAATGAATAAAAATATCTGAGAATTAATTATATTAAATCGTCAACTCAACTACGTAGTTATTTTATTAGCCGTATTGTTCACCACAGTAAACTAATTTAAAATTCATAAAAATTGGCTAATTCTATTAATTAATTCTATTGGCTATTCTTTAATCTATAATGTCTATTCAAGTCATAATGGAAATCAACTATTTCTTAAAATTATATTCTGTTAGTGTTGCATGAATATTTACTTAATATTAGGATCATCTTATCAAAAGCAATGATTAAGAATAGAACATAAAATTAAAAACATAATATTCTTAGTTAAAATTTAGTTTTTTCTATCTGTTTCATGAAATTCCTCGTTGAATATATTTTTCTGGGATCGAATTTTGTTTTTTGAATGATACAAAAAGAACTTAAACAGTTGAGTTGAAACCATTATTTGACACTGTTTTTCGTCTAGAACTCTGCACATTCGATTAATTTGAGTTTATGTATTGAAAAAAATTAAAATATCAAAGACATTTTTCCTCGAATTAAAGTAAGTTTTTGATATAATACAAATCTTCCTGTTTATTGTTATTTCTCGCCCCTAAAGGGTGCACCTCACATATTGAGAACCCCCTATCCTCTGATCCTCAACATCACCACCTAGTGTGAAAAGTAAGAATACCTACGAAAGATAAAGACAAGTATATCTGTACTGGACTCTAAGGTCTCTCCCACCAATCACATTCTAGAGTTTTGTTTACCAGTTAGTACTGCCCGGACTAAAGAATAAACGCGATAAAAAGCAGTTTATTTCACCGGTCAGGTCCACTAAACAAGGGAGCTCAATACCTGGATCCCAAATAAATAATGCCAATTCACATGACCATATCCATGGGTTCATGTTGTTACAACGAAAAATGACATACGGTTTAACGTTATGAGAAGTTCTTTGCTTAAAGACCTTCTATCCTGAAAAATACGGCATACCACATTGGATTGGAATGTTGCAAGTTTCAATGGTTCATGACTTGAAGCGATTCTCGAATATAGGACTGTTGCAGAGACGTACTAGTTAGGGATGAAACGATACAAATGAGGTACAGATACTTTAACTCGAAATTGTATCATTCATGAAGTATCGATACTTACTCGGTATCGATTCGATAGGTAGTAGATACGTACTCCTATAGAATCGTTTTTTAAAAATATATAGTAAAAATTGTAAGATATTGGTATTACTTATAGAAAATTACAAAATTATAACATTTTATGAAAAAAGTTTGTTTTTGTAGTGCTTACCAGAAATATCAATTTTTCCAAACGTTTGCCATTTAGGCTTTTTCTGAAATCAGTGACTGTTGCAATAGCTTTAGATAACAGCCTTCAGCAATATATAAGGTACCTACTACGTTCAAATACATATAATATACGTGCTCGTAATATAAAATTATTAGTAATCAAATTTATTGTACTTGAAAAGAAAATCACAAATGTAGAAAAAAGTTTAGAAATATGTATAATTAACTCAGTAAAATCTGAAAAAATATATTAATATTATTATTTCTATGAATTTCAGTTTATTGTATTCTCAATTCTTTTTTTAAACACTTTGAGATTATCACAAAGTAACAACATAAAATTAAAACTGAATAAGAACAAATTGAATTCTTTTTTTCTAAATGAGAATGAAATATATAACTGAACATACTAAAATAACAAAAAAAACCAAATTACATTTCGAGGTACGGCACTTTCAATCGATACTGTAACGTACGTCGAATATCGGAACTTAGCCAGTATGAATTTTTTTAAAATGTAAATATGAATAATTTACATTTGCATACTCATATGACTACTTTTAACATCGGTCAAAAGTAGTTACTATGTAAGTATCGACATACCCGTTACTTAATTTTAGAATATCGATACTAAAAATGTTTGGTATAGGATAAAAGAATAGAGTATATATTTCTCATTGCTGGAGTTACATACTACGTTTGATGATATTTTGTGACTTCTTTCATACATTTATTCAGGTAAATTATTAATGAAAGGGAATATTGAGTAAGAATGAAAATATCATAAATATTGGCAATATTTTCAATCGGTACAAATTTACCATACCTTGTAGTTTCATTTTGTTTTTCTGATTTCATTTTCATTATTTTGAAAAAAGAACTCGAAATTAATAACATTCAATCACAAAATGCACAGATAATTTCAATTTGAACCTACTCAAATTCAAATAAGTATTATTCTTATTCCAATCATTTAGTTCTGAAGAAATAACAGTAGAATTATTATGTTATTTTAAATTATATTACTATTTTTATGGTATTAAAATATTTATGGATTGTAAATAGATTTTCTGCTAATTGAAACAATTTTTGAATTAACGAATAAGGAGAGATTTTTGATTGCAAATTCAAAGAGTATCTGATTTCATGAATTTACTCTCATATAATTTTATTCCAATTCACGATAGATGGCGGTAGTTCGAGCTTTCACATCTTTGTATTGTTTCATTTCGAACACGGTAATATACTTAATGGAAACATTAGTTATAATTAATTGAATTACAGCAATTTCATCGAAATCTGTGTACTCATTAGTAGTACTATTTGAAATGAATAAACGTACATCCTCACAAAAAGTTCTAATGAAAATTTCGTTAGAAAGTTGGTGTTTTTTTTAAATGATGAATAGAAAAACTTTCATTTATTCAGTTATATAAATTTGAAAGTTAATTTTTCTTGTTTTTATTTTGTGTTTATATATTTTGTTTTTCATTAGATAATTACTTGTTGCATCGCCAAATTATACTGAGATTAAATAGTGTAAATATTACATCACAACCTCATTTTACCTCCTTAGTTCAAAAGCGTTTTGATTTTATTACCAGCTCGTTATAAAATCGAATATAGCGGCATTCTTCATCCTCAACCAAATTAATTTGTCTGGAATCGAAAGTCGCCGTATTCTAATATCTAAATGAAAAGCATTTCATGTATATTATACATAACGCATCCTTGATCTACTTGACGTTTATAATTTAAATGAATTATTTATCATGCTCCATTAAATCTGTAAGTTTAATCAACCATAACCTCGCCTGGGTGGCTGGATCATTTTCAAAACTGTCAGTTTTACAACGAAAGCAACCATGTACTTTTTTCCGATGAAAAAGATAATTACTCAATATGATTAAACTTTACAAGAAAAATGATTATTTCTGTAGTTCCCGTGCTCATATCATCGCACTTGTGAATAATCAATATTAAAAGTATACTCTAACTTTCTTTTGAAAAGTTTTCAACAAATTATTCAAGTTTCGTTTATTGACGTGGTAACTGAAGAGTGCTTTGTAGTACGAAACAGTGAAGTGTCTTCAATAAATGTAGGCACCGATATCAATATTCTCTAACATTTATCCCTAAACGGATAATGCAGACATTACATTGTTCAAGTTTCACATAGCCAGCTCGACTATAATGTTCTTTTAAATAACTTGTCAAAAAATTATCGAAAGAATTATATCTTTAAAATAAAAATGAATCGCAAAATGTGTTGGTAACCGCATAACTCAACAACCCCTGGACCAATTTTGCCAATTCTCTTTTTTAAATGTTCGTTGAAGTCCAAGGATGGTTTTTACGGTGAGAAAAATTCGAATAATTGCCGGAAAAATCTCGAAAACAGCTCATTTCTTTTTCCATACCAACGTTTTCTAACTAAAATTCCGTTCATAAATATTCATTAATATAAACATTTAATATTATTCAAATTTGTTATTATTGGCTAAATATTCAGAATATTTGTAGGTACATTCATATATCATACATCAATATTATTCAAAAAACTTTCAATAAAGATCTCATAGCAAATTATAAATTTTATCATATATCTCAATTGAAACATATTCCTTAAAACAGGTTCATCATTCTGGATAGCACTTATTACACAGCAATAATTGTAGCTTCATCTCTAGCCTGTAACATTCGCAAGAAGTCACTATATCGGTGGGACGGGGGGCTAAGAGCGCATATTCCATTTAAACAGGCACATCCCGAAATTCGACCAACAAAAGGCATTCGCCTCGACCCATATCAGAAATATGCCACATTGAAATTGCGTTAAAAGTCATCTGGGCCACGTCCAGGTAAAGATCGCCCTCCCTCTCGCCCCCCATACGCTGGGTGGCTAGTCTTGGTGCCCGTATGGTTTTCTTGTCTGACGTTTTCATGAAAATAATAATTATGAGGTCTGCCCTTTCCTTTCTGAAAGTCAAACAGATCATTAAGAATGCGCAAACTGTTCTGTGGTTGTACAAATGAACATTCGAATTAAGATATTGATTATTTAAACAAATGTATCGCTTAATTGGATGGGTTTTCCAATAATGCTGATAGAAAATTGTTAGCAGATATAGTTAAAATCATTTTAACATTTAATGTGTCTAAATAACAGAAATCAAGGCCGAAACAACTGAGTAATGATGTTTCCGTAAAAAACGGGTAACATTAACAAAAAAATTAGAATTGTGTTTTGTTAAAAAGTATCATCATCGTGTCAAGTTACATATATCTGAAGTTTTATATTCCAATTAATTCAGAAGCGACAATTCTTTGGAGTCATCTTTCTTGATTCAATACAATAGTACGAGGGTGTTTCAATAAATAACTCCACCTTATTAACCGTTTATGAATAACTATACAAATTAATCAGATTTCGACATTTCTCAATATTATATATCCTAGTTCCATAATTTTCTAACCTTAGAAACTTTGTGGACTAGTTAAAAGCCAATTATGCATCTGCTTTTACGGCTATTTCGATTCTTTCAAATTGTTTTCTTACCAGTGATTTCTCCGTACTCACGGACAGAGGGACAAATCGTGGTTATAAGAAAAGTGCTTGGAAGTTTCTAGTGTGAAATATTCTCAGAATAACATCGCTCAAGCATCTCTTGTCTTTCGTTTTAAAAGACTCCTAGAGTCAGGAATCAATTTTTGTATTGTTTATCTTTATCGTACATAAATCCAAACAGAATTTCTAACCATATTTTCGTTGTTCTACTACTGGAAACGTCTTTTATATGACATTCTGGCGGAAGTATACACTTGGTAGTTATGCAATTTTGTTTATGTGAACAATAAGGCATATAACGTTTGAGATATATTTTCCACCACACAACTTTATAGATTTCCACCATAATTTCAACCAACAGATCATTATCCCGTTCACCGTTATATACAGATAAACAAAACACTCTTACTTTGAAGCATTTCCGTACATGTTTTCATTAGTATTAATAGAACGAAAAAAAATATTTTATAGCTTCACAATTTGCCTTGTGGTAGTTTAGTGATTTTTTATTGAAGAAGAGCATTGATCCCCGCTCAAACCGATTCAGTAGACTTTCAGCTTCCCTAAATCTGACCTGTTTTTCGTTTCTAGTCAGCAAACTAGGATCTCATATATCTCACTATTTTCCTGAAATCAATTCAATCAGTGGTAATAGATAAAACTTCTGAAGTTGGTACCCAATTACTTACAATAATCTTTCGAACGTCATCTGTATGGCATATACTTATAGATCATAATTTTCAACAATTTCTCGCCCGTATTTGAATTATCCCTCTGATATATATATATATATATATATATATATATATATATATATATATATATATATATATATATATACTATTCTGAGAATTTGAGAATTCTTCTCATTGCCTCCAAAAAGGGCCCCCGATTCAAGTTCTGACTGTTTATCTCCTTCCAGTTCAAGTCTCTAAGTCTAAGATCAACTGTTGTCCAACAGGGAATGCACCAACCTCTTGCTGAGTCTTGACTGTACTGACGATAAACAAGAACATGCGCAAAAACGCGATTGGTTCGACTCCCCAAAAACCGAATCTATTCTGAACTTCTTCAAATCTATTTCAGAACTACATATCGGCAGAATAGCAAATGTACCATTTATATTCGATTTACCCTCTTATATTGAATTTAATTATTTATTGTTTATATCTAAAAAACTAACATTTATATAAAAGAATTCATATACGGCAGAAGAAAATTGATTCAATTTATAATGATTAGTCCCAAAGCATTTGAAAATCATGATTTCTTCACTAGGCCGAAGAGCCTCGCAAAAGATCTATTGACCCCAGTATTACATGTCCCTTTTACAGTTTTACATTCTGTATTTCTGGTAATACCGATATGATTCAGAGATGGGAAACTCTGCATTAATATTCTCCAAAACTGTACATCGCAAGCTTTGAGTATTTTCAATTTGGCGCTTGATAAACCGACAAGAAAATACAGGCTTGAAATCGATATTGGAGCGGGACCAAAACATGTCCCGATAAGATGTTCATCGAGCAATTACTCAATTCGCACACTACAAAGCAATCGTACGGATAAACCAAGTCACCCACACATTCCTTTACTAGTTTATCCATCGAGCAGAGATAAAGCAACATTGAAGTCTATTGAGGTATGACGAGCTATGGTAATATGTTTAGGCATGTTCCAATAGACACATCTGAAGATTACCTTGTCTGAAAGCTTCGGTTGCGGAATTGAAGGTAACTTACAGAGTGCGAATTTTCTTTCCCCAAGAAAATTTGCGAATGGAGTTTCCTCGTGTAACATACATGATGCAGAAGAGCATAACTAATTGGATGGATTACACATATTGATATAAAAGGAAAGTAAAACTGCAGGTGTATTTGAGCCAAGGCATAATCTTAAAAAACGATATAGAACTTGATAATCTGATGTTTGATACTACAAAATATTGATAAAATTATCTAGCTATATGGAGTTACGGCCTCACTTTCAATATGACGTATGAGTATCATATGGTTAAAAACACTTGGCACTTCTCAATATTTCTATATTATATTACTATATACCCGGCATTTATGTTTCGGGCTACTAACTCATCACCACGAGTTTCAGAAAACTTGGATGTTCTTTGAATGTTGGGTTATCACCTCGAACCATATGATAAATGTATTGAAAAAATCTGAAGAATTTGTCCAGGTGTTCTTAATTATATTGATAATAGCCTCTACTTCAAAGAACCTGTGCTTTGGAATTGGTTGAGATCGAAACAATGATTTTAATACAACCCACACAATAAAGTCTTGATAATGAGATACTAGCACAAAAGATATGTCAAGTGTATAATAGAATTGTGGTGGGATTTTGAATATACGATGAATCATTTTACTATATTCCACCGAGCCTTGTGAGATAAGTCAATTGATATAAATAATTTTTTTTACTAAGAATTATATTTAATGCAGGCTCTAAGAATTATATTTAATGCAGGCAAACTAAAATTAAGTAAAAGAAGAAACTTACGTTGAAAACCTACACATTTTTTTTTTTATATAACAGCCGTTTACATATGTTTAAAGGTTATTGCCTATCGTCAGAACGGCGTAGTTCAAGTTAAAGATGAAAGTACTTGAAGAGATATATAAAAAATTAATATATAAAACACGAAACACAGTTTCGTACACGTTTTATACACCCAAAACCTTTGGGAAGAGTCAACACAACGTTGCAGACGACAATGAAATACCGTCCGGCTATTATGAGACTTTTATAACTTCTGGAACTACCCAGATAATCTTAACAATGAAATAATTATTCTAAGAATTATATTTAATGCAGGCAAACTAAAATTAAGTAAAAGAAGAAACTTACGTTGAAAACCTACACATTTTTTTTTTTATATAACAGCCGTTTACATATGTTTCAAGGTTATTGCCTATCGTCAGAACGGCGTAGTTCAAGTTAATATTTCATTGTCGTCTGCACTTCGATTAGAATTAAAAATACAATAAAATGTATTGGCTAATACGACGTCTTAAATATGAATACAAGTTTTTTTTTGTAAGCAAATTCTTAAACCTGCGTGGTCCTACGGCGTAAAATTATGGGGGTGTATCAAACACATGAATCGCCATATCACCCAACGATTTAGTTACTCAGAACCAGAGTACATAGGTACTTACAGACACACCTTGGTATGTTAGTAATAGTGACTTACATAAAGACCTGAACGTAGAAACTGTTGAGCTAACTATCACACACCATGCCACTAAACATGAAGAAAGACCTCATCAAAATGTTAATATCGAAGCGGTTCAATGATTAGACAATAAGAACATTAAGAGAAGACTCAAAATAACAAAACTGTGTGTGTTAGTTAAGTGAAAGTGACTGCGAAAAACAGTGTCCGTTTTACATGTTATGTTTAAGTTTAATTCTAGTATATGAATAGAATATAAGGAACGTTGATGAGTTAACCTTATTTTAAGTTAGGTAGTAGCCAATTAGGTGAAAACAAAACTGCTCATTGGTCCACTGTGTCTACATTGTAAAAATACTCTAAAAATGCTTAGATCAAGTATTTAATAATGAAAAAATTCAAATAAGCGTATCTTCCTGAAATCTTCCAATATACTAGAGAATATATGTAGAGTATGAGATCTGTTCAAAAAAGGTAAATTTTAAATTTTCGCGGGCTGTGCACATTCGATTATCGAAATTTTTCGTTATATTGATATAGATACGTTTCTCATATCTTGAAATTATCTGCCATTTTGGATTAGTGGTTCGTTTTTGACAACTGAAAAGCTAAGTCATATTTTGCGTGTTGGCACAAAATTGCTAAAGTTTGAGCAAAAGCAACTTCGCATTAGTATCGCTCAGGAGTTGTTGAACGACGATCCAGATTTGATCAGAAAGGTCAAAGCTTTTGACTAAACGTGGGTATATGGTTTTGACGTCGAAACTAAGACCCAATCATCCCAATGGTAGCGGGCAGAAGAGCCAAGACGGAAAAAGGCATGCCAAGTTCGATCAAATATGATGGTTTTACTCACTCTTTTCCTCGATTACAACGACATGCTGCACCATGAGTTCTTGCCAACAGGTCGTACAGTTACTAGAGAACACTACCAGGAAATTATGGAAGGTTTGCGTGGAGCAATATGGCTCAAACAATCGGAATTGTGGAAAAACAAATCATGGATTCTGATTGACGATAATGCACCAGCTCACACATCGTTGCCTGTTTCGTTTGTTTCTGCGTGATTTTTTGCCCAAAAACAACACCGCAATCATGTCCCAACCACCGTATTCACTAGATTCGGCTCCCTGCGACTTTTTCCTGTTCCCACAACTGAAGAGACTAATGAAAAGAAAGCGTTTTGCCACAATTGATGAGATGAAGTTGGAATCGAAGAACGAGCTGATGGCCATACCGAAAAGTGCATTTCAGAAGTACTTCGATGATTGGAAGAAGCGCTGGCATAAGTGCATTATATCTGAGGAGGATTACTTTGAAGGGGACATTGATTGAAGGGGATATTGATGAATAAATAAATAGTTTTCGAAAAAATTCAAAGTTCAGCTTTTCTTTGGAACACACCTCGTATTTCTGAATTGAGCTCTTATATACTTAAGTGTTTATGTGTTGCATAAACACATAATTATGTAAGAATGTGTATGTGCAAGCATGTATATATGTATATAATATTACAAGATGTTCAATGAATTATGTATTGTATCATTAATTCACGTTTATATGTGATCACATCCTCTTTTTCCGAAATTTAGTCCTTGCTCTTCTTTTTTCTCTTATTTTATATGTCTCTAATGGTTATACAGAATTAAGCTTATTTTATTATTATTTTTCCTCTACACATATCGAAAATCTTTTTTTTTTCTTGTTCAAGATTCCCTTTTGAATATTTCAATTCAAATGTCACTGAAATAAAAAATTTGGAACTTCAAATGGATATTGTAAAATATTTTCTATAATTGGGTATTCTTTATGGAGAAAAAGAGAGTTATGAAGTTTATTATTATATACGATTTGATTTAATAATCACTCATTTTAACTCCCAGAAATTAACCAACAAAAATATCTTTCAGAATCGTAAATTCATTTACACTAACATATTTATTGATAAAGTTGCTACCACATATTTACATAACTAATTGAGGAGTTGTAAAATATCTTGATGAAAACATGAGTATTATAAATTTACAGTAATGTAACATAAATTGACTAATACTCACATGTAAAAAGATTGCGAAACATTCGATCGTAAGCTTCAAAATTTCGAACAGTAAAGACATGGATAAAGACATAGATACGATATTGAATATTCAAAATTAATCAAATTGGCTAACCAATCAATTTAACTTGATTCTGTTGAAACATCATCAAGACAGCGCAGGTGAGATGTCGAAATAAATTATATATCAAATATATCCAGAAGTGGAAATCGATGTGCTAGTCTAAATATTTTGATAATAACTTTATTCGATATTAATTCATCTTGCCAATATATTTGCTTATTCGATCTTTAACAAGAACACCTTGAAAACTGAATTTTAAAGCCGAAATGAACAGAAGAATTACTTTATTTACATATAATTATTAAACATTCAAACTGACAATGTAAAAGTAGCTATTTCCATTAAACTACATTATCAATAAGGAAATTACTTTGTTATCTCGGCGAATTTAATTAATAAAATGTAGCATCGTAATAGTTAAATTAATTTTTGGTAATGCAAAATTGCCCTAAACCAATATTATAGTTCATGTTTTAAATAAAACTAATTAATTCAAAAACATGACATGACGATGACATGCAGTGTTTCCACAATGAGGGGAAATTTCCCTTTTAAGGGGAAATAAGGGTTCAGAGGGGAAGGAAAAGGGGAAATACTATGAAAGGGGAAATTGCGGGAAATCATAGATATAACCTAGCTTGAAATATTGCAGAAAATTTCGTAACTAATAAGGGTTTTCGCGTATGAGAAATCCACTAGATGGCAAGACGTAGATATGTGGTCTAACTGCTACGATATTGATGAATTTTGACATATGTGTGAATGTGATGTCAAAAATAACCACTCATTCAGCAGTCGGATCTCACGCCTACATACTGCCATCTAGCGGATTTTTACCGTGGACTAGTGTACCGTATAAAAGAAACAGTGACAGCACGTTCAGGTGGCGTATACTTAACCTTATTTCCATTCTGTTTAAGGCCAAAAGGCCATAAAGGCATCTTGTCGATGATTTTGTTAACGTATTCAGTGTAAATAATATTATTATAGTATGGTATCACCAGAGACGTGAGTGGGCAGGCTATAGAAGAAAAACGATAAAGCCCTTTTTTTAGTTACTACACTAGTGCCAAAACTAAAAACTACAGCAAAATAATTTTTGAGGGGAAAAGTCCTGAGAAGGGGAAATCTGAATTGAGGCGTGGGGAAACGATCATTATAGTGGAAACACTCATGACATGTCATGTTATTATAGTTCATGTCGATGAAATCAACGCTTTCCTATTTAATTACATTGAATTTTATTTCAAATTAAAACATTATTCAATTAAATTTTAAATGAAAATATTCATTTATAAAATTTCGAGATTTTCATGATGTGAAAGTAGAAATAAATACTTAAATATATTATTTTTCAGTTATTTTTCAAGTTATTTTATCTTATTCAAATAAAGAAAGATTCGTATCACTTAAAAACAGTGTACATAAATTGAATTGAATGTAGTAGGTTGAACTTTCCACACATATCAACATTACACTTTTTACTAAAATTGAAGGACATTACTAATTACTATAATGATTAGCGCGATTTGAAAATAGTCGTTGTATGTTGAGTTATTTCACTGAAAAACGTTGAAAATGTAGTTATGTAATACAGACAATAGCACACATATTTCGAGCTAAGAGCTTATCATGACAATATGTTACTCAATTGTCATTATCACTCAACAATAAGAGCTTGGTAGAGTTATCGAAAATATGAAGATAATCTAATAACGGTATACCGCAATGCGACATACAATTTACTCTTTTATATTGGGCGCTATCCTAAATACATGGCGTAACTAAACTAGGTGGAAGTTGTACCTGTATGAAAATATATGGTTCTTGAAGCAAAATAGGAAAGAAAAAAAGTGTACAGAAAAAATTGTTATATGGGAGTACATTTTGAAGGTTCGTAGAATATAAAATTCAAGTCAATAGAATGAATAGCTGAAGCGAAAAGACATGCTATTGAATACCTACTTATAAATCAGAATAATAAAATTATAATTATAAGATGCAAAATATATTGAAAGACTAGAAGGTCTTTATAACGGGTGTTTTTTTTAGAGGTATAGAACTTTAAGTTGGCATTACTGTTGAAGATGGCGACCGATTTAACAGCTGAGAAGTGATGTAATGTTCCCGATTTTCATAAGCGAATTTGTTTAGCGATGAAGCGCACTTCTGGTTGAATGGCTACGTCAACAAACAAAACTGCCGCATTTGAAGTGAAGATAATCCTCAAGTGTATGTCAAAACACCGTTACATCCAGAAAAAATGACTGTTTGGTGCGCTTTATGGGCTGGTGGAATCATTGGTCCGTACTCCTTCAAAAACGATGATGGCCAGAACGTTACAGTCAATGGTGATCGGTATAGAGGCATGATTACTAACTTTTTCATTCCTGAATTGAACAACTATGATGTCCAGGAGCTGTGGTTTCAACAAGACGGTGCAACATGTCACACAGCTTGTGCCATAATCGATTTATTGAAAGACACGTTTGGTGACTGCCTAATTTCACGTTTTGGACCTGTGAATTGGCCTCCAAGATCTTGTGATTTAACACCGCTAGACTACTTTCTGTGGGGCTATGTAAAGTCATTGGTCTATGAGGATAAGCCACAAACGCTTGACAATTTGGAAGACAATATTCGCCGTGTTATTGCCGATATACCGCCACAAATATTGGAAAAAGTCATCGGAAATTGGAGGTCCAGATTGAACTACATCCAAGCCAACCGTGGCGGTCATATGCCAGAAATCATATTCAAAATGTAATGCCACAAGATTATCTTTCGAATAAAAAAAAGACTTGTCAATCGAATGATCGTTATTTTATTGCAATTTAAAGTTCTATACCCCTAAAAAAACACTCGTTAAAACTATAATCTTGTTCCGTTTTCAAATAAAAAATTTGTCGAAAATACACAAGAACTTGTGTATGGTCAATATTTAAACACAAGAAATTCCGTAAAGTATTCATCAGGCGTATAGAAAAAGTATATCATTTCGAAATTCTTTAAGCAGTTAGATATACTAAATAATTATTTTTTCGACAGAATATCTAGCAATATGGGACCTATACTAAATTATCAATAGAACAAGTATCGATTAGGACCAAATGAATGTTATATTCGAAAAATTGTGCGAAAAAAGGTCTCCACCGGCCAGTGTGCCACCGAAAATCGATGCAGCATTCGAAATACACCCTTATTCGAATGAACACAATAATCGAATAATTTGATTGTTTTCAGTACCTACTAATAATAATAATAATAATAAAATTTATTGAGAAACATTCTTCACATTGTAGAATTACATTCATTTCAATTGATACAATAATTACAACTAGGAAGAATGCTCTCAAGAGGACTGAATTCAGTTTTGAGTCTGATCTTCCATTCAGCCCTCGAGCAAATATATTGGTTCAAACAAAAATATTGGTTAAATTTATATTTATAATGATATACAACTTTATTTGAAAAGAAAAGAAAAAAATTACCTCAGAAATATTAAACATTTGAGACAATTTCACATGGTGAAGAACATTTGTGTTAAAAAAAATATAAAAATATATGATACAAAAAATTGATTCATACATTATTGCCTACATTCGAATCATCGAAATACTCTGCCACACTATAGTATGTCTTTGTTAAGAGCAGAGATTTAACTATCCTCTTAAACAAATGAGCTCTCAATAAGTTTTCAAATTCGATGGTAAATGGCTGAAAATTTTAATACTCTGATAATAGAGAGAGTGCTTGAATTTAGCTGTTTTATGCATAGGAATAAGTAGTACATCCCTGTTCCTTGTTGAATACTCATGATTACTATTCAATTTAATAATTGAATAGTAATTTACTATTGATCGATACTTCCAACACATATTTCATGCCATATGTTGAAGCACAGATCTTAATTTTTTGCGTGCAGCGTATTCATAGAATAATAACGAAAGCGAAAGGAAACAATTTGAGCCGCATCTGTTGGTACTTGTGGCAAATCGTTGCGATCCGATGCAACCCAGCCCGCCGGTCGAGTCTCAAGGACAAATTTAGGTATATTTTTTGTGGGTTTGTTGTACACCCGAATCTCGAATAGCAGGTGGTTGTGATTTTCAGAATTTCCGTCGAAATTGAAGATCGGACCCGTAATACATTTACCGTCGATCTCTGCGGTGGAAAGGATTCGGTGGTAATTCTAAAATTTATAGTCCACTTCAAATTTCATGAGTAAGGTACCAACGCAAACCGATGGAGGATACTCGGTGGTATGGCCAGGTAAAGAATGTTCTTGCTTACTAACTTCAGAATCCCATTGGTTTTACAATGGTACTGTAAATTTGTTAGGGTATTTTCGTATTGACATGGATCAGTCGGGATCATATTACCCTAAGTACATCTGTACTTTTTCAATCGAGACAATAGGTCGAACAGCGGGGTTCCGAAAGGGATGCTTGTAAATTTGTTTAAACAAATCTAACGGAGGTACCATGGCAATAGAAAGGCCTTAAAATTCTTTTCAAATCTCTCACTACTCGAAGTACATCATCTAATAACCAAAATACCAGAAATATACCGTTATATTATATAAGGGTGTTTTTTAGAGGTATAGAAGTTTAAATTGCAATAAACAACGATGGATCATTCGATTGACAAGAATTTTTTTTGTTCGAAAGATGTTATGTGAAAAAAGTCCATGTGTAAAAATACTTCGCGTATTTCGGTTTGAAAGTTGGAGATCAGAATAAAGTTAACACCTCATCAAGTCTGCAAATGATGTGTTGAAGACCTTGATCTTGCTTCAAGAGCAAAAAAAAAGCTTTCCAATATGCGATTTCTAATAAATAGCAGTGCCCAAGGCCCCTGCTACCTTGGAAGAGATTTTGACGAAGATTGTGCTGTACCTGAACCCGATGACAAGGTTTAGGTTGCCTAGTGAGTCAAAAGGTACATTTTCTTCATTCTCACCTCGACTACTCTCCAGAAAATTTAGGAGATGTAGGTGCAAGAGCAAGCTGAACGATTTCAAAAGAAACCAGGGATGATGGAGCCTTTCAATGATGGTAGACTACTGTTGGATAATCCAGAGAGATCTTCCAGATGCTTCCTAGAAGCAAAAATCTACCAAATTATCTCTTTTTGTTATAAAATTATAAATAAATTTTTTTCAGCCTTTTATCTTTTACTATGCTGTTCGAATTAATTGGGACAAAGAATGAAAAAACAATGTTTTCGTAAAATGTTAACTTTTACCTTTAAAGAGTAAAATCTTTCTTTTAAAATTTTATTCTTTTTTGTAAAAACTTACAAAATAGCGTAAATTCTTCATATTGATATGAAGTGTGTCGTCCTTTCGCAGAAATAACACCTGAATTGCACTTAAATTGTTTCTTTTGTAGTGCAATCCAATTTTGCCAGTCGTTTCTTTAAAATATTCCATACATTCTCAATGGGATTGAGATCAGGTGAATTCCCCGGCCAATCGAGTACTTTTGTTCCATTCTCACGCATAAGGGTCTGCTCTTGTTTGGAATTGTGGCAGGCCAAGTTTCCCCAACACTTCGTCTAACAACACTTGATTTGTACCCAAGAATAAAGAAATGTGTCTCATTACTAAAAAACACCTTCTTCCAGTCGTCCACAGTCCACGCACGGTACTTTTTGGCCCATGCCAAACGTTTCTTCATCATTTTCTGGGTAAGCAGTTGCTTTCTTCTTGGTCTTCTTACGGGCAACCTCCAGCTGCAATTTTCGCACAGTTGAGTTGCTCAGAAACCATTAAATCCCTTCGAAGATCAGTGCTTGTCTTTCTCGGATTAATTTTGCTATTTTTTATCAACAATTTGTCTGTTCTTAGAGTAGTTTTGCGTTTGCGCCCACAGTTTCCTTTTATTTTTGGAGACGATGAGCCACTTTCTTCAAATGTTTTCAAAATTCTCGAAACGCTGGACTTTCCCACACCAACAGCTTCAGTTATATCTCTTACAGTCATCGATGTGTCTTCATTAAGCACGATAATTTTGGAAAGCTTCCCGGACTGATATCCATCTTTAGACAAGACAGTACAGCTCCTATCAAAATTGACCACCAACTGTCGCACCTATAGGCTCACAACTGAATTGCTGGCGAGGTAAAACCGGTCAGAATGTAAATGATGGTCAAAGTCGAACCCTCACGTCACCTCAGGTACTAAACAAGAAGGTGTGAGAGTGTTTGGGTCAACTTGGTACTCACATACTTACTACAGTAAATCAAACGAAGAAAAAAAATGTTTGTCCCAATTAATTCGAACAGTATAGTATTTTAAGATGATAACTTATACAGAGATAACTACATTGTCAGAAAACGTGACGTTCCATGACAAAACGAAAGTCATTTTCCGATTCAGCACACCCAAAAATTTGAGAATTACGCAAAAAAACCAAAAAGCTCTCAATTTTTTTTGCAGACTATTATTATTGAACGGTTCTTCAATAGATGCCATTATCAATTCGTTAAGTTGCCCATAATTCACGCAAATAATACGCAAGACATAGAACAGCATCGGGAATTTCACATATTCATTGAACGTATAATCATAGCAACCCACAACCGAAATATGAAGGTCGTGGTGTAATTTCAGATAATACTTTCCAATTTCCACGAACTTCATTGTTCGTCTTGTCCATCGAGTGTGGGTTAACATTACCGTGATGAGTTATATACCTGAAACGGCGTAATTAACAGGTACAAGTACCCGATGGGAGCGAGGAAACTCCGATAATAAGAACCGTTCCTAGAATCACACTTAACAGGCTTGCACCTCGATTCTTCAATTATGGTAAGTACAAACTGGTTCTTCGTACGTTTCCCATATTACTCATTTGATGATTATTACAAGTTTACCGAGAATCGTCCACGGAATCGTACATTCCGTAAGGGAATAAACGGAAGAGATTCGGGGCAAAAGAAATCAAGATGAAACGCAAGAAAACTATGGCGCCGATGGTCATTGGCGTGAGTCATACGTATTACCCGATACGTAAGTGTACCGTGATGGTTATTTGTATTTTTATTGATGGCATTGAACCTTCGTTCTTCGAGGAATGCGGTATAATTCAATAGGTATTTATTATTATTCGGCCATTATCCGAATTTTATCAAAAGATGGAATGAAATCATCAAAATTAGTAACCACGTGAATGATCAAAGTCCACAGTAAAGTTTATTAGCTTTGCGGTTAATTATTGTAAAATCTCACAAATTATACATATGCGTTAGAACGGCGAACTCTGTATTTAGAATCCCAATGGTGAATTTCAAATCATAGACCAGCATTACACCCAATATAAATAAGTATGGCCATTTACAAACAAACATAAATAAAAACTCCTACTGATAATTCCTATAACCCTCATACCTTCTACCACAATATGGTAAGGTTCACGCCTATATAATCCTGTAACGATGACATGCAGGTTTCCAGAAAACGTAACCCTGTGGAAAATGCTGAACACGTAGTACTTATTGTTGATAACGTTCTAAAAAATTAAGAATCAAATCAACTATTTCTTGGAAGAACATTTGATTCAACACAAATCTTAAAGAAAAGTAAAATAATACTTTGGTGGTCAACATGAAAAAAATTATCTCGAGAGATAGAAGTCTTGGAAACATCTAACAGAAGTGCTGTAGTGGCGTAGGAGAGCGAGGAGTCTCCCTCACTCTTTCATTTAGCACTACACCACTTCACATAATAATAATGATAATAGTAATCCTCTTTATTCTGAATAGGTATAATACCCAATTACAGAAAATAATAACATAATTTTGAATAAATACTAAATAAATTGAAAAGAAGTATAACAAAGAGCTGTGAAAAAACTAAAGAAGTAACTAATAACTAAATGGTAAAACTGAATGAAATATTACAAAGAACTCAATCTTATTCTATTCATTTCAATCAATTTCCCTTGTTCACATAACTCCTAATAATAATTGCTATGGGGTCAAAGTGAATGTCACATTTATTAGCAACATAATTGAGTGTAGATTCCATAAACCAAATGGGGATTGTATTAGCGAGTTGGTTATTGGAGTCTCTAGGTGGAATAATTCTGTATTATGAGAATTTTGCCTAAGAACACGAAATCTCGTAGCGGACTAGAGAGTAGTACTAAAATTTGAATGATAGAGATTCTTTCCTGTGCAATGAGATTAAAATCAATCGACTCAATAATTCGATATGATTGACTCCTCTCTGTGGATAAACTTTATCCTCCCTCCAAACTGAGAATTTCAAGAACCTTCTCTGAATGGCGCCAAGATGGTGCTGATGGCAAGTATAAGTAGGATGCCAGATCATGCTGCCATGCTCCAACTTGCTACGGATTAGAGCATTAAATACTCTAAAAAATATTGAGAAATTATTGAAATATTTGCCATTGCGTATAACGAATCCATATATTTTTGAGGCAGATGAAATAAGTTGGGTGATGTATGGAATGAAGGAAATTTTCTGATCGAAGACTATACCAAGATCTGTGATCCTAACAGAAAGAGAAAGAACCTGACTACCAACGCTTCAATCACACTGAATTCCACCTTTCTTCTTTTTTTTTTCAGAGAAAGACATTACACTGTGACACTGTGACACATTCAAACTCAAATGACTATTCTAAGACCAACTGGAAACATGGTCCAGCGCGAGCTGAAGTTGAACACAGTAGTCGTGTTATCGAATTTTATGATATCGTTTGAAATAGTCTAACAGATAGTTATTAAAATACTCTAACAGATATTTATATTAATTGATAAATTAATAGTAAACTTTGAGGCATTTCATTCTAAATCGTAAATAATAAACGAAACAAGTCTGAAAACCAGTAGAGTTTGTAAAGGGTGTTTTTTTAGAGGTATAGAACTTTAAGTTGGCATTACTGTTGAAGATGGCGACCGATTTAACAGCTGAGAACTGATTTATTCTCAGTTTGGCTTGGCAATTCATCATGAATGGACTCACGCCTTCACAACGCTTACAAATACATAGTGCAATTTTATTTCGAAAATAATGGTTCTGTGCGGAATACGTATCGCGCACTACGTCCATTTATCGTCGACAAAACCGTTAAAAAACTTAATCGTCAACAAACAAACTGCCGCATTTGCAGTGAAGATAATCCTCAAGTGTATGTCAAAACACCGTTATATCCAGAAAAACTGACTGTTTGGTGCGCTTTATGGGCTGGTGGAAACATTGGTCCGTACTTCTCCGAAAAACGATAAAGGCCAGAACACCAAAACTTTACAGTCAATGGTGATCGGTATAGTGCGATGATTACTAACTTTTTCATTCCTGAATTGAACAACCATGATGTCCACGAGCTGTGGTTTCAACAAGACGGCGCAACATGTCACACAGCTCGTGCCACAATCGATTTATTGAAAGACACGTTTGGTGACCGCCTAATTTCACGCTTTGGACCTGTGAATTGGCCTCCAAGATCTTGTGATTTAACACCGCTAGACTACTTTCTGTGGTGCTATGTAAAGTCATTGGTCTATGCAGATAAGCCACAAACGCTTGACCATTTGGAAGATGTGTTATTGCGATATACGGCCACAAATGTTGGAAAAAGTCATCGAAAAATGGACGTCCAGATTGAACTACATCCGAGCCAGCCGTAGCGGTAATATGCCATAAATCATATTTAAAATGTATTGCCACAAGATTATCTTTCGAATAAAAAAAATTCTTGTCAATCGAATGATCCATCTTCGATTTATTGCAATTTAAAGTTCTATACCTCTAAAAAAAACACCCTTTACTGTATACAGCCAATTTCGTCGATTAATGTCGTCATAAGCGAAACTAGTTCTACACTTTACAATACAAAATTCAGAGGTTTTTGGATTTATTCTATTCATTGGAACAGTATGATTTCGCATAGAGTACAGCACCAAGTAACCACCTTCATAATCTTGAAATTGTGTGGAAGAAAATACTGAAGACTATTCACAACAGGAACTTGTGGTATCCTTCAGATTTATTGTTCAGGATCGTGGGTGAAATTAGACAACTCTACATGTACGAGTACACTAAAAGTTTCTTCAACTTCTGTACCTCCCTATTTGAAAAAAACAGCAACATTGAGACATTTTTCTAACTTCAATATGAAGTTTTACAATGCAATGCCCGAAACTATAGATTTTACATAAGAAATATATTAGCTGTTGACACGTGTTTCGAACTTATTGGCTCTCCTTAGAACGGCGCAGCCAAGTTTTAGTAATTATCAGACAACCTCTGAAAAATTATCCATTTTGGAAGTCGATGAATAAATTATATATATGAAGATAATAACATTTTTCGAGCTTAGGCTACGCGTTTGTTCTTTCCGGATTGGGAAATTTGAAAACTGCTTTGCCCGTGAAGTGACTATTTATCCTTCAAGGATGCTCTAAGCCGAAACGTAGAAAAATATATAAATGATTTTTGATGCGATTGAAAATTAAAATGAAATTTAAGATAATCGGCATATCCCGCAGATTGGTAGCAGCCGTTGACACGTGTTTCGAGCTTATTGGCTCTCCTCAGAACGGCGTAGCCACGTTCTAGTTGCAGGAACCTGGAGGTGAAAAACACAAGAAGAAAAATAGGAAGAGAGTCAATAAGCTCGAAACACGTGTCAACGGCTGCTACCAATCTGCGGGATATGCCGATAATCTTCAATTTCATTTTAATTTTCTTCCGCATCGAAAATCATTTATATATTTTTCAACGTCTCGGCTTAGAGCATCCTTGAAGGATAAATAGTAACCTCACGGGCAAAGCAGTTTTAAAATTTCCCAATCTGGAAAGAAAAAACGCGTAGCCTAAAATGTTGCGACTTCCTTCAGAGGTTGTCTGTCTTTCTTAGTTTTTCTTCTTGTGTTTTTCACCTGTGGGATATGCCGATAATCTTCAATTTCATTTTAATTTTCTTCCGCATCAAAAATCATTTATATATATATATATATATATATATATATATATATATATATATATATATATATATATATATATATATATATATAAATAATAAAATTATTGAGAAACATTCCTTGGACTGATAAATTATATTCATTCAATTGGGACGATAATTACAACTAAGAAATCCTCACAAAAGGACTGAATTCAGTTTTGAGTCTGATCTCCCATGCAGCCTTTGAACAAAAATATTGGTTCAAACAAAATTATTGGTTCAGTTTATATTCACAATAATATACAACCCTATTCGAAAATAAGAGAAAATAAAATTACCTCGGAAATATTGTACATTTGAGACAATTTCACATGGTGAGGGACATTCGTGGTGAACAAATAAACAAACATATGATACAAAAATTGATTCATACATTACTGACTACATTCGAATCATAGAAGTACTCTGCCACACTATGGTACGCCTTTGTTAACATCAATGACTTACCTCTCTTAAACAATTGAGCTTTCAGTAATTTCAAATTTAATAAATGACACGGAGGTTTCGCTTATCTCTTGGTGAAACATTATGTTAAAACAGAATAATAACATCTGAAGAAGTCGTTTGTAACGACGAAACGCGTAATCAATAAGGTGTAAATCATATTTTCAAGTGGGAATTTAAGTTTATATTCAATTATAATGGATTTACATCAAGTAAACGCCAACACTATTGAAT
This sequence comes from Henosepilachna vigintioctopunctata, assembly GCA_030704895.1. NCBI lineage: Eukaryota > Metazoa > Arthropoda > Insecta > Coleoptera > Coccinellidae > Henosepilachna > Henosepilachna vigintioctopunctata. The sequence continues at coordinate 2,820,473 of JARQZJ010000062.1, read as the reverse complement.
ATATATTGAACATCTATAAATATATAAACAAGGTAGGGTGAGAATGTAATTATTAATGAAGAAATAGGCTTACAATATGTTCGTTGGAGAATATTGAATATTAATTGAAGTCTAAATAATATATATATATATATATATATATATATATATATATATATATATATATATATATATATATATATATATATTTTATTTTTGAAGTTTTTAGCAATAACAGGCTTTTTTTGATATGAAAGTTTAATTTTGTTGACGTTTAGTTGTTATATTACAACTTTGTCAAAACTAATGAATAATTGAATTTATGAGTTACTATTATTCAATTATTCATAAGTTTTGACAAAATTGTAATATAACAACGAAACGTCAACAAAAATAAACTTTTTCATATCAAAAAAGCCTGTTATTGCTAAAAACTTTCAAAATAAAATATCTCAAACAGGCAATAAATCAATTTCGAGATATATATATATATATATATATATATATATATATATATATATATATATATATATATATATATATATATATATATATATATATATATATATACAGATATTACAGCAGTAGTCTGCACTTGTTGAACGATTCAAGACGTTATGTTTTCATTTTTATTTTGTTTGCTGGCCATTAGAGACGATATTCTAGTTACTCCATCAAGTTCGTTAAATTGGTTCGAGATGGTATTTAAAATGTCATCCGTTTCCTAGAAGAAATTAGTTTTCATTTATTAAAGCAATAAAAATATCAAACGTTTTATTTTAAGTGACTGTCGCCACAAAACATAAGGATGCATATATTGAATATAAATAGAAAGCTGTTACATATTTAGCATCTGAATCGTCCAATAAATCCGATGGTACTCTAGCATTTCTGAAATAACGACGAGAAATTCGAATGAAAGTTTTGTTTGAGATGAATCACGAAATTCCACAGTTTAACAAGGATTATTCAAGTTAAAATAATTTGTTCAAATGACCACATTTTTAGGACACTTTTCATCAAAAAGCATCCTGAAATCTATAAATAAATATGTGTGTGACTTTAGCAAAAACTATATGCTTTACTCTCAATCTTACTTTAGAAAATTGTATGCAGACTATATTAACAGTTTCTAGGGTTCGAATCTCTCCTTATTTATAACTTTCTAGCATTATTCGCATTTGATTCTAAATTTTGATTCTGCTCTATATAAGCCTTTCTTACACAGGTTAAATCTTATATCTATTTACTACTTGTTCCTGCAGTTGGTTTGGACTAATATTCACCATTTCCCGTTTTTCAGTGATTTCATTTTCTTAAGATGATTTATGTGATTTTTTTCATATCTCATTAGCCTTGTGCATTGCGGTACGGGTAAACCTTTACCACAATAATTCATATATATATATATATATATATATATATATATATATATATATATATATATATATATAGCATGATTTTTAAGCGAGTTTTTTTTTAAATCGAATAAAATACTCAATTTGCATCATATATTCAAAATTTTTATTGAAATTGATAACTTGGCCTTTGCCATTTACATTTTAAAGATAATTTCATGTAAATGTTGTCCGCGGCTCCGTATCAAATGGTCCATTTGAAGGTCCGAATTTGACACATGCCCAATTGCTGAGAACGGCGACGAATTGACATTTCACGATCCTCATTAAGACTGTACGCTACGGCTGCAATATTCTCTTTAGTACGCACTGTACGCATGGAGACAATGGTTTAATGTCCAACAAAGTAAACTTGATGCAAAATTTGGTGATAACAGCACGAATTGTTGATTCACCAGATCGATTATGAGGACCATAATATGGTTGTAACAAACGATACTCATTTTTCACAGAGCACGAATTTTGATAGTAAATTTCAACAATTTGCAATCGTTGGTCGTTTGTAAGTCTTTGCATGATGAAATGGCAGAGTATACTAAAAACTTATCACTTTGACAGATTACGTTTGGATGCTTTTACCAAATAGTGCCGCCAACCTGAAAAACTTAACTCTTAAAAAATCATCCGTTATAAATTAGCTCTCAATATTATCAGTTTAAATCATGTCCCTCATAATAAAAACCTATACGTACCTCATTGATGTATTTAAAAACTTCTATACCAGGCAATATTATTGTGATGTTCTCACAATTTCCCCAAATTCTAGAGATATTGCTCTTCTTTTTAGAAGTGAATCTCTGAAGAACAAGTGAAACAATGAATTTCTTAAATTTTTGAACCTTTTTCTCTCGCAAAGTACATTATGAGAAGAAAAATTAAGATGTTAGAATGAACATATCCTACTAGTTGTTTTTGGAATTAATATAACAAAAACATTATCAATTCTGAGATATTTCAAAGATTAAACTGATTCAACAACAAAAAACAAGTTATTTATGTATTCTAATGAATCTCATTATTCAATAGGAAGACATCATACATCAGGAGATATAAATACAAAAACAATAAGATAACTGAATGTTAATTGGAAATTTTTTCAATGTCGTTTATTCAACACGTTATCAAGCAATTCACTTAATGACTACAGGTAATGTAGGAGTCATAAATGAAATCCTTTCTACGTTTATGAATATTATTAATGACTAAGTTGATAAAAAAACCACCTTATGTTTATGAGAATTCGTTTCTCATACTGATGCGTTTAATATCATCATTACGACTAAATTCTAAAATTTGAACACGAGACTGAGTAACATGCACAGTATACTTAAATCTGATATTTTAAATGGTCTACGAAGTAAATGATGCCTTATAGATATGACGCAATTACACACGCATTATTAATAGCTTAAATAACGGAATGAGGACCATGTATGAATCAAATTAATTTGAGAGAATTTTAGCACAAAATATGTTTTGATTTATAGTTAGTTGAAAATGATCCTAAACATTTAATAAAAACTTATTTCCAAAATAAGAAGGCACAATATAATGAATAAAAAATTTATAAAATGATCTATCTGCATTACAATTTGAAAGCAAAGGATAGCGGCAAATTCTTCACCTTCAATTATAACTAAAAATTAGCCACAACGTTGACAAAAGAAAATATCAGATAAGCATAAACTCAAAAAACACTATGTTGAAAACTTTGTGTGATAGACATACATCCCAACTATTGACCTACCACAATTCAAATCATTCCCTTTGAAATTGAAAACAAAGCAAAAATGTAGTTTCAAAACCCTAAGAAAATTGTTGATTTCAAACAATATAGTTTCACAATTAAAACAACTTTTAGTTTCATCAAGTATCGGCCCAATCGATTATTGATTTGAAGAAGCTTCTACGAGCTTCCTGGTCCTGTAGTATTTGTAGCTACTACTACGATGTGGAATTGTCAACCAAAATATTTGGTTTTTCAGCGAGTGTTTAAAAAGTGAAGTGTTCCTTACTTTTCCCTACTTCAAAAGAAGAGTGTTCTCTGGTCATTTCCACACACTTCAGGATGAATGTAAGCAGTCCACAATGTAATAACACACTTTATCATCAACATCTGATGAAGCCACTGCGTTGGCGATGTAATATATATATATATATATATATATATATATATATATATATATATATATATATATATGAAATTATGTATTTAGATTCTCATCAAGTATCGGCCCAATCGATTATTGATAATATAACTTTTATATTTATTTTATGTTAACGAGAAATATAAATGAATATATTGATATATAATTGAAAACACTTGGCCTCAATTTTCTATAAGTGATTCTCGCCGTAGAAAAACTACCTGAAATTGCGCAGAACACCGGGTTAAAAATTTTTTATGCTAAAACTAAATAAATGATACGGAGGTTTCACTTATCTCTTGGTGAAACATTATGTTAAAAACAATGAATTAAATTTAACACACTTGGCTTAAGTTTCACTAAATATATCGAAAACTCTACATATGATTCGGGTGGTTAACCCATTAACAAGAGCATACAATGTTACTGAGTAACATTGTATATATATATACTCAGTAACATACTCAGTAACATTGTAAATTTTAAATTTATTGTTAATGAGATACGCGTGTGTGTGTGCGCGTGTGTATGTGTGTGTGTGCGTGTGTGAGTGTGTGTGTGTGTGTGTGATAACTTACGTTGTTTCCGTAAAAATCAAAACAATAATAGCCCTAATGATACATACTTAAGGATAGGATGAAAATTATCACCAAGAGAACGTTGCCAAAGAGGTGACACGATGTAGTATGGGCAACTTGAGTTTTAAACCGCCAATTTGCAATTTCAAAATATTTTCTAGAATATAGATTGCCATAAGAATAGGAATATAAATGAATATCATTGGTAAACGATTCGGTAATTTCTATGAACTATATATTTGTTTTCATTTTTCCTCTCAACCTGCAAAAATAAATTTTTAGTCCAATTTTAAAATATCATTGTAACAGCGTCTGTGAATAAGTTATGCTGGGTTCCCAAATTAGTTATATTCGTTTGAGCATGTCTAAGAATGTAGATGTTTGAAACTACAATTGTTTCTCACAAAGAATCGATTGAAATTATGGACTACGATTCATTTTATGAATAATTTAATCAGATTGCAAGACCAATAAACTTTCGAAACCTGAGAAAAACTGTATAATTCTGTTCATATAAAAATATTGATAAAATAACTCCATATTAATTTTTTATTCAATTGTAATTATCTTAGTCATTTCAGCTTTCAAGCAAGAACTGATATAATTGTTACTGTATATAAATTATGATATCAGATCGAAAGGCCCCCACATTGAAAAACTTTTGCACATATTTGTATTTATGAATTCCAAATGCAAGTCTTCTGTCAAAGAACAAAAACTGGATATTCATAAATTTGGAAATGAGATTTAATTAGAAAGGTGGAAACAATTCGTTTATTTTCAAGGAATATGGTGATCCCAATTATGTAATGAAATAAACCAGCAATTTAATAATTACTCTCAAATATCCAAAAGTTATCAAAACGTAGGAAACGATTACCATGATGACTACAGAAATCTGCGTTCGAATCCCGAGTGAGTTATAAATATTTCTTCATGTTTTTAAGCACTTAAAAGAGTTATGAATATATTTGTTTGGTCGTATATAAACTGTATATTTCAGTATAATTATTGGAATAAGTTCTTCAATATTCTATGCTTTCATTACTCAAACTATTTCTGAACAAATATCCAAGTATATCAAGTTCATCTACTAGAAGACGGCTGCGGTCAAAAAAAGACGTTGAGTTGATTGGGCTCATACTGAAATTGTTTTAATCACTACAGAGAAAATATTACAACATATCGGACAACCAAATCTCTAATTCTTGTAACAGGGATTAACACGATATCTTATAAAAGTGGGTAATTATTTTTCTTCACTGTTTTCATCTGTATCTCGACATTCTTTTCACCAAGTAGATGAGCTCATAATAAGAAGTTTCTCACGAAATACATTTTAGATACCGACTTATTTGAATAAAATATGGTTGGTACTTGGAAGTTTTGAATATTTGATATTAATTAGCGGATTTGACCTTTATCTAAATTGTCGCTACACGCCAAAACGGTATTAAACTTTAAATTATAATGAGTACATCTCCTTAACATACTGGATTTCCTTACGGATCTCATAATGAATATGAAGCGCATTTTTGTCTAATGTATTTTTATTGGTATATTAAGTTGTTTACTCAAATTTTATACCAAATTCAAGTATGTTAATTGGTATACATATCCTGGACGGTCCGCAGCATCAGGAAAGTTACAAATGGTAAATTATTTGTTACCGCTGTAACTTGATTTATCTTCAGGAATTCAACAGGAAAATAAATTAATTATTCCGTTTATCTGATACTACGTGCCTCAAACAGTTAAATAATGAAATATACTTGCGATAAATTTTCATTTGATATAGTCAGATTACAAGCGGTTCACACAATGTCGAAATATTTATTAAAGTTTTCTTGAAAATTTTGAATTTTAGTCTATTTATCATTTCAAACCAGTATGTCTTGAAGTTGGTCATCAATGTATTTATCCAATAAAGTTACTGATAGATCATTACTATGATTGATCACATACTCTTAAAAGTTAAACCTTCAAATTGGTATGTGATGAAGTCGAAATTTTTAGGCCAAAATCCTGGAAAACATTATATAAAGCGTAAAAAGATGATTTCGGACGATTGGGACCGATATCGGAATGGGAGACAAAAATCAATACTTATAGTTGTATGTGAATAAAAACTTCAAAAAAGGTAGTTCTTTTATATGATGCCAAAATTTGGATTACAGGTGTTGCAATATTTGCACTCCTTGAAACATTCGAACGAAGTTATAAAAGCCATAAGTTAATGTAACAACAAATTAAAAATCCTCACGCGTAACAACAGAATCAAAATCGAAATGTTTGAGTAAATCGAAAAAGGTTTGAGTATTCTTATTTATTTACCTATTAACCTACCATTTAAGTTATTCTACTTCAATATTTAATAGTGTTGGCGTTTACTTAATGCAAATCCATTAGAATTGAATATAAACTTAAATTCAAACACTTGAACTTATGATTTACACTTTATTGACTACATAGCATGACGCGTTTCGTCGTTACAAACGACTATTTGAAATATATCTCTGATTGTACTGGATTTTGCAGTCTTCTTTGATCCACGCTTTCATTTCTTGTATGGCACCTCTACTTGCAGAACTGCTTGTGTTATCTGTCCTTAATTTTATGTATTTGGGGAACACTTCTTTCTTCAGACATGTTGTTAAAAAACATATATTCTGCGTGTTGATAGCACTTCTAAGTAACAGCTTAAAGTACCATCGTGCCAAAAAGCTGTTATCAGCTTCTTTTAAATATTTAATAGTGTTGGCGTTTACTTGATGTAAATCCATTATAATTGAATATAAACTTAAATTCATACACTTGAACTTATGATTGCACTTTATTGACCACATAGCATGACGCGTTTCGTCGTTACAAACGACTATTCAAAACGATTATTCTGTAAGCATCTGAAGAAGTCGTTTGTAACGACGAAACGCGTCATGCTATGTAGTCAATAAAGTGTGAATCATAAGTTCAAGTGTTTGAATTTAAGTTTATATTCTATTCTACTTCATATTTATCGGGAAAAATATAGAATCTATAATTTCATAACTCAAAAGAATATTGAAGACAAGATAGTACTTTAATAATCTAATGAATGACATATTCCTATTTAAGAACTCAAGGCGATGGTTTGATCAAAGAACTCTGCAACTTGCTGATTAACAATTATACTAGGTTGATTAAAAGTGAGTGAAGTTTTTGACGGGTATATCATCATTTGACATACGCCTGCAGATATACACCCATAGCTTTTTTTGCGTTAAACACAGATGAAGATTTTCCTCGATAGACATAAATATCCAGTCTTAATCTGAAAATGTACCTACGCAAAGAATTATTATATTATCACAGAGCTGTAAACAAGAGTGAGTTCATGGAATTCAACCGCTTCCCCCTCCATTCCAGCTATAATGTTCGTCTATGAATGAAAAGTTATTTTACATTTGAAATTTGTTTAAACTTTGTCTACATTCTTTTTCTTCTTTTCATTTTCTCTATCTTTTGTTCTGTAGTCTTCTATCGAGGAATTCCTCCAGACGAATAGTTTGCTTATGATCTTACCAAGTAAGAGCATCTATGCTAGACATTTTATTCTCAAAGGCTGTATGAAGCCCAATAGTAATTGAACAAATATTCTCATTTTTCGAATATAATTCTGTTATCAACAGGAAAATCTACAGTTTTATTGTAAGTTAAGCTGATGAGTCAGTTCTTGGGGTTTGAGCTCTGGTGCAATCATTGGTCCATACTAAAGGAACCCAGTACTGATTAAATGTCACCAATCAGTGTGAACAACAGTTTTCATTCCTATTGAAAAAATTATGAAGATTTTGGAAACTCTTACCATCTCTAAGGTTGCGAGGACCAACCTAACTCCAAACTAAAATGGAAGAGTAGTAGTAGTAGTATCTTTAATGTAGAGAAAAGAAATTTCTTACAAATGGTAGGAGTTTGACGAATCATTCTTCTACTCCTCCAAAATGAAATGAACATAAATTAGAGAATAATACAAAATAGTAGATGAAGATACAAACTTAAACCAAGATGAAACTAATGATTGAGGTCTAGTAACTGTAAACTTCGTAAACTTAGTGATTAATTCATCATAAAACAGAAAAAAAATTATATAATGTACAAAAAATAAGTCATAAAAAGTTACACATAAAAAGATGTGGTGAGCATGTTCATATTGAAGACTTTGCCTTGAAGTGCTCCGAATACTCGTTGACTGAATAGAAGCAAAATCTCAGAAGATATTTCTTGATGTTTATTTTGAATTTATTGAAAGAAAGCTCTTTGAAATGGGAAGGTAAGATATGCATAAATTATACTTATACATATATGTAGACGATACTTAGTTGTTCGGATATTATTGGCGCCTCTTGTATTATAATTATGTAGATCAGACTGTTTTATCAATGTATCTGCATCCTTATGTATTTCTAAAAGAACCTTATATATCCACAATGTAGGCAAGGGCATTATTTCATATTTTATAAGCAATGGTCTGCATGAACCCAAGTAACCAACGCCTGCCATTATTCGAATTGCCTTATTCTGCAACCTGAAAACTACCAAGGTTTTGGAACAATATCTCCACAGAACAACGCAATAACTCAAAAATGAATGGAATAGAGAGAAGTATTTAATTCTTAATGTAGTGTTGCTCGTTATAGTTCTCATTCGTCTAAGCAAAAATAGAATACCAGAAGTTTTTCCTTTCAGTTGTTCAATATAGTATTTCCAAGTAAGTTTGCTATCTAGCGTTATGCCAAGGAGCTTTGCAGTATTTTTTACCGCAGTATTAACAAAGTGATTAAGTGAGAAGACTATAGTTTCAGTTTGTTTGCCGTGAACCATAATTGGGACTTGGTATTTACTTTCGTGGTTTTTTCTTCCAAGCCTGAACGATTTCTATTATAGTAAACAAAAGTGGTGTCTTCCGTGAATAATACCGTTTTCAGTGGATCCATAAAGTTCGGTAAGTCGTTTAAATATATAATGACTAACACTAGCCCCAGAACTGATCCTTGCGGGACTTCATGTCTTAATAGCTTAAATTCAGACAGATAATTTTCATACCAGACAGCCTGGTGGCTATCAGTTAGATAAGATTCGATTAGCTTCAAAGGAGTACCTCTGACGCTGTAGAAATGCAGTTCTTCTAATAGAATATCATGAGAGACACAGTAGAAGGCCTTTGAGAGATCACACATCGTTAAAGAAGTTTGATTATGCTTCTCATCAACTATGCCACCCACGACATCCAAAAGTGTAAGCGTTATAGAGCGAGTAGAGACTCCCATTCCATTTTGGGGATAGGTTGAGACAATAGGTGGAGATAACAGAGACAACTGCTAGTGTTGATCAGGATGTGATGGTAGATATGAAAAATATTATTAGCAAATTGACTGATGGACGTAGAGTTTGAATTTAGTTATTTGGAATTGATCATTTATTATTAAGAAAGTTTAGATGCTTTCTGTTCTAGTTACTTATTGAGTAATTAGTAAAAAATCTCAAATAGCCTCAAGTTTTCGTTTCCAGCAAACCATTTCCACCATGGGAAAGCTACAGGTACACCGCTGGATTCAAGATTCTAATCTTGAATCTCAATAAAACTGCATTTGATCGCTGGAGTTGGATGTCAATTAATTGGATTGAGAATTATGCATCTATCCATTCTACACAAGCATCTATTGATAAGTTTAGGATTCGAACCCAGCTTCGCAGTTGAAAATAATTTAATTTATGGAAAATTTCATAAAATTTTATATGAATTCGCTTGAATTCTAAGGTGAACACGAATTGCAAGTAATTGATCTCTAACTTAGGAAAACAACGATAAATAACCAAATAACAGAACCAGTTACAATTAGACAAATCAATGTTCAAATATGAGAACAATCTTCCAACAACTGCTCATTCGAATATCTTACTGGTTTTTTCGTTGTTTTGATCGTGCAATTAGATTATTTGAGGTATACGCTTATCTTAAATGGTCATAATCGTCTGTTGTTCGACCTTGATTATTGTCTTATTGAATTAATTTCAGTCCTACCCAGTTTTGGTGTGGCGCAACAAAACGTAATCTGTTTCTTCGGAATATTTGGCGAACCGCTAAATGCGTGTTTACTTTGTCTGGCGGATAATTACAGTGTTCAATACAAATTCTCAATGTTAGACTTCATGGTTTCCGGGTAATGAAATGTTGGGTACTTACGTTATTATTATAAATTCATGAATATTGCCAGTATGTGTACGAATAAGTGAAAAATCAGATATTCCATCTGATTTATTAACATAACAATTGTTTTTCTTATATCACTTAATATAGCTAAAAGACCAACTATAGAATTGTGACGTGCAACTTTTGAATTATCACGTGGTAATACATTATTACCACGCAAAAAAACCAGGCTCTTAGTTAAAATATATCATTTGTCGATTTATACTAATAATAATAATAATTAATTTCGTGAACAGAATTTCAACACTTTTGAAGAAATATGTCAGCATTTCATGTCTTAAACATGCAAAAATTCAAGTAGTACGCACACATATAGGATAAATAATTATTCACGTAATTGGTATAAGAAACTCAAGTTTATAGTAGTTTTTAATGAAGAAAAAAATTTTTGAATTGAGGACCTATTCCTTGTAATATTCCATGTAATAATTAGAATAAGAGCTAAATAGCTCAAACATCACAACATTTAGAAGAACGAATAAATGCCTATAAATACGCAGATACTCGAATAATTTCTTTACATTAACACTAAACCGAAAAGCACGAATTTAACTATAACATTTTAGAAATCTATAATATTTTAGAGATGAACAAAAGCAGCAGAATTGTTGAAGGGATCAAAATCTTGAGAAAATTTTAAAAATCCGAAAAATTCTCTGATACGAAGAAAAATGAAAAGTTATATCGAATGTAGAAAAAGTATTGCACTCACTTCAGTTTATAATGGGTTTGTGAATTTATCTAATAGGAATAACGCTACTGAAAACAGCACACCAAAATCACGAAACAATAAAACTAATCATATAAAATTGAACGAAAAACATGTCAAGTATTTCATAAAAATTTTATTGATTTGATTCAAATGTAGGTACACAAACCGTCATGAATTTCATTATCTGGCTTCCAACGAGTTATTTCAGAAAATTCCTCATGGCAAAAAAATATACTTCGGAAGCTAATGCTTTGAACTATATATTTATATTATATATATATATATATATATATATATATATATATATATATATATATATATATATATAAATTTTTATAATTTCGATAAGTATAATATTTATACACGAGGTGTCAATATTAGTCCAGCATTTGATAAAGAAGTAGTACTTCGAAACGTCGTCATGCGTATTTGTATTAAAATTATGAAAAATTCTAAATATTGTTTCATTATGGATATTAGTTTTCTCCAAGTATCGGCCTCATAAATCATCAATATACGAGGGTTGTTCGAAAAGTAATGCGATTTCTCAAATTCGTAGACTACGTCCGATCGATCTTCGATTTTTTTTTGTTATGTGGGACACTTGCCTTGAACATTTTGTGAAACCTTTCAAGTGTATAATATTCTCTGCTTGTTTCTCAGAGGCATCAAGGTCAGAAGTATTTTGTGTTCTCGGCGATTTTCTACTGTCCAAAACATAAATCAAAGAGTTTGTATTGAATTTCGTGTGAAAAATGGTATCAAAATGCTCTAAAACTCTAGATATGGTGACAGTGGGTCAGTACTTCATAGTACTTTAATTTAAAAAAGATAAAAAATGTTCACAAGTGAATAGTTTTCCAAGAAAACCGAAGTCACCAATGACGAAACTCGCTCTGAACTTCCTAGCCCATCATCAACGAATGAGAACGTTGAAGGCAAGAAAAAAATAGTTGAGGAATGTTGAGGAATCGCCGAATTACCATAAGAAAAGTTATTGATGGTATCGGCATCTCATTGGATTCAAGCCAAGCAATTTGAACGGATGTTTTGGGTATGAGACATTCCCTAGTATCAGCGAAGTTAGTTACCAAATTGCTGAATTTTTTGTCGAGAACAACACTGTAATCATGCCTTAATCACTGAATTCAACGAACTTAGCTTCCTGTGATTTTTTTCTCTTCCCTAAACTCAAGAAACCTATAAAAAGACGCCGTATTAAAACGTTTGCAAAACGAATAGCTAGATAAACTGAAGTCTATAGGCAAAGTGTATCATAGAAGTGCTTTGAGAGTTAGAAAAAGCGTTGGCCCAATAATCTGCATCTGAGTGAGGTTATTTTGAATGGTTGGAGTGGACAGAATAAATATCGATGAACAAATAAATTTCTTCGACAAAAATAAAAAGTCACCTTTATTTTTGATCACACGTTCTATATATACAATCGTTAGAATCAGCAATATCCGACAAGGTTTAATTATTTACGGCCGTTATATGATGTAAATCTATTTCAAAATTGAAATGGCAACTAAAGCTCTCTTCTAGATTTGCACACTTCCATTGAATATTAATTCTGACGTAGTGTTCAACATTACGATGGACCGTCATTCTGAACAAGTGTTCGTAATGGTGACACGATCGCCATCACAATTATTATTCAATAATGCTATGGAAACCTAGAACACACTGTAATCCTTAACATTTAAATTTTTAGTAACAAAGTGGGAAAATTCAAATACTCCTGAAGAGTCGTTTGAAAACTTCAGATATGTTACTTTACTTACTTTTGAAGGGATCAAATTATTTGATACATCAAAAGCATTGAGGGAAATTGCCAAATGAATCTTACCGAAAAAGAAGCTTGAACTGCATTGAAAAGTTTGAGCCGAATCATAAACTCGTAATTTCTATATTAAATCCTTATTTCACCTGATCATTAATCATGTAATTACTCATCATCGTGTTATTAACCAAATTGCACGTTTAAAATAACAATTATTTGATATCGAAAAGGCATTTCATGATTTTAAAAGAAAATTGAGATATTGCACTAATGAAGAAAGCTTCTTCTCGTTTATTATCGAATATGACCATGTTTAAGCTGGAGAAACTCGAAAAATAGTTGAGTACATGTATGCTAATTACCTTATCATGTATTCCTATCATGTAGCCTGCTCACGTACCTCTAACTCAACACAATCGATAAATTATTCGGTGATAGTTACCTGTAACTACCTTGAAAATAACACTCACTGGTAAAAAAGCAATAGTCATTAGATAACTATTCAAATCTTTTGAAAAATACCAAAACCGAGACCTTAACCAGAAATAATTACCGGTAGGCATTTCGTATAAAATGGTCATTCATTATTCCCAAATAATTATTCTTTCCGGTTACCGATTTGACATCCAAAATGTGAAAATTTTCTTTAATAGTCAGGTAGTTTTAACAAGCTATGTAATAAGGGAACCTACAAATCGATTCAACCATCTGAATGCAAATTAAAAGTGTTAAAATTAACAAAATCAGTTTCGAATTAGTACGTCATAATTTGCTCATTTCGGGAAAGAAATAAAAATTTTAATTATCTTCGCTTTCGAGATTAATTTCGTGTGTCAGAATTTGACATTTGAAATTGAGAAATAATGAAATAAATCTGTCGAGTATTGCCAGGGAGTTCAACAGTTCCAAATTTATTTTATTCTAGGTTAATTTGAAATCAAATAAGTCGAAATTTGGAAGGAACGTTAATATGTAAGGTTAGTTTTCTGACTAGAGTTCATAATGAATTGAAGTTTGTTGTTAACGATACGGGGGGCAATATTGAGCAAAGTATAAAATATTCATATTTTAAGAGCAGTTTGGAGGGGTGTCAAATAGGAGAAGAATTTGTGGAAATAGTCACACTTTCAATATCAAAGCTCATAACTCAAGTCGTTTTCACACATGAGCAGGGTCCTAATGTTTCCATTAATAGATCTTTTCTCCATTTTTGGTATTGCTGCTATACTGGAGAATGCAATTGAATTGAATCCAGATATCTAAGACAATAAATGGCTTCATTTCCTTTCATTGTGAGCTACCGTTTTAAAGTGAATCGATTTTGTTTGATGGGAAAAATATTTTTCAAGTGTTTGTGTTATTCTAGAAAAGAAATAGGTTTCATAGTATGAACTGTGGATAATTCCGCAGTATGATTTTATCGGCATTATACTCAGAGTATCATTACGACATTATGTCAAATCCAAGATTTTTCTGTCGAAGTTTCAATTTCTTATCATCTATAAGAAAGTGATCTTCAAATCTGTGAGAATTTCACAGAAAGAGAAAATTTTTGATGCTTATGAAAATATAATTGCAAACAAAAAAATATCAATATAAATATATTTTTCTCTGTCTGAATTCAGTTGTAAAAATTCCTAACAATAGATCAGCAGCTCGAAATTAACTAGTAAACAAGTAGTTTTTTTGGAACTTTCATATATATAATAAGAAACCTCTGTACCTGTGAAATCATTTATGGATCTTTGTAGCATAAAGTATTCTTTTAAACGGAAGATAAATACTATACTTGTATTAAAATTGAAAATTTATTGTTCCATGTAAAATAATGAAAACTGTTACATGTGTCAGTGATGTTCACGCTTATAAAACTAGAAATGCTGCAAATTTCCACATGCCAGGTTTCTAAGCTTTCTAAATTTAGAAAGACTAGGTATATTTTATGCACTATTGAATATGCATACAATTAATTGTCTATCTCTATCACGATTGTAAGTATCAGTTAAGCATTTGAGTGTAAATTAGCTTAGTTTATTTTAAACAATAATAAATGATTAATGATGAAAACACTTTGAAAAAGTTGACTTTCGAACATGAATGAATTCTGTAACAGCCTTTGCTCAATAAATATTATGTTTGTTATTCTTATAACATTTTAATGAGATATCTCAATAGATTCAAAATAATTGACTCCGCGAAACATGGATTCGAAAGCGGCCACTCAACTCAATCAGCTGTAGTTAAGTTTTTCGAATTCGTCTACGAGTGTTTAGATAAACACTTGTTTGTGGTGGGGTTATTTTTTGATTTATCTTCGGCATTTGATTCACTATCCTTTGAATTTATACTTGATAAATGATACGATTTAGGTTTTAGAGGTGTTTTTCTGAATTGGTTACATAGTTATCTTGAAGAAAGAACAATGGTAGTGAAAATAGGCGATAGTTATTCTCAGAGACATGACATTGCTCTTAAAGGTGCCGCAAGGCTTTGTGCTCGGACCTCTTCTATTAATATTGATTATAAACGATCTGCCTGCGAAGTTGTCCCGGTTTGTGATGACACTATTTGCCGATGATTCATCGGTGATCGTTTCTGGCAGGACTCCTGAAGAACTTCTGGAAGCATGTGAATGCATTGTGAGGGAGTTTGTAAGTTGGTGTCGAATGAACAATCTTATGGTGAACGTTGACAAAACTGGATGTGTTCATTTTTGTCTGAAGGGCAATGGAATTAGTACCTTGAATGTTTAATATGGGGACAACTCTATATCATCATCCCAATCAACAAAGTTTCTTTGAATATATGTAGACAGAAATTTGAGATGGACATCACACATTGAGGTCTTATGAAAAAAATTGAGTAACCAATTTCTTGCAATCTCTAGAATTAAGAACATCGTACCTAGAAATTGTGTTATGAATGTGTGTTACAGTCTTGTATATAGTCATCTAAATTAAAATATTCTGCTGTGTGGCTGCTCTACAGAAATAAATAGGGTGTTTATTACACAGAAACGAATACTTCGATTAATATTCAATATTCATCAAAGAACATCTTGTAAACCTATATTCATTAATAATTACATACTCACCCTCACCTTGTTTATATATTTATAGATGTTTGTTATATGTTAAAGAAAATGAAGATGGGTTTATTGAATTGAATAGTAATCATGAGAATTCAACAAGGAACAGGGATATACTACTTATTCCTATGCACAAAACAGCTAAATTTGAGTAGTCTCTCTACTTATCTCTCTATATCAGAGTATTAAAATTTTCAAACATTTACCATCGAATTTGAAAGTACTGAAAGTTCATTTGTTTAAGAGGAGAGTTAAATCTCTGCTCTTAACAAAGGCATACTATAGTGTGGCAGAGTATTTCGATGATTCGAATGTAGGAAATAATGAATGAATTAATTCTTTGTATCATACGTTTTTATATTTTCTTTAACACAAATGTTCTTCACCATGTGAAATTGTCTCAAATGTTTAATATATCTGAGGTAATTTTTTTTTCTTTTAAATAAAAGTAAAAGTAAAAAGTATATTATTGTAAATATAAATTTAACCAAAATTTTTGTTTGAACCAATATTTTTGCTCGAGGGCTGAATGGAAGATCAGACTCAAAACTAAATTCAGTCCTTTTGAGAGCATTTTCCTAGTTGTAATTATTGTATCAATTAAAATGAATTTAATTCTACAATGTAAAGAATGTTTCTCAATAAATTTATTTTATTATTATTATTATATTATTATTATTATGCATCAAACTATACTTTTCGAAAATATTCTGTTAAATATTGTGCGACATAAAGAACACTGTTTTCGTCATAATGGTGTTGAAATTTGTATGATAAACATTTAAAATGGGAAAAAAAATTGGTGGCTTCACTAAAAGCGCTACTACAATCATAAATTTATTGTCTTCTGAGATTTTTGTAGTTTCGAAGTCAGCTCCATCAAATTCAATTATTCATTGCAATTTCGTCATAATATGCATTCAAACTGAGCAAAACTGATGACCAAGTCTTTCAGATTATTCTACTTGTCTGCTACACATTTTTATCGCAGAAATTTTTATTTTAATTGCCAGTATTTCTTGAAATAAATGATTTAAATATATCATAGGATAGACACTGGTTCTCATATTTTTTTCGTTTTCAAATGTACAAGGAGAAACGTTAAATGTGTCGAAGTTATTTCAGAAAATATTTCATAAGACCGAATTAGTTATACTAAGAAATAAAAATCTGGCTTCTATGAAATATTTTTAATTCCATCGTAAAAGTACAGTCGAATACTGCTTCAGATACCTTTATAACACAGTCATTATTCTCTAGTTTAACGACTAACTGAAAAATTCTTAAATTAGTTTTCTACCGATAATTCAGCAACACAAAAGGCCAAAAGCACATAAATTATGTTTTGGATTGTGAAAAGACCTACAAACGGACTTCTTATGGTTAAAACTTTGGGTTATTAGAAGTTTGACCATGACAATAAATTGCTTTTGCTATGCCTTTTCGGCAACTATCGCTTACTTGATGTTATTTCAGTTTGTTATACGATATAGAAACTCAGGGACGGATTCGAGTCAATTTAGGTAAAAGAAAAAATGTTTCGGATATTTGATGAATTTTTTTGTTGTCTCTTCTGTTTTCAGAACACATAATGTGGATATTAAAAACAAAATTCAATATTTAATATTCATCTTCAAGTAAACCTCAACTGATTCTGACATTGACTACAAAAACTAATCGAAAAGAAGTAAAATTAGCAATTGGATAGGTATTAAATGAAAATACAAATTGCTTATCAAATTCACAACGCTCTGGTCACAAATATTTGTTCTTATAATAATAATAATAATAATAATAATAATAATAAAATTTATTGAGAAACATTCCTAACATTGTAAAATAACATTCATTCAATTGATACAATAATTACAACTAAGGGAATGCTCACAAAAGGACTAAATTCAGTTTTGAGTCTGATCTTCCATTCAGCCCTCGAACAAAAATATTGGTTCAAACAGAAATATTGGTTCAGTCTATATTCACAATAATATACAACTATATTTGAAAAGAAAAGAAGAAAAAATTACCACAGAAATATGGCATTTGTGACAATTTCACAAAGTGAGGGACATTCGTGGTAAAAAAATAAATATGTGATACAAAAATTTGGTTCATAAATTATTCCATACATTCGAATCAATGAGGTACTCTGCCACACTATAGTATGCATGACTCAACTCTCTTCTTAAACAAATGAGCTTTCAGTAATTTCAAATTTGAAGGTAGGTAAATGGTTGAAGATTTGAATACTCATGATTACTATTCACTTTAATAAACCTATCTTCATTATCTTCCACATATATTAACATCTATAAATATATAAACAAGGTGAGGGTGAGTAGGTAATTATTAATGAAGATGGGTTTACAAGATGTTCGATGAAGAATATTGAATATTAATCGAAGTATTCGCTTCTGTGTAATAAACACCCTATTTATTTCTGTAGAGCAGCCCCACAGAAGAATATTATAATTTAGACGACTATATACAAGACTGTAATACACATTCATAACACAGTTTCTAGGTACAATGTTCCCAATTCTAGAGATTGCAAAAAATTAGTTACTCAATTTTTTACATAAAATATAAATGTGTGTTGTCCACATGGCAGAAATCTTAAATTTCTGTCTACATTTATTTCAAGAAACTTAGTTTTGACATTTAACATTCAAGGTATTGTTTCCATTGCCCTTCAGACAAAAATTAACACATACGCTGTTGTCAACGTTCACCATCAGATTGTTAATTCGATTTATTTTACCTTCGATTTTCGACCTATTTACAAACTCCCTCACAATGCATTCACATGACTCCAGAAGTTCTTCAGGAGTCCTGCCAAAAGCAACCACCGATGAATCATCGGCAAATAGTCTCATCAAAAATTGGGACAACTTCGCAGGCAGATCGTTTATAAAAATATAAACAATCAGAAAAGACAAATTAACATAATGACCGTGCATATTGTACATAAAACATTGATCATTTTCCCTTATCATTTCGTTATCTGCAACTATTTCTGTTGAATATTTCATTCTCTATTTTTAGGTAACATTTCTTAACATTTAATCTTTCAACATTATTGAAAAGGGTGTTTTTTAAGAGGTATAGAACTTTAAATTGCAATAAAACAACGATGGATCATTCGATTGACGAGAATTTTTTTTTATTCGGAATATAATCTTGTGACATTACATTTTAAATATGATTTCTGGCATATGACCGCCAGGCTGCGGTCTTATATTACTACATCCGGCTGGCTCGGATGTAGTACAATCTGGACGTTCAATTTTCGATGACTTTTCCCACATTCTGTACGTATTCCGTACAGAACCATTATTTTCGAAATAAAATTGCACTATTTGTAAGCGTTGTTCAGGCGTGAATCTATTCATGATGAATTGCCAAACCAAACTGAGAATAAATCACTTCTCAGCTGTTAAATCGGTCGCCATCTTCAACAGTAATGCCAACTCAAAGTTCTATACCTCTAAAAAAAACACCCGTTATATACATTATATTATTCAAATAACATCAAGGTAAGTATCATCAGATGAAGGTGTCGAAAAATTTCTAAACTAAGGTGTCGTCCATTTTATCGTTACTGTAGATGGATTACCGAGAAGAACATAATCGAATCGAATCGAAAAAGAAGTCAAATCTTGTGCATTGATTTTGAATACGAAGGAAATGTCAGAATTTGTTAGTAAGTTAAATTTACAATTTTCCACTTACCCAAATTTCTTATGATTTGTATCATTCACTTATGATACGGTTGAAGAATCCCGTTGTTGTCCTTTTATTCGTTCATCTACATTGTAATGTATAACATTACAATCGTTCAAGCTCTTCATACTTTTTGGCATTTATTTGATATCGAGTTAACAAAACGTTATTTTAAAATATTCAAAAAAATTTGATATTTTGTTACAAACAGATATTTCCAGTATATCTGTTCTCCATCGAAAATTTGAAAAGCATTTCCATTATTACCAGTAAATTTTTAGTTTCGAAGTCTTAAGAATTTTACAGATTCCTAATAATATTATTTTATGTTACTATGAACCTCTTCCTAAAAATGTTTGACCTAGACATATTTTAAATAATAATCCATGAAAAAAAACCAAATTTTCTGGAAATTTCTGGAATTATTCTGTCAATAGTATCCCAGTATTACTCACCTTCTTCGTTAAATTGTAAAACCGATAATTAACTACATTGTGAAATTCAAATTCAATATTTTCTATGTAATTACCCAAAAAACAATTCTCCACTTTCAGAAATAAAATTCACTCGGATGATTTTTGAAAAAATATTGTGTTAAATGAACTTTCAACAGTGGCCGATTTTCATTATCTTCCATTAAAACGCAAAAATCGATCAGCAGACAATAGTAATTTCAGTGTATTTCGCGAAAAAATTGTTGATAAAACTCTGGAATCAATAATACAGATGGATATTAACTATATCAAACTATTTAGTTAAACTAGTTAAAAATAATTATCATAATTTCAGTCCGTCCCTGGTTCTCGTCTAAGCAGGGCAGCATATGTGAGTATATGTTCTTAGCCATACCTTCTTGTGAACCGATTTCCTGTTCTAATTACCAGCAGGCTATGAAATTCTGAGAATTTGCCGAAATTTTAGATGCAGTCTCACTAGACCTTCTCATTTTCAAATAATATTCTGCTGAGCACATAAAACATAATGACAGTGTGTGTTGTGTGTGAGTGCAGGCCAGAACAGCTTTGCCTGTAATTTTTCGGCACTTAAATAATATTGACTTTAATGTTCAAGACCTGATGGTAATAGGATTGAAATTTGGCGTGAATAATAAAGCTTACAATGTTTGAATTTCAAATATGTATTTGGTATAAAAATTTATAAAATTGACATTTTCAGCAAATTGCAAGCATTATTACAAATATTATTTGGACATTTAATGATAACTATTAATATCGAAGTTTTGATAAAGCTACAATTTGTAGCGAAACGTTAACTAGAAATAAACTCTGTATTCTATTATTTACTTGACTTTTTATTTAATATATGTCTTACTAGTTGCATAAACCGAATTATTATATATAATTCAATATAAAATATAAGTATATGTAAATGACATAAATGATGAATATAAATGAAAAAACAGAAATACTTAAATATTCCAAAATTTTTGCTGTCAAAATTCAATACGAAAGAAGAAATGTAAACAACACAACTTAATGTAGAAATACTTGAATATTTAAACTCTTCCAGTTTGAGGTCTGGTATTTGATAAGAATTTCGATTTGAAGTTCAAGAAAAAACACAACATAAACTTGTTATAATTCATCCTGCGTTTAACCTTTTAATATTTTATGGTTAATAAATGACACGGAGGTTTCGCTTATCTTTTGGTGAAACATTATGTTAAAAACAATAAATTAAAAATTAACACATTTTACTTAAGTTTCACAATATTAAAACTATACATATGTTTCGGGTGGTTAACCAACCCATTAACAAGAATATACAATATTACATGTACAGTAATGCACACATACAGTAATATTGTATACTCTTGATAATGGGTTAACCACCCGAAACATATGTAGAGTTTTTAATATATTGTGGAACTTAACTCAAGTGTGTTAATTTTTAATTTATTGTTTTTAGTATTGTTTAAATTACCGGTTAGAAATTCCGTAAATGGTAAACGCCGACTCATTGCAATACAATGATAGCGTCCCCCAATCCGGAGATTTTCATTTTGAAGCAATGAATAGTCGCTTTTTTTTCGTGAATCTTCATTTGTTTTTCGTCTACATGTTTGTACGTCTGAAACTGATTATGTTGTTTTGATGAGAGTCAACAAGCTTGGAAATGTGTCAACAGTTGCTTCCAAGTGAGGACTTTATTGTTATCTACTGATTTTTTTATAAGTTCTCGTGCTATATTATCGCACTTGTAGATATTCGATATCAAAGTATACTATAAGTTTCTTTCGATAATTTTTTTTACAAGTTATTCAAAACACCTTTATAGCAGAGCTGACTGTGTGAAACATGGACAATGCGAAGTATCCATTATCTTTCTAGTGATTAAATGTTAGAGAATATTGAAATCGATACCTGCATTTATTGAAAGAGTAAAACAGTTTCGTAATACAAAAAACTAGACTTGTAAAATGTAGTATCTTAATAGATATGGACGTGTGAAACTTTCAATGTTAAATGTATTCATGTGCTTTTCATTGTTTCCTAAGATTTGAGATGTTCATTAATCTATGCATTATATATACATACGAATTACTTTGTGTTTCTGTCTTAAAATCAATAGAAGAGGATGTGAGTATTGAATTCGTTGCCTCTCATTTGTTGAATGTTGGCGTAACTGATGAGTACATATTAATAAATAATTGCCAAATTGTACTTTCGAGATTACAAGTTCTCGAGGAATTCTATGTTGTAGATGAAAGCTAAGCTTTCAAATTGTTTTTATTTCTTCATTTAGGGCTTGCACAAGATAATGATTTGAGTATGAATTTAATGAAAATATTTTTGATCCACTTATAGAAAAGAGTTGGAATGTATTCCTATATATATCGGAGACTGGATTTTTTGTTGTTGTTTGGTCGATTTTGGTTTATATTCAAATTTCATTTCATTTAATGAATAAATTCATTTATACGTAAGATATTTATATGAGATATACCTATTTCGCATTAACTTCGATTCAATTTTTCAGATTTATTCAAACTATAAATTCATACTATAAATACTCAGATGTCCGCTTTTGAACAAATCACATATTTTTGGTTGATTTTTTTATTTATTCAGTTCAAAACAGAGGTACTGATAAAAAACTAGAAAAATAGAAAATCCAAAAATTAGAAACAATTATAAATAAACAGTTGTTTAATTTCAAAATCCTGAAAGTCTTCGAAAGCAATATGAAATTAACATTGATGGAACTAAAATCTATACTGTCGTTCGTTTGATCCATTATTGATTGTGTATTCATTAATTACTTTCAATTACATCAAAAGTAGAAGTGTAAATTCTCCAATTGTGATGACTAATCCAAATTGATGTGCTCAGACGGTTATTAGATTAATCCCGACGCGCTTTTTTCGCTTAATCATACAATGAAGAAGGTGAGCATAATTGAACGTAACGTCGGACGGACTCGTTAAGTTCAACGTGTACATTAAGGACCATTGAACGGAGTACCGCAACTGAACCATAATTGATATCTATACCGAAACTTCATGTGGTCACGGTTTCCATTCATCTGACTATCAAATATCAAGTGAACACATTCCGTTCGTGTCTACGAAATTAGAAACACAGGTACGCCGTATATACTTTTTCGTGATCCCG
The DNA here is from genome assembly GCA_030704895.1 of Henosepilachna vigintioctopunctata. Classification (NCBI taxonomy): domain Eukaryota; kingdom Metazoa; phylum Arthropoda; class Insecta; order Coleoptera; family Coccinellidae; genus Henosepilachna; species Henosepilachna vigintioctopunctata. Next base: position 2,797,160 of record JARQZJ010000062.1, on the reverse strand, counting down.
TCTAATAATACCAGTTAAAAACTGGTTCCTCTAAACGGCTTAAATTTCCTTCACTTGCATTAATCAGGTAATATAATAAAACGACATAAAAAATAATTTGGGTATTTGGTGTTTGCAGGAAGAGATAGAAAGCTGGTTGAATTCTTGATTTCAACTCGTTTGGCTACCCCCTCTTTGTCCCCCTCATGAAGGTGGCGACACCGTGAGACCAAATAACTTCTACAAGTCGTGTTGATTTTGTTGGTTCTTTATCGATAATGGTGACAATTAGAATTGGAAACTTGTATAATGGAGTTAAAATTTTCTCGAATTTTTTTGACAATACGTTTTCTTGAAAATATATAACCATGGTAGAACCAAAGTGTACCCAAAATTAGTGTAGAAACGTACATGTAACATATTCAAGTTTAGGCATTAAAAAAATCTCAATAGAATCAAACCGGTACATTGAATTTATCTGATCAATTCTTTGAATTTGTTTATTGATTTATACTTAATGTAAGTTCATGAAAAAAATTACATTGTATTTTAAACATAGATAATTTTTTTCCACCATTTATGGTATTTTAATTTCAGTTTAATTATTCCAGTTATTAACTGTAACATCTATCTCGAAATAAATTCAAACGTTTCTTGTTTGGTTTGACATCTTTACTTGCATTTTTACAATAATTTCAATCGATGCAATTAGGTTGACAGCACTTCTTTTCTATGAAGTGTTTAGTTTGTATGGTTGGTAATACGTATCTGTCAGAAAATTCTATTATGTATGACAATTCATTTGGCCAATAACCTCGATTGTAAGATCCATACTTGCACATTTTTTTTATCAAAGTTGACATCAATTCGAATTGATTCGTTCTTTAACCTGACGTTATAGCACAGAGCCTATCTAGATTCGCTAATATTTCAACTATGTAATTTCCAATGATATATTTGTGCCAAAATCAGCATACAAAACAAAATTGAATAAATGAAATATATTATTTCAGTAAAGAAAGAACACTGCATAGAGTCATATCATCATATTAAGAAATAGGAATAGCGACAAAATAGTATAGCTGGAATGATGAAGAGAGGAAAGTCTTATGTTGATAGATATGGCGATATTAATTGGAAAGAAATCTAGTTCAAAGATATGCCATTATTATTTAGTTGTTATAAAATATCTAACAAATTTTGCAGATTGAGGTCAAAGTATGATTCAACTCCTTGCCACTTGTGCATATCTAATAAAAAACACTAATTTATGAGGAAGTTGAAAAATGTAATCTTATGTCCCATTTTATCAAATTGTCTTCTAAATACTTTGAACTGATCAAAATGAAAGGATTCATTGAATATGATAATTTGTCAACCGCATCAACTTTTGAAAATCTTTTCTATCAATGCCAATATTGAACTTGTCAGTTTTGTTTTCATAATCGCAAAAATTTAAAGAAATGAAACAAAGTATATAACGGAATGAAATAAAAAAAACAGTTGATCTATAGATAGAAAATGGAAAAGTGATATGGAAATATAAAGGAAACAAAATATTATTAAATTGAAACTAGTGAAAAACAGAAAAATAAAAGTGAAACATGTTTTCGTCAAGCTATTGAGACCACTTTTACTGAAGAATGAAGATCAACATGAAATAGAACGTATTCAAATAATTTCAGTAAAGTTAAGAAGTAAATGCCTCAAACACAACTCATTTCAATACGTTCTAATGTGGAACTTTCCTCTCAATAGAGATATTGACCTGACATTAGCAGTGCACGATATATATATATATATATATATATATATATATATATATATATATATATATATATATATATATATATATATATATTATATATTTCAAAATTGATTTATTGCCTGTTTAAAGATAGTTTGTTTTGAATGTTTTTAGAAATAACAGGCTTCTTATAATATGAAAAAATTTATTTTCGTTGACGTTTCGTTGTATATCACAACTTTGTCAAAACTAATGAATAATTGAATTTTATGAATAACTATAGATATCAAAATATCACTATTAGTTTTTTTTTTTGTATTTTCACATATTGATTTTTAGTATTAGTGGAATATTTCTGACTTAGCATTCGCTTCGGAAGTTTAGTCTTCTTCACTATAAGGAAACCTCTGAAAAACTTATGGTGAGCCAGGTGATTTTCATGAGTGTGATTTATTTATACATATATATATATATATATATATATATATATATATATATATATATATATATATATATATATATATATATTACATATATAATTACATATAGAGTTTTATACTTATCCAGAATATGTATATTAATTGGTGTATGTTTGTGAAATTCAAGGTGGGTTTGGAAAAATGAGTTTTGAGAAGTGATGTTGTGTATTCATTTTATGAGCATTATTTGTAAGGTTTATTAAATCGTTGTAAAAAGAATTAAGATATTTAATGTCTGTTCTTTCATTTACTCTGTTTTCCGAATTTTTACGAATGTGTAACATTTCTAAAATTTCTCTACATTTTTTGTCTTTTTCAGTTGCTAAAATCTTTGTAATATTTAATAGTGTTGGCGTTTACTTGATGTAAATCCATTATAATTGAATATAACTTAAATTCAAACACTTGAACTTATGATTCACACTTTATTGACTACATAGCATGACGCGTTTCGTCGTTACAAACGACTTCTTCAGATGCTTACAGAATAATAATGATTTTATCATTAATGATTTTATCATTTTTAATGATCATTATTATTCTGTAAGCATCTGAAGAAGTCGTTTGTAACGACGAAACGCGTCATGCTATGTAGTCAATAAAGTGTAAATCATAAGTTCAATTGTTTGAATTTAAGTTATATTCAATCTAAAATCTTTGTATTGTTATAATCAAAATCGTGTTTTTCTGTTATTTGATATTTATGTAAGGCTGTTATTTGAGTTTTTTCGTATTTATGCGCTATGATTCTTTCTTCGAGATTTTGTGATGTTTGTGCTATATAGCATTTACTGCTATTATTACATGGTATATTAGAACTAAAATTAACATCATCATGTTTACGACATGAAACACTTGAAGAAGTTCGTACTCTTCTCATGAAAAATAATTACCCATTAAATTTGATCAACAAAATCATGAAAAACAGAACTCATAAATTATAAAAAAAGGTAAATCTAACGAAAATAATTACCTTCCCCTACCATATATTCCAAAATTGAGTAAACTTTGAGTAAACCTTACAAATAACACTCATAAAATGAATACACAACAATCACCAAACATCACATCTCACAACTCATTTTTTCCAGATCTACCTTCAATTTCACAAACATGAATCAATTAATATACATATTCTGGATAAGTATGAAACTAAACTATATGTAATTATATACATGTATATATAAATCACACTTATTAGAATCACCTGGCTTACCATGAGTTTTTCAGAAGTTTCCTCATGGCGAAGAAGACTAAAACTTCCGAAGGGAATGCTAAGCCAGAAATATTCCTCTGATACTAAAAATCAATATGTAAAAATACAAAAAAACTAATTTGATTTCTCTAAAAAATAAGTTTGGCATTTTGATATCTTATTTTGACTGTTTTTTATTTTCAAGAGTGTAGTGGTGAACACACGTCTCATCAACAGTTATAAATCGACGCAAAAATTCGTTTGGATTACGCCTATACAGCGCGAAATTTCTGGCAGAAATGTTTTTTGGAATCAGTTTTTGGTCGAACGTTAGCAAACGAGGCACCCATCTTGCACACAGCTTTTTCATGCTCAAATGGTTGTGCCAAATATTTCACACACGTTCAGCTGACATCCTATAGGTCTCAGCTATCTCATGCACTTTCACTCTGCGGTCTTCCAATACTATTATATGGATTTTCTCAATCATTTCTTGGTTGTGACCTCAACGGGCCGCCCTGATCGAGGCTCGTCAGAGGTGCATAACGACCTTTTTGAACTTAGAAAACCACTGCTTAAAAATTGAAAATGATGGGGAGGAGTCCCCCAGTGTTGAATCCATCTCTTTTTCTTTTTGGTCAAATAGAAGTATTGGATGACAGCACTTTTCTCCAAATTTTCTATTTTCACGAAAACAACGAAAGCGTTTCGCGCAATGTGTTCGCAAACGCAAACTAACGTAGCGATTGGACTGAAATTTTACATACAAGCTCAGTAGGAATAGTACTGTAGGACGTCGTTCCAAAACTAGACCTAGTGGCGCCATCTCTTCATCAGGTCGTAAACTTTTCACCCCACCCTCGTAATATATATATTACAATTATAGACTAGTGGGTTAAATACTAACAAATTCTATTTACAATCGCAAAGTATCGACACAACATTGCGATATATTATAACGACAAAAAATAATGATATATTTTTTACAAGAACATCTGTACCTGGCATGTTTTTTCCTATTGCATCACATTTCATCGGGTGAGATATGGATGCAATATCCAAGATGGTGGAGATTAGCTAGAAAATTCATTGGTCCCTTTATTGAGACCAAAAGCTAGAAAGTATCATCCCTACAGTTACAAACCAAAGTGGAAACAAAAGATGATAATGTTCATTTCTTTGATTTCGTAGGATTTACTATATTGTCTTTATATTATTTACTATAAATTCTTCATAGATGATATTGAAAGTCATGCAAACGTTCGAATGACAAATATGTCGTAATGTCACATAATACCCTTATATAGATTTTATATTCAGCAATCAACAGATCATAATCAACAGATTGATATTGATTTTTTCACTCACCTGTCGTTTGACACTGGATGAACTGTCACTTAGACTACCTGAGGCTCCAAATTTGCGACCTCGTTGCTTGTGGCGTGTTCCGGTGTTTGTGCTGACCGGAGGCGGACCGCCAGACGCTATCGCTTCTTCTTCGCCTCCTTCGATAGGCTGAAAACATATCATAAACCGTCAACATAAGCAGTTATTGATTAATCGGAGTATATCTTGACGACCCATATCATTAATTGAATTAGCGAAATAAAATTTAACGAATAGATCACGAAATATGTGGAACACAAATAGCGTCATATTTACTAATTAATAGTATACTGAAAATTCCACTACGCATTAATTGTTCAGGACATACCAAATTTTCCACAAAAATTTATTTCTAAAAATTTAATTAAAAAAATTAAATTTTCTAAAAATTAATTGAAATGACGCAAATAACTTGAAAAAAATTATTGAGTACGTAATTCTAACTATTCGATAAATTGTAATAAGTAAATGGCGATTGGGAGGGGTGTTCAATTCGACTGATATCTGTTATATTACATACTCTTCATATGCTTCATCGAATATAGTACCTAAATGCGGTTCCTGCGTCATTCCTGCAGATCTTGCTTGGTATCGTATAGTGTAGTCTAAGTTACCTCATAGTAGTTAACGTCTTTCGTACTTTCTGACATATTTATATCGATTTGGGAATAACACACAGATTTACTGAATGTTTCAATCCTTCATTTATTTTAATCATTCACATCTCACTGCGGTTGTGCCAAATCAATCAAATAACCGCCTTATCATAGTACTCTGTGAAATCCTACTGATTTTATGAATGAAGCTGTATTTTTTGTTTGAAATCCTACTTCAATTTCATTCGTAATCTTATGTTTTGTTTCTCTTTGAACATATTGTTTCTGTGATTAATTTTCGCTAAATTTATTATCCATTTATTATTTTTATATATATTAGTGGAGTTCGCTATGAATTTTTGAATAAGGACATATTATTATTATTTTATTCGTAAATGAACTCGAACGAAAGGTTTATTTTTGAATAGATTGGCTATGAATTTGATAGAAATAACGGTTTATACATAGGACGAAATAATATAATAATAATCATAATAATAATAAGTCTTTATTATCCTACAGGTAAAAATACCCAGTAACAGGAAATATTTCAAAACATATACAGTATTAACACTTAATAATAATTATAATACAAAACATTTAAAAAAATAATAATCAATAAAAGAAGTAATTATAATGAGTAATTGATAATACTAATATAATATAACATACGTCAAAAGATTATAAGTTAATTTCTATTATAAATAAAATTCAATTTATAAAGAATAACCGATAAAAGAATCAATAATAATGGGTAATTAATAACACCAAAAAAAAATATAACATCTTATACGTCAAAATTATATAAATTATATATTATATTATATATCAATAGATTCTAAGTACACCAGACTAATGAAAGCAAATGAGTCACTGTTGATATCGCATTTGTCAGACACGTCCTCGAATAAGGAACACATATATCTAATGGGTGATTATATGAGAGAATTAGACTTCGGAGTACCCAATGAAAAAAATTGGCTTGATCTTGAACATTGTTTGGGTACGTAAAAATCAATTGAACTAATAAGGCAGGACAGTCTATATAGCAATGCAAGAGATTATACAGAAACTTCAGAGATAACAGGTTCTTGCCAACTTCAAGTGTTTTAGCGCCAAACATGTTCAATAGATCCGTTTGGCTATATCCTCTTGCCGGATAAATGTGATTTTCTCTCCAAATAAGATATTTGATATTTCGTTGTATTGACTCTAAATGTTTTTTATGAGAATTATAAATAGGACGCCAAATCATACATCCGAAATCCAATTTGATATTAAATAAGAAATTATTAATTTTGTATTCGAAAAGTGTCCAGCATTATGCACAGATTTCAAAACTGTTTGATTATTATACCTAGAATTTCGGAGACCCTGGTGAGAATGGTTTCATTAATCGCATAGTCAAACTCTATTGGTTGTTTCTTTTTGGTGAATGTGAAAACGTTACATTTAGTTACATTAATATTAAGTTGATTGCGAAAACACCAATCAGATACAGCAGTGTATCTCCATTTCCGTTTGTTGAATTCGAAGATCTGGCTATCGAGAATTTTTATTTTAACATTCTAATTCGTATTTAGTATCCATAAACTTATTGTTCATTTACAATTTTATTATATTTGAGAGTATATTATATAAAATACCGTACACCTATGTTGTATTCCATTGATTCACTATTGTTTGTTGCATTCAAATTTATTAATACAACCAAAGATTAGAAAATCAAATAATCAATAGTATTTTAATCTCCTTCAAGAATAAGCGACAAAGGGATCGATTAATTTTCGCTAAGTACGATCAATCATTCGATATCAAACACTATGGTGAGAAAATTCAAAATATCAAATTCATCTAACATCCAAACTATTTGACAAGAAATCTAAAGACTACAAGAAATTGTCTGTGTTGCATACGATTTTGAAAATTGTTTCAAACAAAAATTATAAATCAATGAATTTAATCAAACAATTCAAAACAAAATTTTCAAACAAGTTATTGCTTCAAAGCAATGTGGTTGTTTCATTCTCACCGAAAGAGAAAGAACAAAATTTTAAGAATTTGGGAATTCATATATAATATATATATATATATATATATATATATATATATATATATATATATATATATATAAAGGGTGATTTTTTAAGCGTAGTTTTTTTTAAATCGAATAAAACACTCAATCTGCATCATATATTCAAAATTTTCATTGAAATTGACAACTTGGCCTTTGCCATTTCACATTTTAAAGATAACTCCATGTATATCTTGTCCTCGGCTCCGTATCAAATGGTCCATTCGGAAGCTCCAATTTTGCGTCACTTTTTCGAGCATTTCGGTCCTGTATCCCACGAATGACGCGTGTTATGTTATCCTGTAAGGCTTCAATCGTGTTCGGCTTGTCTACATACACTAAGGACTTTACATAACCGCACAAGAAATAATCCAGAGGCGTCAAATCACATGATCTTGGCGGCCAATTCACAGGGCCATTTCGAGAGATAAGCTGCTCACCAAATTCATCCTTCAACATGTCCACTGTTTCACGAGCTGTGTGGCATGTGACACCGTCTTGATGAAACCACATGTCAACCAAGTTCAACTCGGCCAACTGGGGCAAAAAAAAGTTGCGACGTATCATAAAGTGGCTCGATATCGCTCGCCGTTGACGGTAACGTTTCTTTCACTGTCGTCTTTGAATGATCGATGATGCCACCAGCCCATAAACCACACCAAACTATCGGGATGCATCGGTAATTCTGTTATGGCATGTGGCTGTTCATACACTCCAGATGTGACAGTTTTGTTTATTTACATATCCGTTAAGCCAGAAATGAGCCTCATCGCTGAACACAATTTTTCGATAAAACATCGGATTTTCATTAAGCTGTTCTAAGGCCCATTCACCAAAAATTAGACGTTGTGGTAGGTCATTCTGGTTCAATTCTTGCAGAAGATGAATTTTATAGGCTTTCAAACCCAAATCAACACGTAAAATTTTCCATGTGGTTGAGTAACACATGCCCAATTGCTGAGAACGGCGACGAATTAACATTTCACGATCCTCATTAACAATTTACGCTACGGCTGCAATATTCTCTTCAGTAAGCACTGTACGCATGAGACAATGGTTTAATATCCAACAAAGTAAACTTGGTGCGAAATTTGGTGATAACAGCACGAATTGTTGATTCACCAGATCGATTATGACGACCATAATATGGTCGTAACAAACGATAGATACACATTACACATAGGAGCACGAATTTTGATAAAATTTCAACAATTTGCAGTCGTTGCTCGTTTGTAAGTCTTTCCACGATGAAATGGCAGGGTGTACTGAAAACTTTACACTTTAACAGATGACGTTTGGATGCCATTACCAACCAGTGCCGCCAACCTGAAAAACCTAACTGTTAAAAAATCACCAGTTATAAATTTATATAAAACTCTCAGGGAGCTGTCTACACAAATGTCAACGAAAACAGAACGTATCACGCGAGGAAATATTAAGTGTGTTCCGAAAAACATAGAACTTGTTGAATGATAATACCATACAATTGTTTCATCCTTGTTGGAAATTTTCAGTGGCATAAATCATAACAATTGAGTTTCGATGGTTTTCAAAACGCACCCAGGTCCCATCTTCGAAATAAGGCGACCATTAATTCGTGAACTAATCACCTGAGCTCCCTCTATCGAAGATACAAGCATTGCAGATCGCTTTCTCGTAACAAGCTCAGTGCGTGCATACATGCTTATAGACCTTTCATTCAAATACCTCAAAAAATTATCTGAAGATGTGTGAAAATGGTCCCATACCTAGCGGGTAATTCGATAACTAATGTTCAGATTCACAAAAACTCCTTTTCGCCATGAAAACACCATTGAAAAACTCATGGTAAACTAGATTTTTCAAATCACTCCTTCATTTTGTAGGTATCATTCGCGCAATAAAATTGGAAAGTCTCGAAACCTACACGAGAGTGTTGTTCATTTTATCAACAACGTAAGACATGAAAGAATAGCAAACTCTCATTTACACCTATAGGCCTACGAATTTTTCCTTATGATGGAAATTGCATCATGTGAAAGCATGAAAATCATTTACCGATTATGCATTTCTAGTCGTTCTGTTTGTTCTTAATGACGCATGAAAATGATCGTTTATTATCTCTCAATCAAAACGTGAAGGGTAACAATGAACAAGCCATGTAGTAATTATTTCGAAAGGAACTCGTGCTGTGACGAGATTTTATTAAATTTGGCAGATGCCACCACACGGACAAAAGTATCATGAAGATTACTGCAGATAACTCACCAGGTGATATCTGAAATTACAACTTTTCATCCTTAATGATGATTTCAGTATTCAAAAAGGTCCTGTCGTTCCTGTCAAGCCATAGGGGCTAATAGCGAACACGTTCCAAAGAACAGGTGACTTTTTGGTCCCAACACTGGTTAAGAAATTATACTGTAGTAAAATATCTCATTTCCGCTTACAGGACTATTCACGGCACAGACAACCAGCTACATATTCATTTCATCGATAAGTTTTGTGGAGAATTAGCAATACTACAATACTGTACAGAATTATTCAAAATGATCATGGACTTACGACTGAAATTTTTTCATCATTCAGACTTGTCAAATTCAAAAGAATTCATAAATCATCCGAATGCTATTGTCATTTACTTCATAAAACTTTGTTATGCATCCGCAGTGAAATATGTTAAATAGAACTCTGTATAAAATACATCAGAGCAAATATTTAAGCTTTTTGTGACTACATATTTTCCTGAACGATTACACCAACCTCTCTGCATTAGCATTATAAACAAGGGGAAGTCCAAGTATTACGTAAGCATACGTATACATATTACGTGTGCTACTCATTTTTTATGACATCTAGGCATGATTGCAAAGCCTATTTACATATTTCTGGAATCATGTTTAGTGGTCATGAACCAATAATAAAAAACGAAATAGGTTCATTCAAAAAATTATGCATTTTTTGAATGAACCTATTGCGTTTTACCATTGTTTACGTGAGCATGGAGGGGTGAAGAGGGGATGAGTAAATTGCTTCCCTTTGCTGACAATCGGAGGTGCTAAGCGATGTAAAAAATTTGCAATAAATCAGCCCACATAACACTTCAACAGGCGTCAATGAATAACAAAAGCATAAAGTTATATATTAAGAAGAACAATATAACAAAGCATAACATATAGATCAGTGCAGGGATTCCCAAACTGTGGTGCGTGAAGATATGTCAGGTGGGCGTGAGCACAAGACCAGTTGATAATAAAAATTTCTAAATAAATAAAATCAATACATTCTTAACTGTTTTTACGTTATAGATTTTTTAAATCAATCTTGATGTTTAGAAAACTTAACAATCCATGTGTATAAAACATTTTATTTTAAAGCAGAAATATAGTCGGAGAACAGACATGTCTTATATCAGGGATTCCCAAACTGGGGGGCGCGCCAAGCTTTTGGCTGCCAAAGTTTGGCTTCCAAACGAACTCAATGCTGTCCTAAAACAGTGTATTAAATTTGTAAATTACATAAAAAACAGTGCATTAAATACTCGACTGTTTAAAACGCTTTGTGGGGATTTAGGAAGTGACCACAAAACACTGCTATTTCATACAGAAGTACGCTGGCTATCCAAAGGTAACATGCTAGCTAGATTATTTGAGCTCCGAGATGAAGTAATCACTTTCTTACAAAATCAAAGCAAAATGAGCTAAGCATAGAATTCAAGAAACCAAGTACACATGTGTCTTGGCTTATTTGTCAGACTTCTTTCACTCATTGAACAACCTTAACTTAAAACTGCAGGGTGGAGAATCAAATATTAGTGAATCATCGTGATGACATCAAGATGTTCATTGAGAAATTGAAGCTTCTTTGGAGACGAAAAATATCAGCAAACCCTTGCAATTATTCAAATTTTGCCAAAATAATGTCAATCTCAGATGAGCCACAGTTCAAGGAGGTTTTTGAAGGGTCCCAAATGAAAAGCCTAATATTAAATCATTTGGAGAACCTCACTGAAGAGTTCAGGAAATATTTCCCAGACACTTGTGACGAGGTTATTTACAGACTGTCAACAGACCCATTCAATATCAATATCAACTCTCTGTCAGAAGCACTGCAAGAAAAAGGTTTGGAGATAAAACATGATTCCTCTGCCAAGTACGACTTTGACAAAATGGACAAGTCATCATTTTGGATCAAATATTTCAAAGTGTACCCTCGTGTATCACAGGCAGCTATTCGATTATATCTGCCTTTTTCGAGTACCTACTTGTGTGAAAAGGCATTTTCAACCCTCGTTGCAATTAAAACTAAGTTCAGAAACAAACTTGATGTTACCAGTGACTCACGTTGTGCCCTTACTAAAACACAACCAAGAATAGGTTTACTAGTGAAGAAAATGCAAGCCCACTCATCTCACTAGTTTACTAGTTTATTATGTTCTTTTTGTCTATGTTTTTCTCTAACACTATGTCTTTAAATTGACTCTTCAGATGTTGTTCTTTGTGTTATTAAAAATACATGTTTTGTTTTCAATGTAATTCTTGGTTTTTTTCACATGCCCCTAAAATTTACTGTGAAGGGGAGCGTGGATGGTTTCCATTTTGACAGGAGGGGGCGTAGTAAAAAAGTTTGGGAACTTCTGATATAGATGGATATTCAAAAGACTAGAGTAAGGTAGGCATCAGATTATTAAAAATGTATTTCAACTCTTTAATAGAAAATGATCCTATGGAATATATTAAACAGTGAAGAATAGAATTTATTTCCTCATTAACCAAGTTCATTTCCATTAATCAAGTTTTCATTGATATAATAATATTCACAATAGAAGATATAATCAATCGAATCACAAAACAATCTTACTCTTCCCGCTATTAAGTTCCTTTTTTTTCTTAAAGATAACGATCGATAAATATGTAAATATACAAAGTTTCAATCTCGCTGATTCGATTTTGTCGAAAATTTATAAGGTTTAAACATAATCGTTTACTTCGACATTAAATTTGTATATAGATATGTGTACACGATTACGATACTGGCTATTAATCAGAAATGTACGGAGACTATTAAAAAAACATTAATCTTGTAGCGTATATCACTGAATAACCTTGAGAGTTGGCGAAAACGAGAAATTACATGAGCACATCGACTTACACAATTCAACAGTATCTTTTGATTGATAGGAGACTTTTGTACTATTTGAGAGATACTTGTCTGATTATAATCATTGATTTATCTATTATACATACACACAGACGATATATATATATATATATATATATATATATATATATATATATATATATATATATATTGAATATCTATCTGATTCGTGAACCATTTTATTTATATTGTAAAAATTTGCTTTTTGGGTTTTTTTCACCCACCTTTATCAAATTGATACAAATTGTAATATGATCGCTAAAACAAAAATGAATATAAGAATAATGCCTACAAAGACACCAATGATTTGAAATCTTACCACAAACATGAACACCTGAGACACAAAAGTCGACAGAAATAACAATTATATTGACAATTACACTCAAAATTTCTGAAATTTTTCTTCAAAAAACAACATGTTAAAAGCTTTATTTTTGATTACGTTTCGTTTTATATCACAAATTTGTCGAAATTAATCATTAACTGCATAATTAGTTTTGACAAAGTTGTGATATAAAACGAAACGTAAACAAAAACAAAGCTTTCAACATTAAAAATAGCCTGTTATTGCTAAATATATTAAAAATAATTATCTCAAATAGGCAATAAATTAATTTTGAATATATATATATATATATATATATATATATATATATATATATATATATATTTCAAATTGATTTATTGCCTGTAAGTTACTTTATTTTAATGTTTTTAGCAATGACAGGCAATTTCAATGTTAAAAGCTTTATTTTCGTTGACGTTTCGTTGTATCTCATAACTTTGTCAAAACTAATAAATAATTGAATTTTAGGAATAACTATGGATATCAAAACGTCAAAAAATTTTTTTTTTTGAAAAAAATCTAATTGGTTTTTTGTTTTTTTCAGTATTCAGAGGAATTCTAAAAAATTATTCAATTCAAATAATTTCACTACTTCACAATCACGGTTATAAAACACCAAATCAAGCATTTTATCGAAGCTGTTGTGTACAAAATTGAATTGAGTAAGGTTAAAAATATTAGCAAAATTATTGAGTAGGAAAGTATATGTGTTAAGGTTTTGATTGTTATTGACTGAGGATTCAGCATAACATGTTATGTAAAATCGCCCAAAATAATAACTTTATGTTCGTACATATAGTCAAGTGACTGTATTGGATCAAACAGTTCTGCATAGACATTTACTTTGTGCTTGAAGGAATATACATAATTGAAATGAAGATATTTCCCGCTGACAGCTTCATTTTAAGTAAAAAAAATATCTACTAGAGTGAAACTAGAGAAAACTGTAGGAAGCTTAATCCGACTCGTCAAGATGTCATGATAAAAGGACAATTGCTCTCCTCCACCGCGTGACAATACGGTTTTTGAAAATATTTTATCAGCTCTGAAAACATTATAATACTCCTAGAAAAGTTCACCCCAAAAAAGACGAATCCAGGCATGTTTGAGTTATCGCTTCTATGTCAAATTGGTCCTGTACGATGTTGTTATGAAACTGTACTGTCTTTGTTCGTAATCCCCGCGTAGTCTGATAATAAAGGGGGTTTTTCGGAGGTATAGAACTTCAAATTGCAATAAAACAACGATGGATCATTCGATTGACAAGAATATTTTTTATTCGAAAGATAATCTTGTGGCATTACATTTTAAATATGATTTCTGGTACATGACCGCCACGGCTGGCTCGGATGTAGTCCACTCTGGATGTCCAATTTTTGATGACTTTTTCCAACATTTGTAGCGGTTTATCGGCAATAACACGGCGAATATTGTCTTTCAAATGGTCAGGCGTTTGTGGCTTATCCACATAGTTCACATAGCCCCGAAAGTAGTGTAACGGTGTTAAATCACAAGATCTTGGAGGCCACTTCACAAGTACAAAACGTGAAATTAGGTGGTCACCAAACGTGCCTTTCAATAAATCGATTGTGGCACGAGCTGTGTGACATGTTGCGCCGTCTTGTTGAAACCACAGCTCCTGGATATCATGGTTGTTCAGTTCAAGAATGAAAAAGTTAGTAATCATGGCTTTATACCGATCACCATTGACTGTAATGTTCTGGCCATCATCGTTTTCGAAGAAGTACGGAGCAATGATTCCACCAGCCCATAAAGCGCAACAAACAGTCAGTTTTTCTGGATGTAACGGTGTTTTGACATACACTTGAGGATTATCTTCACTCCAAATGCGGCAGTTTTGTTTGCTGACGTAGCCATTCAACCAGAAGTGCACTTCATTGCTAAACAAAATTTGCGCGATACTTATTCCGCAATGAACCATTATTTTCGAAATAAAATTGGCCTATTTGCAAGCGTTGTTCAGGCGTGAGTCCATTCATGATGATTTGCCAAACCAAGCTGAGAATAAATCACTTCTCAGCTGTCAAATCGGTCGCCATCTTCAACAGTCATGCCAACTTAAAGTTCTATACCTCTAAAAAATCACCCGTTAGATATTAAGACAAGTTTCGCTCTTACCTATATTCGATTTGGAGCTTTCACCACATAGGAGAGGATTGTGCAAATCATCACCTAGTTGCTACTCAATGTTAAAGTTACTAATTCTAAACTTTTTGCATGATTCGACATAAGCTGTACTTTTCCCAAATTCGACATAAGCTGTGCTTTTCCCAAACTGTATGACTTTGTCTGCAACAAAGTATATGCAGCAGATGGACTTGAATCACTGGTAAGGTATTCATTTCTACGAATTCAATGATTCAAAAATATAATTAATACGATGATTAATGCACTAAGAATACAACTGTTAAACTGTTGCACCAAGTTTATTGACACTAATAAAAATATATATTCGTGCACGTTAACACCCTTAATCAAGATTAAATGTTGTAACCAAATGCTATATCTCGATCGGATGTAAGCTTTGAATGTTTTCATTCAAAACGCTTCTAACTCATTTTTAATGAAGCCATTTTTAATTGCTACATCCAGCTATTATCAGATTATAGAAATGGTTCACATTGTGTACTGTTTTAAAGGAAGGACCTTAGCTTTCTTCATACGAGATAATCCATAGACCCAAAGGTTATCTCTGGAAATCGAGCAGGTTGTTAGTGAGGTGCAATGCGAAGAATCCATGCGAACTATTTTCATATGTTGCTCTAAAGAACTGTGCATTTCTGATTAACAATGTAATACACTGAGGAAGAATTGGTCAATTTGATGAACAATCCACAAAACGGACTAAGAAAAACCTCTTAACTTGTTATACATATTTGAAAAACTGCCTACATAACTTTTAGAGTTTTAAGAATTACACACGCCAACACACAACTTGGTGCTGCGATTTTTTAACTGTTCCTGAGTAATTTTTGGATGCAGAGTGTAAAAAAGTTCTCAGATTTTGTCTATCAGATCTAGTTTTTGAGATTTTTTAAAAAATTGTGTATATAATTTACGTTATAACTGTTTAATATATAATATTACTATTGACAGTTAAAAAAAACAAAGACACATGGATTTAAGTATTTATTGCAAAAACTTAATTTACATAATTACATTAGTCACTAATCACATAAAAATTTTCTTTTATACGATTTTCTAGAATGGAGTTTACTAGGGCAGTCACGCTAAAGGCTCCAGCAGTAGTCCGCCATCATGTGGCTAACCCATCGTCCTTGATAACGATGTTCCATAGTTTTAATATCCTGGTGGAATCTTTACCCCTGTTCTTCACTACAATCACCTAAGTTTTCTGGAAAACGATCTAGGTGGCTGTGGAGGTAGTGAACTTTTATACTCATGTTACAGCCGAGAATATTAAAATTTGAAAGCATAGTTTCCACTAATTCTACGTAATTCTCTGCTTTATGATTGCCAAGAAAATTTTGTACAACTTTAACAAATGAACTCCAAGCGTTAGATTCAGTCTCGTTTATTGATGTGGTGAATTGTGGATCTTTAACAAGTTGCCCTATTTGAGGACCATCAAATATACCTGCTTTTAGTTTTTCCGTGCTAATGCCAGGAAATTTACGTGACAAATACCCAAAACAATTTCCATCTCGATTTAAGGCCTTCGCAAATTGCTTCATTAGGCCTAGCTTGATATGCAAGGGCGGAAGTAAGATTTTTTTCTCTTGAAACCAAAGGTTCGTTGATCACGTTTTGTATTCCTTGAATCATGACATCTCTTGAAGGCCAATTTTTGTTAACCCAGTGCTCATTTTTAGCTCTGCTGTCCCAAAGGCACAAAAAACAAGGATATTTTGTATAACCACTCTGCTGTCCAAGGAGGAAGTTAATCATTTTCAAATCAACACAAATTGACCACTGATGTTCTTCGTATTTAATTTTTCTCAAAATTAATGCTATTGTTCCATATTCTTCCTTCATGGTAGTAGAATGACCAATAGGAATTGAGCCATATTTGTTACCGTTATGTAAAAGAACACATTTTAAAGTACGTTTTGAACTGTCAATAAAAAGGCGCCAATCATCTGGAGTGTATTCAGGCAAACCCATTTTTTCTAAGAGCCCTTTTATATTGTTACAGAATACCAAGTCATTTTCCTGAGTGAAAAAAGGCAGCAGATCCTTATCTCTTTTACGATAAAATGTAATATTAGTACCTCGACAAAGTAGATTTTTTTCTTTTAATCTGGATGCAAGTAATTCAGCGGATTCCTTTGAGAGATTCAGGTCTCTTATAAGATCGTTTAGTTCTTCTTGATTGAAACACTGCGGAGTTGCTAAATCTGCTTCAAAATCGCTGTCGTTTTCTGATTGAATTCTTTTAACTTCGTCAGACGTTGATGTTTCTGTATCATCTTCTGTCAGTTCAGGTAGACTGCTGAATGATGGAAAGGGTATTTCTTCCGAATGCACTACAGGCGTTCTTGCAGAATCTAGATCAGGATATGTCCATTTGTGTCTATTATTTCTATTTATGCCTTTAATATTAACGAGACAAAAATAGCAGTCGTCATGATGGTTCCGCGGTTCTCTCCAAAACATTGGTACACCAAACTTTAAACACTTCCTCTTTCCAGTTGTCCGCTGTCGCAAATGTTCAACACATGTTTTACATATGAAATGTGGGGCCCAAGATTTATCTTGATCTCCTAAATGAACGCCAAAATAGGCAAGATAAGCTTTTTTCACAAAGTCAGAAATCGTTTTTCTGCTCTCTTTCAAAGTGTATTCACCACACACATAACAAAAAACATCGGGATGATTTACACAGGTACGTCTGCTTGTGGATGCCATTGTTTCAGTTTAGTGTCTTGATACTACAAAACGACCAAAATTTGCACAAAATGATAGAACAACTTTACTTCGGAAAACTCAGTAATATACTAAATCAAGTACAGCCAAGCAGGTATAGAAGGATCGGGTCATAGGCAATTACAGGTATAAAAGTAATTAAGAGCATTGTATTCAGTAGTTCCTAGTATAGGAACATTGGGTCAGGGACAATTCCAGGTATCCATTTGGCTAATTACATTCTGGGAAATTTCTATTTTGACGATTAAGTACATATTTATCTCTTTATTTGTTGTCCTTTATCAGAAAAAAATATATCATTTAACCTGTAACGTGTATCTCAAAAACTAGAGCTGATAGAAAAAATCTGGTGGCATTTTTGGAATCGGCACATTAAAAACGTCTAAAATCTGATGTTAGATTTCTGGCACCAAATTTTTTTTTCATTTTGTTGGCCTGTGTAATATGCAGTTTGTTAACATGTGTTCGAATAGTACTCGTATACCACACAAACAGCCGGAACCATAATTGATTCAAAATCCCAAAATAACCTTAAAACTCGTATGTCACCTCTTAAGGGGTGCGATAAGCACGAAGTACACCCACTAAGTCGTCGACGTTGTCGTTATCTGGCCAAGATCGGCACTTTGAAAGTTGGCCGCGACGCCGCGGTAAGCTGCCGTGAATCGGTGGCTGTAGATCATCTTGTTCTTGTTGCGTGAACCGCGGCGGCCTTTGGCACGTGCACGCGGCGGACACGCGTCTCTTGGAACCCTTCTTCTGCCCCCTGCAATCGGATTCGCTCCAAAACTGGGCAGATGGGCCGGAACAGGTGGCGCGTAATGATTGTCCTCGTCGACATCGGCGAAGATTGCACGTTCGCTGTGTCGCAATTGAGCCTCAACCTCAACTCGGGTCGTAAATATGACGGCAGACCGTGAATAAACATTGAATGCGTAAGGATTACACGTATTATCACATTCTGGAACGGGATGTTTAATTTGCTCTCTTCTATTACCTGTTACATTACTCGTATTTTGTATTGGTAATAGAAAAAGTAAAGTAATAACTGAAAATAAAATTGAAAAAACTTGAAATGAACCATTAAAAATCAGTAATTAGTCAAAGAAAGAAAGTAATTAAAAGAAGAATTTGTTGACTAAATGGACGACATTTCGTTGAGTATCGTTGACCGTTCTCAAGAAAATACTGTAAGTGGTGAATTTATTATTTCCTTTCATTATTTAATTACTAAGTTTCTACTATAGGTACCTGCAGGATTACATTCATACTTAATGGGTGAATATTTTCGATTTATATTTTCAAATTTTTGAATTTTCACTTTACTTTCTACATTTTCAATATCATTTCTTGTTCAATTTTAGAATGAGAAAATATAGGCATTTGAATAATAATATTCATATAATAATGTGGACGGACATAAATCTTCAAACAGATTAAGCATAATTTTCTTCATATTTGAAAATATATTGTATAATAATCTATACATATTCAGAGTATGACAAAAAAGTCGTCTAATAGCCGGAAATAGTGGGATGGGAGTGATTTTAAATGTGTTATTATCAGTGATTCGGTGTTGGTGTAGGACAAATATGGAAAAACGAAACAATTACTGCAAAAAAATTCATGATGTCGAATACAGGTACTTACACTGAAAATGTACGAAAATAGAAGAACAAATTAAAGTCCGATTGTAGGAACCGCACAATTAGCATCGACGCCAAAAAATCCACATGATTTGGCGAAGAAATAACAATCAACAATTGCTTATCTAGAATAAACACAAAAAAGAAAAAATACATGGAACAATCGAGTGGGAAAACTAGAAGACCTTACTAAGAGAAATTCAAACCACTCCCTTCAACACATTTCCTTCAGTACCAAGCAGAAGTGGACAGATTAAACGCAACAGACTAACCCGAGCACACTAGATCCAAGTTGAGCCATGCCCACCTTAGACTTTCCAAAATCCTTATGCCCTCACGAAAAGGGTGAAAACGTCAAAAATTAAGAAGGGAGAATTAAATTCGTGCCGAGTCCATTTTCGAATTGCCCCCCTTAACAATCGAATTGCCCCCCTGTGGGGCGTAGGCCCATTGCATTAGGAAACATTGCATTAGATTGACATACGACTATCTTTACAGAAATGATAAATCACCAGAATACAGTTTATGACACACCCGTGTCACTATGAAGTACATCCTGATGTGATCGTCCAAAATAACAAAAACAACGAAAAGACAATAAAATAGAACAAAACACAAAAATTATATTGGGCTATAATACAAAATTATAAATTATCTATCTTAAATCCATCCAAATGTATAATTTATTGCAAATTATATTGTACCTGAATAAAATCACTGCTAATGATTCTCTGTGATCGAAGCAGCTCAATAATAAAAAAAGTAATAAGTATGTAAGTAAGGCCGTATTTATAATATTGCACAAATACCCAAATAACTGAATCGTACAGTTGGCTGAATTTCAGATATCAAATTCCACAAGCAAGGAAAATCAGAGTGTATCATTAAATGAATACACATTCAAAA
The DNA here is from genome assembly GCA_030704895.1 of Henosepilachna vigintioctopunctata. Classification (NCBI taxonomy): domain Eukaryota; kingdom Metazoa; phylum Arthropoda; class Insecta; order Coleoptera; family Coccinellidae; genus Henosepilachna; species Henosepilachna vigintioctopunctata. The sequence continues at coordinate 2,776,759 of JARQZJ010000062.1, read as the reverse complement.
AATAATTTTATACATCAGTACATAAACATTATCAAATGTATATAGCTATTCATAAAAGTTTCAAATAGCCACATCATCTTTCTTTTCATGAGTTTTTCAGAAGTTTTCTCATGACGGGGAGGACAAATTACTTTCGAAAGAATGCTAAGCTAGACCCTTTTTTGCTTTGAAAAGATCAAATCGGACAGAGAGCCAACGTTATAATTATTCACTATTTTCTTCATGATAAATGAAATAAAAGTGGTGCAGGAATACATGTTTACGTTTTCGACAGAGTTGCAATTTGTAACTTGATGCTTGCTTGTGTGACATAAAATATTCAAACTTAAAATAAAATGAGAACAAACATACAATATTTAAAACTTATCTATGATGATATATTTGAACCTAGCAACTAAGAAATAAATGTATGTTTAGTAACATTAAAAAACACTTAAACAGCGACAATACAAATGAAATATATCATTCAAAAATCATTATATTCATCAGAAAAAGAAAATGGACTATTGTATCTGACATTAGTAGTGGAGGTGTGATAAAAATGAAAAACAAAATATAATACTAATAATAATAAGTTCTTTATTGTCAACAGTTATAATACCCAATTACAGAAAATAATAACATAATGTTGAATACTAGCTAAATAATTGAAATGGAAGAGATATAACAAAGAGCTCAATCTAATCTTAAAAAGGTGAAATAGTAACTAAAAACTAAATAATACTTTAATGAAATATTTCAACGACCTCAGTCTGAATCAACTCTTTTAAAGAATTCCCTTTGCTCACATAACTCCTAATAATAGCTTCTATGGAGTCTAGGTGATTGTCACAATTATTGGCAATTTGGCAACTCTATTGAATGTAGACTCCATAAACCAAATGGGGGATTGTATTAGGGAGTTGGTCCTCGCAGTATCTAGGTGAAATATTACTGTAATACTAGAATTTTGCCTAGGAATACGAAATTTCAAAGCGGACAACAGAAGATGGCAATCAATACTATTGTGCAGTAATTTGTATAGAAATTAGAGTGATACAGTTTCTCTCCTGTTCTACAATGAGATTAAACTAAATCGACTCAATAATTCGTTATGACTGACTCCTCTGTGTGGATAAACTTTGTCCTTCCTCCAAACTAAGAATTTTAAGAACCTCCTCTGAATAGCCTTAAGATGGCCTTGATGGCAAGTGTAAATAGGATGACAGATCATGCTGCCATGCGCCAACTTGCTACGGATTAGGGTATTAAATAGTCCTATGAATGTTGAGAAATTATTGAAATATTTGACATTGCGAATAACGAATCCATATATTTTCTAAGCAGATGAAATGAGTTAGGTGATGTGTGGGACAAAGGAAAGCTTCTGATCGAAGACCACACCAAGATCTCTCACCCTATCAGAACAAGAAAGAACCTGATCACCGACGCTGAAATCACACTCAATTCGGTCTCTTTTTCTTGTGAAAAAGACAACATTACCCTTTGACACATTCAAACTCATATAACTTTCCTCACACCAATTAGCAACATGGTCCAGCACGAGCTGAAGTTGAACACAGTTGGCCTGTGATAATTTCGTAATCAAATATAACAACAAGAGCTATTTTTATTGCTTGAAGAGTAATCTACGTGGTTCTTAACAAAATCTCTTCAAAACGTGTTGTAAAATTTAATTTTTTTTCTAGAACAATTTTCATACATAGCCCGTTTAAATGTCTTTCGGTCATTGTATTCCCCAGACAATTTCAGACTCATCGCAGGGTAGTCGATAACATTAATTGTTTTGCACGAGCGTGCTAATGAAATCAGTATGACTTTTTAATCGCTGGGAAAAGCTCCTCCCTTCGGTCACATGACTCATCTGACATTTCCATATAAGCGGAAATTTTCTTGCAACCTCTATAATTTCATTCTTTACGAAGAATATTTTTGAACATTTCATTCTTTACATGATTCATTTTATCCGTCTAAGGGTCATGTGTTTCACAAAAATAACTTAAGATATTATAGATTCCCCTATGTTTTCATTTTTCTCTAGTTCTTTCTGATAAACTGTGTCATCATCATGTCCTCAGGATTTTGTTCCTATAATTGTTTTGCATCGTTGACTACAGATGTATGAAATTGCGATGAAACGTGCATCATGCAGTATTCATGGATATTTTTCAATCAGCAAAATTATCGAGTTACAAATGAATCCCAAACTCCAGCTACAATTTTTGTTAGAAATAATGCGCAATATAAACAGAGTGCACCTTTCAGATCTTCAGAATAAACTTGCAAGAATAAGTTTGAAACTACCTTTGATTTGATTTGAAGAGAAAAAGCGCCGAGGAAAATGAAGCTTTGCGAACTGATCTGTGATTTACTGCCACGTTTGAAAGTTATTCTATTACGTTATTTGTTAAATTGTATATATGGTTTTCCAGAGTGAAACTTCAGTCCTTCGAATCGCAAAATTGCATAAAGGTGCATGTTGCACTGAAGACTGTCTCTCTATCTTTCGTTGGCGTAACAGTTTACCAGTGACCGACCACTCTCCCAAGAGGGGGCAGCTATCCCTTCCAGTCTGCACCACGCTAAGCCAATGATACTTTTCGAGATATTGAGCCATTTGGAACTGATTCAATTTGAGAAAGTTGAAATGAAATGAAACCTGACATTTTTAACTAGAAAAATTCAGTTATTAACTTGAGAAGAAAAAAGCAAATATATTTCTGTTGGTATATAAAACGATAAATAGTTCAAGAAATTTGTGGACGGATGTTATCTGAACCCTCACTACCTTCTTTTGTCTCCAGTCTTATTGAACGAAAATGACGATAATATTGATTGCATGAAACTTATGAAAGGAATGAATTAATTTACGTAATTCACAATTCACTAATCGATTGGGATGCTTGATGAAAATTTAACAACATAATTTAAATAAAAGTAAGCAGTTTGTAATGTTCACTTTAATTCAGTCAAACTTGACAATATTAGTTCACCAACACAGTGGCTTAATCAGATGTACATGGAAAACATCTGATTAGCCACTGTGTTTGCTAAATAATATTGTCAAGTTGACTGAATTGAAGTGAAAATTACAAACTACTTAGTTCTATTCAAATTAAATTCACAAATATATAGTTATATATAGTTGTGTGTTAAAGTATTTGAGTATAACTCTTGATTGCCATTTGCGGTGGGATGAGCAAATTGATGATATTTGTTTTTAACACTGAAGTTATTCCTGCATAAATTCAAATACTTCAAGAAAATTCTATCCAGACGTTATCTCAGAGTCATTTATTTTGCACTTGTCCAGAGCAAGCAGAGATTGCAATACTGCATTATCGCATGCGGTGCCTCTACAAAAAATCATTTGCAAAAGCTGCAAATTGTGCAGAAGAGAATACTCAAAGTTATACACAAAAGTGTCCAGTACTCCTCAAATTTACTGCTTCAGAAAATTTTAATTTTAGATATTAGACAAATCTCAATAGTTTCGAGCACAAGTATCCTACTCGCAATCGAATCAATTCAACCCAAATGTAAACTCAATGGACTTTGTTAAAAACAGAATAAAATATTATGTAAACTAGTGTTGTCCTGGTTCGGGTCTAAGGGCCGTCGTCGGTTGGCTTCCAGCTTGGCTTCGTCAGTCCACTTCCAGAATCAGAAATGGAACGACCCCTGAAGAAGCTCGCCACTCGTGCTAGCGAAACTACGGCCCTTAGACCCGAACGAGGACAACACTAGTTCAACAACTGGCCGAGAAAGCCTCAACCAATTTGTCAAAATATTATGTATTGCTCATAGGTAGAGCAGCGGTGCATGAATTTTTTGAGAATATGAAGTTTGTTGTTCAGTTGATTTTTCTGTTGATTTTTCTGCTGTTTCGTTATTTTCATATTGTAGTCTAGGGGTGCTCAAACTTGAACTGCTGGCGATCTACCTCAATATTTTTAGACTACTTACGATCGACTCTTAGAGGCTGCAAGTATGTGTGATGCAGGGTGGTCGTGTATACAAGATACACCCTACCTATCTAGGTAGGTTGTACCGTGGCAGATATAGAAATTAGCTTTCCGCACAATATGCGTTATTTTGGTAAAGGTTTGGGTTAGGTTTAGTTAGGTTCTTCTCCACAATATCAATGAAAAAACTCATAGTTACTCAAAATTGCGAGTTTATTGGTTGTTACAAAACAAAAGAGTTACATATGGTGTTAAACTTAACTAAGGAGTGACTTTAGAAGTTGAAGCGTGGCACTACATGTCCTCAGCATACTTTTCATAAGATGGTACGTAATCACTGAGTGCTAATCGCAAGAATGATGACATATGATCGTCACTTAGTCGATTGCGATATTTTGACTTAATTACCTTCATTTCAGAAAATGCAGACTCGCACAAGTAAGTTGACCCAAACATTGCCGTCAGTTGAAGGGCGATTTGCCTTAGATTCGAATATTGATTTTCAAATATAAAACACCAGAAATCTGTATCAGATGCTGTAGCTTTGAGATGTATATCTGATATAATCTGCACCAACTCATTTTCAACAGAACACGTGTTCATATTAAACTGACTTGCTATTTCACTAGCTAATTCCTCAATGTTTTTACATGAAAAACGATAACTCATAAATGATGCTATATTTGTCAAGTTACTGCAATCATAAAAACGCATTTCGAATTGTCCCAAAATATTTGATAATATACGTATCATAATTCAATTGAGGAATCCTTGCTTTCAAAGACGGAAAATGTTTTATATCCTTTCTTTTCAGTTGATCTATCATAAGTTGCAATTTACTTTTGAATGCGTTTACTGCTCTAATCATCTCAAAAATAGTTTTTATTTCACCTTGAAGCTCCAAGTTAATGGTGTTTGTGCATTGTGATGTCAGTCAAAAATGCCAAATCAGTCAGCCATTTTTCGTTCTTCAGCATCTGAGTGTCATCACCTCTTTTGTATAGAAATGCTGTTATTTTGGGCGATAATTCTTGATACCTTTCTACGAATTTTCCGCGACTCAACCACCTGACGTCCGTGTGAAGAACTAAATCAGTGTGTTCAGCTGACTCCCTATCTTCCAACTGCAACTTAAAGTGCCGCCGTTGCAAGCTACGTGTACGGATGGAATTCACAATTTTTGTTGCAATGCCCATAATTTCCTCCGTGTTTAAAACTTTTGAACACAAAACTTGTTGATGTATAACGCAATGGAATGAAAAAAATGAAGAGAAATCTTCATTAGCTCGACACAATGCCACAAAACCGTTTTTGTTTCCAGTCATTGCTGGTACTCTATCGGTTGTAATGCACAATAATTTATAAATTGGTAGCTTGTAGTTTTTTACAAAATTTAAGAAAACGTCATATATATCTTCGCCACGGGTCTTCCCTTTAAAGGAATGACTGTCAGAAATTCTTCCTTAGCCAACATGTCATTGAATACCATCCGAATAAAAATACACAGCTGGGAAGTGTCTGCCAAATCGGTGGATTCGTCGAACTGTAAAGGAAAGTATGTACATTCCATGATATCATGTCCTCACTCATGACTTCAATACGCCTTGTGACAGTTGGACGAGATAACTGAAAAGTTCTCTAATAGCAGATATGATTTCTGTTTTATTTTTAAAATCTCCAAATAAAGACTCACCCGCTTCAATGAATGCTTCCTTCACAACCGATCCATCTTCAAATGGTTTCTTGTGTTTCGATAATATATAAGATATTTTAAATGACGCGATCGTAGCAGGTTTTGATTGCTTTGCTGGTCTTGTGAAGATGGTTTGTTCTTTTTTCAAACAAGACATCAAATCACGTACTTTATGAACCGTTTTATGATGCCTCTCTAAGTTACCACGCTTAGGTATTGCAACTGACGCATGACAAATAGGTAAGACAAATGTACTTACCCTTCACCACACAAAAGAAAAATTCTTCCTCCCAATCGTTATTAAAATGATAATAAACTTTGTATGGACGTAGTATTGCGTTTAAGTAACAATTCAGAATCACACCAAATCCTGCAGGCGCAACATTTATATCGGCGTGAACGAAAGTCTCGAATATTCCCGTCAAATGCGCCGCCCAAAATTTCTAGAAAATTTGTAGAAAAGAACGCACTCGCGATCGACCGTTTGAGCACCCCTGGTGTAGTCTATATGATTTTGCTTAGAAAGTATTGTTAATTTCTGTCATTCGAGATCGTTTGAAAGGCTGGCTTATTCGCATACTGTTTAAACATATTAAGCAAGCTTCTTACTATAGACGGGTGTCTTATTGTAAATCATATTTTGTAAATCATCTTTTGTTACACCATTACTGAATTAAGTTATTATTGTTATTATATATTTATATACAATATAGATGAGAAACGATAAACCCTAATTATTTTGTAGCTGAAACAAATCTATTCACCCTTAAACCTACGAAGAAAACCACAGGATATGCGATTCATTTCAGTCACCTGAAAGGCATGCTCAGATTTTATCATATTTCCCAAAACGAAACTTAATAAACTAGCACAGAACATTTCTGTTGAATAGAAAATGACTGGCTTTAATTCGAGTTATATTCTACCTGAGTATCACTCAATATGCGAACCTCCCGTCCCACCCAAGTGCGCACTTCATCTCGGCACCCCGCTGGGAAACGCGAAGTTGAAAATGTACAAAATAAATTTTGTACCGTGGGTGTGGTCAATCCATTTCAACCACCTCATTCCGACTCGAAGTCGTCCATCCATTCGGTAACATCGTCTCGGAAAACCCCCTGCCCCGCTCTGGTCCCCTTTTTTAAACCATTGTGCACGAATATGAATTCCGCTCAAAATAATTGTGGGTCTTGTCTGAGCATCTTGATAAATGTGAGGAGCATTTCGGACTTTATTTTTATATCCATTAAATTTAAGCGAATTCTTTCATCTTAGGGTAGATGGATGCAGGTAAAAATATTGCCGCGTCAAAAGTCGGTCTATAGTCGGATTAAAATTCACCTGAAAGGTAGTACTGAATTATTTTTGTTCCTGGGATGGCATCCGTTATTATCACATCGACGCCTTTTCGAAGAATTTAATCGTCAAGTTTCATCACTAAATACATAATAATTATTGAAACAAAAGTTACGAAGAAAACTCTTTGCGTGAAAGCAACAATGATCACAAAGATTAGTAAAAGAATTATCGATTAGTGGCATCCTAAATGGGAATACTCAACAGGCCAATCAACACTTTCAAAACATCCTAAAATTAACCCTATGATATATGCCTACAATATGTGCACATTCTAGGATATAATTTAATTTGAATTGAAAACGTATCTCCTGATGTTCAGTTTATTGTTAAATATGACCATATTGTTTCAGCAATATTGTAGCTTCCTCAAATACACTCAATTAACCATTTTTTTTTCGGAATGATGAACAAAAACAAATGTCTTCCATTGGGACCGTCATTTTACAGAAAAACAGGAAGTCTTTAAGCTTGAATCATAAACTACTACCGAGTTGACAAAATTAGATTAAAAACTATATGAACAAAACAAGAGATGTGTTCCACAGAAACAGTTTCCTTTTTTTTTGAGATGCAAAATTGACATTGAGTCATTCTTAACTGAAATACATATCATACATATCTGCGCCATATTCCATCTTTATTCGTTCATTGATTTCATTGAATTTATCAATTATACTACTCTGTTTAATTTATTAATTATACTACTCTGCTTCAGTTTCGTATCTTTCATATTTCAATTATTTGTTACATAGATGCAAAAATGGACACAATGAACTTACTTCCCAAATATTATATTCAATGATTTCCATCTAATAATTGTTCAGTTAAAAGTTGATTGAATATTCTCTAAAATGTTATGGTTTACTATGAAATAAACGAAACAACTCTGGCTAGTTTCACAGAATTTGCAAGTTCACATAGTTTGCAAACTGTTCTAACTAGGCTTGCAACGAATAGAATTTTGGGCAGTATACCGAATACCGAATATTCGGCGAGCCCCTGATGGTGTCTAACTTTCTCGATCCACGATGTTTTCATCAATCAACTTCGAAAAGAAAAAGCGAACAGTATGTATTAAATCGACAGCATAAAAATGTGAAGAAAGAAGCTACGAAAGCGCGAAAGAGGAAGAGAACTGAAGAGCAAAGTCTAAATCAAACTATTCACTCAACTTTTATGGATTGCTTCGAAGATGTGATTCAGTTTCAACAGAAATGGATCGTTTCTTAAGCATTAGTAATATATCACGTCATGACAATCCGTATATGTGGTGGCAAGCAAGGAACTTATGGTCATATTGGTCGTTTTGCAATCTGACATCACTTCTATGGATACCACAAAGATGCGCGCTGGCAAATCATGCGTTTTCTTTAGAGCATAAGTTTGATTTTGGAGATCCAAAAATTCTCTACATCGAATGTTACTACAAGAAAATAACCTTCTTGCAGATGTGCTACATTAACAATACTCCTAACAACATTAGCAAAAGAACAGATATTAAGAGTCTTAGTTGTGTTTAGAGCTACTAACTAGTTATCGTTGGATTGGCCTGGCCAAATTTCCAATGGCTAGGATCATCGGTGTTGTTGATTGTTTTCTGTGTCAATACAGTTTTGTACGTTGATGTGTCTTACTATATGTTCAATGGTAATCGATTATCGATTTAGGAGATTATGTACATGTCATTTATATATCGTACGTCGTTAACACTGCTGCATTTATTTTTAATATTATCATTATAATTATTGGATGCCTTTTGTGTCGTTTTTGTTGGTTTATTGACTTGTGTCAGATGTAGGTTTCCCTTGTTCTACAAGTAACTGATTTATTAACACCTGTCTTTATTTTTAGAATTGCCGAAGAAGAACGAAATTCGTTCGAAATATAGAATTGCTGATGATTAGTCGTTTAAATTAATTCTGCCCACCTTTGCCGATAACCCAAAAATATTTTGAATATCTTATCATTACGGCAACACTCCCTAAACATATATATAGTTTTTTATTCAAGTTATTATATTCATTTTAAATCGCATTATTAGTTAACAATCATTTTACTATCAATTTGGGGTCATCATTCTCAAACACCAAAAATAACTCAATGCCATAAAATGACATTCAAGCCTTGAATTATAGATGTTAAATGATCAGAGCGTTTTAACATTTTTCAGAAAGTTGAGAAAATATCCGTAATCTCAACTCTAATCTTTTGCATAATGTACCAACGAATGAAAAACTTAATGAATCTATTTATGACGACAGATTCTGAATCAACACATTGCCGATTATACGAAAGATGGTTCAACCTCCGAATATTATTATTATTTAATTAACAAATAACTTCGAAATCTCACTATCTAAAAAGATAATCTCGAACGTATCTAATATGTCTAACTGTAACGATACATTATTGCCGAGAATCTTGCGTATTTAAGCAGCAAGCAGAATAATTAATTATGGAAACGTTGTCATTTCCTGCCTCTAACATCGTCAAATTCGTTCAATTTTTTCCCGGAATTCATTAGAAGTCGAAATATAAATTGAAATTGATCTCTCTAATAGGGTATTAAGGTTTTTCACAGTCTCATTTCACCTCAGTCTAATTCAGTGCTTCCCAAAGTGGTCTATTTAGAACCTCAGGAGCCAATTCCAAACTTGCGGGGGTCCATACCTCCCCCTTTGGAGGAAGATGAAAGCCCATGGATCATTTTTGAACTATATATCAGAATATATCAGAATATCAATTACTTCCTCCTTTTTTATTTATTTATTCAACTTGCACTGTTTTAAAGGACTGGTTCTAATTACAAAACAGGAAAGACTGTTTTTTTGTTATCTCATGGAATTGTAAAGCATGCATCTTAAACTCATAATCCCCATTTTTTCGATATGAATCTCAGAAAGCCTTTTTCAGTCTAACATAAATACTTCAGGATAATGGTAATTTGCATCCAATTCAACATATATTATACTATGAAAATACAATTTCAAGCTAAACGAATCATACAATAATGCTGAACATAGGAATATATACTCCATACACTGCAGATATGGGGGACATATAGTGCAGTCAGCATACAACAATATGACGAAGATAATGCTGAATGCCAAACCAACTGGAAAAAGAAGACTGGGAAAAACAAGGCAAAGCTGAGAAGAAAACACTACAAAAAATTCCAAAAAAATGGGTATGAGAAACTGGAAAACCGCTGCCCCTGAACGAGAAAGCGGAAAATTGCGACAGCAATGAGCCACCCAGAAGTGTAGAGCTACTGATGGTAATGATACCACCATATTTTTTCATTTATTATTATCATTATTATTTTTATCGGCACACAATATTTTTTTCCGGGACATTTTAACACATGACCTAAAGCTGAATTCTGTGTAGGTTGTAAATATATTCCATCACTGAACCTCTACTAAGTTGAAGGAGAGCATTTTCACTATGAGAAAGCTCCAAAGTTCCTCTTGAGAATTGAATTAACTAATGGAATTGTCTTATCGACTTACTGACATATTGCAATGAATTAAATTAGAGTTAAATGAGTAAAAAAGAGTTACACAGAGTAAAGCACTATAATCGTAGAGGAGAAATAGAACAGCAAGCTGTCAGTTCTATGATTTCAGTTGGGAAGTTCCAAAAACTCTGCTAGAAACGAAGGTATGTCGCTTCAAGGTTTACAAATAATGTCATAATCACTGAATGTTTACTTTCGGAATAAAAACGGAATTAACCTATCCAACATATTCGAACATGGTAGAAAGTTGTCAGGGCAATGAGCACCAATAAAAAAGTTCTTTTTTACAATTTTATTTGGGTTTTTTATTGAATAATTGGTTTTTAAGTGTATTAGTTAAGTATATTTTTCAATATTGATGACCATAGACAAGTACCAAACAGCTTCAAGTAAATTATTCCCAAAAATTATGATAATGAACTTCGTAAAATATGTTTATATGACGGCAAAATGAAGGATGTTTTTTTCAGAGGTTTTTAAGAGAAACTTCAAATTGCATTAAAACAACGATGGATCATTCGATTGACAAAAATTTTTTTTATTCGAAAGATAATCTTGTGGCATTACATTTTAAATATGACTTTTTCCAACATTTGTGGCCGTATATCGGCAATAACACGGCGAATATTGTCTTCCAAATGGTCAAGCGTTTGTGGCTTATCCGCATAGACCAACGACTTTACATAGCTCCACAAACAGTAGTCTAGCGGTGTTAAATCACAACATCTTGGAGGCCAATTCACATGTCCAAAACGTGAAATTAGGCGGTCACCAAACGTGTCTTTCAATAAATTGATTGAGACACGAGCTGTGTGACATGTTGCGCCGTCTTGTTGTAACCACAGCTTCTGGACATCATGGTTGTTCAATTCAAGATTGAAAGAGTTAGTATTCATGGCTCTATACCGATCAACATTGACTGTAACGGTCTGTCCATCAACGTTTTTGAAGAAGTACGGACCAATGATTCCACCAGCCCATAAAACGCACCAAACAGTCAGTTTTTCTGAATGTAAGCGTGTTTTGACATACACTTGAGGGAACAACGGCAATCTCGTTTTGGGCCCATTCCATGAATCTACGCCTTGCTTGATGATCGTTTGGCTTCAATTCTTGCACGAGTTGGATTTTGTGAGCACGCAAACCAATATCCTTCTGCAAAATTTTCCATAAAGTGAATAGACACAGATCCAATTCCTGTGCTCGATGGCGGATGGACTCATTCGGGTCTTCCTCAATGCTATGCTCTACAGTAGCAATAGATTCTTCTGTACGCACCGTACGGCGTCTCTGAAAATGCTAGTTATCAATAAGAGTAAACTTGTTGCGAAAATGTTCCTTGGTTAATCGAATTACTTGCTCTGATGGACGATTTTGTCAACGATAAAATGGACGTAGTGCGCAATACGTATTCCGCACAGAACCATTATTTTCGAAATGAATTTGCACAATTTGCAAGCCTTGTTCAGGCGTGAGTATATTCATGATGAATTGCCAAATCAAACTCAGAGTAAATCACTTCTTAGCTGTTAAATCGGTCGCCATCTTCAACAGTAATGCCAACTTAAAGTTCTATATCACGAAAAAAAACACCTGTTAAAACAGTGTACAAGTAACGCATCGATGGAAAAACGTAAATTGGGAATAGATTTACGGTGCGATTGAGTTTGGGAACCTCTGCTCTATTTCATTACGATATCCATACAAGTCTGCAACCATCTTTTCGATCAATTAAATTGTAATTAAACATTTAGCCGCCCGACTCTCGAACCGGAAAAACGAGTGCTTCAAACAAGTATCGACGATTTGTTGAAATAAACTCTATTGCCGAAAATACACCGAAGAAGAGAAAAACGCAATTAAAATACACAACTCGTTTTTTTTCACGTATTTTATGAATGCTCAATAAGATTTATAATTTGGTAAACGCGACAGAGGTTTGGAATATTCCTCGAATAATTTGAAATTCAATAGGTATGTGATTTTAAATTACGCCGGAATAACGCTAACTATGCGTCCGACCGCTCAACTATTCCCATCTTAGTGATCTAACGGAGAGAAATCAAGTTTTTTTCGGATAAATTATTGGTTTCATTTGCCGAATCTGCAACGGTTTATCGATGCCAAATCAAGTCGAATGCTAGATAGCGAATTTCTAATTCTACTTCGAGTTCGCATACTTGAAATTAATAAATCAGTGGTCAAAGCAACACTGAAAATGAGACAGCATCAACTTCGGACTTCACTACTAGTAAGCCAAGAGTTGAGACAGCTTCTGTATAGTAGTCTCTTGGAAAACCAACCCTTCGTGTTTCTGATCTTCTGCAGGTTCCTGCTTAATTACAAGAATGCAAATTCCCATGAAAAGTCCATCACCAATATTTTTCAATTTTTCTTGGATATAATAAAAAGGAACGAAACGAGCAAAACGATCTCGTTTTATGGCTTCTGTATAGTAGTATCTTGGAAAACCAACCCTTCGTGTTTCTGATCCTCTGCAGGTTCCTGCTTAATTACAAGAACGCAAATTCCCATGAAAAGTCCATCACCAATATTTATCAATTTTTCTTGGATATAAGAAAACGGATCGAAACGAGCAAAACGATCTCGTTTTATGAGCTTCACCTGATCTTAGCTAAGTCCTATTTGCAGGTTGCAGAACCAAGCATTTTTAACAAATCTCAAGAAAAAGCTCTAATATTCATCGTGAAAAGAAGGACTTATATCTTCATATCAATATTGATATGAAGAGTATCAATATTGATACTCTTCATATAAATCAGTAAATTAAATTAGTAGTCCATAATGAATAGTATGAATCACTAGACTATTTAAAACACTGAAAATAGCAGGAAATTTGTTTCCTTTTCGTTGCATTATAGGTACATAATATTCACTAAAGTTGTTAGTGCTTCCAATAATTGGGTGCCCTATCTTCTTCTGAACTGTGATGGTTTGTTGAATAAGACGCTTACACCTGTAGAAAATTATCAATTAAATATCATTTCCAATCAATAAATACTCCTAACTGTTGTAATAGTTTCATACTTAGTAAACTCTCCTACCATAATATAGATTTGAATGATTTGCAGAAGAGATGATATATCCGGTAATCATCTGCCTTTCCTCCAGCTTCCCTTGGGAGAGAGGTCCAAGATGGAGTGTCTATCCCTTCGAATAGCAGAATGTTTTCGATCTAAGTCTAATGCTTCAAGTCGAGTTCTATCAATCCTCATTCACATTAAATACTTTGGGAACATCCCCTATCTTTTATTCAAAAATAACCAGATGATACATGCTGAGAACTCTCAACAGCATGTTATGTGTATAACACCTTAGATTTAACCTTATAATTGGAGAACATATCAATTAAGCATCCCCCAGATGAACATTTCACATATTAGTAGAAAGGTTCAAAACTGAACTTCTTAGAATTAATGAAAAAAAAACTATCTATTGAGTAACCTTCCCCACGTGAACCACTCGCCAATTTGCATGAGGCTAATAGCCTCGTGTAAATAAAAGGAAAAAAATTTAAATAAAATCTACTTCGAGATTCCTTCATACACGAAGAATTTCACACAAAAAAGTATATTTTCCTTTGCTCCAAAACTGTATAATTTATTACCTAAAGAATTTATTCAATCTACATCTCAGAAACAGTTCAAAATTAACGTGAAAATTTATATCAGCATATGTGACGACTTTAGAAATTTTTTTAATGAACTGGTGTATTTCTGACTTTCGTGTTTATTTGTGTGCTGCCTTGTTCTCTGTTCCCTTCTGCATCAGAGTTTTGCTTCAGCTCAATGCTGTTGATTGTTGTGTGGACCCGGATTGAGTATTTTGTTGAATGTTACTTTCAGTCATCAGTTGATGCTAACACCATATTACATAAGTTTCTTGAATCTAGGAGGTTTGTTCACACACAAAATTCAAGTTCAGGTGACAAACAATGTATGTAATAGTAAATAGTTGTAAAATTTTAAAGAAAATAATTTTCCTAGATCTAGGTTAGGTTAAGACATAAATTTTGATTACATACTCTTGTCACTTGTGACAAGGGTGTTTTGTGTTAGGTTTTCTTATGTAATTTGATTAACTGTTATATATTTTTGAATGTTTGAATAAAATTTGAATAAATAATCACTGAGATTGAATTTTCGCTAAGCTCCTGGTAAAACATGATGAAATAATAATTCAAATTAAATTTTTGGCGTAATAAACACTAATCTTCAATAGGAAACTATAAAAATGAATTCTTTGAATCGCCAAAACAACAGAACTTTTCTTCGTTGTTTGCTTGTTTTCCTCTTATTTGCGTAAATCAGTGCAGTGCTTTCAAAACGAATTTCTAGTGGATAATGCTATAGTAGGGAAACTAGATCAATAATACAAATTACTACTTATTCTACTATTCTATTATTCGACTGAAAATATATTTGAATTATTCTGAATATATTGGTCCTTTCGGGGTATTGAATGTTGATAATTAAGTTACCTACTATTGGTGGAAATGTGCAGTCTTTAGATGTTTATTTTCGTCTACAGTAATAATTTAATTTTTGTATTCTTGAATCCACAGGTTATTGAAATATCTAATACAACTATCTAAACTAGTATGTACAGTAGCTTTGTTATTATCAGAATCAGCACAAAACGAAAATATATGCTAATCTGGGAATTAACCTTGACTCTAATTTACCAAGCACGAATAAATTTTTACCATAAACAAATTATATTTGTTTTTACCTATATACATAGTACCAAAGCACGTAACTATTGTTTTCTGATGGGACTGAATTTTAATAACTCTCTAATCTCCTGAAACTGTTAAACTCTTATAGGTTCAAGACAAATGTATAAGACAAAAGATGAACATCTTTCATTATAAGATGAAAGATGTTCATCTAGTCATATATATATTTTTGTATTCTATATTTTGTCATTGATTGTTTCCGTTTTTCACTGTATATACAACATATTTTTTTCTAAAACATGGTCCATAATTATACATGGGCAATAATTAAATATTTATCCAAAGATATTTTTTTATTTACTATATTTTAATTTTTAAAAAAGTAATTTTTAATAAAGTTTTTTATTTAAAACTTATGGTACATTTTTATGATTTTATTCATAATTATTTTCAACTTCCACACCGATTTAATAGATTCAAATTGGATATTTCTTTTATTCTGTACATTAGGTATAAAAATTTTCATGTGGTCAAAACTATAGGGATGATACTAAATATTTTAGTATTATTACAACGTGATGTTCAACTGTCTGAAGGTTCAGTTCTAAAAAATTTTATCGTCCACCTCTCTAAGTAATACGATACATATTTGGTGTAATGACGTGGAAATAATTCCTTGTCAAGGTAATGCACCAGTTATGTACACTCATTTCAGACCTGAATATTCATCGTCCAACATAAATTATTTCTATATGAATAAGCTGATATATAATTTATATAGAAATATAATTTCTTCATTTCTATTTTCATATCTGTATAAACCTTGTCTAAATATATATATATATATAAATTCAATGGAAGATGAATCTACTCTGTGATAGTTCATAATTAAATGAGAGGTAATAATAAAAACTTGTCTAAAAATCACTGACTGTTCAGTCATGATTTTTAGACAAGTTTTTATATATATATATATATATATATATATATATATATATATATATATATATATATATATATATATATATATATATATATATATATATATATATAGTTAATAGTTTTCGGTATTTACCTGAGATTTACGTTGCTTGTTTATTTGTAACAGCCGTTTACATATGTTTCAAGCTAATTGGCTCTCATCAGAACGGCGTAGCCAATTAGCTTGAAACATATGTAAACGGCTGTTACAAATAAACAAGCAACGTAAATCTCAGGTAAATACCGAAAACTATTAACTCCTTTTTCAGCCTGACAAACCTTTTTCTTAATTGTATATATATATATATATATATATATATATATATATATATATATATATATATATATATATTTTTTTTTTTTTTAGCAATAACAGGCTTTTTTAATATGAAAAAGTTTATTTTTGTTGACGTTTCGTTGTTATATTACAACTTTGTCAAAACTAATGAATAATTGAATTTATGAGTTACTATGGATATCAAATGTCAAACTTATTTTTTAGAAAAACCAAATTAGTTTTTTTGTATCTTCACTCATTCTTTTCAAATATTCCTCTGATAATGAAAATGAACGAGTGAAGATACAAAAAAACTAATTTGATTTTTCTAAAAAATAAGTTTGACATTTGATATCCATAGTAACTCATAAATTCAATTATTCATTAGTTTTGACAAAGTTGTAATATAACAACGAAACGTCAACAAAAATAAACTTTTTCATAATTAAAAAGCCTGTTATTGCTAAAAACTTTCAAAATAAATATCTTAAACAGGCAATACATATATATATATATATATATATATATATATATATATATATATATATATATATATATATATATATATATATATATATATATATATATATATATGTAAGGGATTGTAGAAGAGACATCAATAATATTAGCAAAATCTATTCTTATTTGATTAGTCATAATAGCAATGAAATAAATCATACATTGTAGCCATGAATAGTATGAGAAGTCATTTTAAGAAAGAAGATGCATTGACATTTTGGTTCTTTGACAGTCACAGGAAGCAAACAATTTCAGAGCTAACCTTACTTATTCCGCCTTTGACAGACATAATTGTTTTGACAATACGAATGTGTAGATTAATGATTTTGGTATAAAGTTTAATTGTTGACGCTTTGTTGCTGTATGTAATTGATAGTTTTTTTAGAAGTATATTCAGTAATGGTTGTATCCATTTTTAGTTATTGATAACATAGAAATAATACAGTTCTTTTGTTCCTTGCCATGTAGCTTATTTTATAATCTCAACTATTTGGTAAGTCTTGATCTTCAGTATTGATTTTTATAACATCGGCTCATATTGCAGAGTCCTGATGATGGTTACGATTGTTTAACCGAAACGTTGACGAAAATAAAGGTAGTACACTAAGTGGCCTCTTTTTCCATCCGTTACAATCCCTTACACTATATAGTAATAATACGGAGGTATTCTTGTCAATTTATATATATATATATATATATATATATATATATATATATATATAAATAAACTTACGGTATAGACCTGCAATTTTTTGTAACAGCCGTTGACATATTTTTCGAGCTATTGTCTCTCTTCAGAACGGCGCAGTTCAAGTTTTAGCTGTTCGAACTTGGAAGTCAATTAAATAACACAAAACAATTTAAAAGAATCGACTTCGTTGTGGCTTGAAATGGATGTCTCTGTTAGAGTTCTGTTGAACTTTGTTCTGGAAACTGAATTTTTTTGTTTAATTAACTTCCAAGTTCGAACATCTAAAACTTGAACTGCGCCGTTCTGAAAAGAGTTAATAGCTCGAAACATATGTCAACGGCTGTTACAAAAAATTGGAGGTCTATACCTAAGTTTCTTTTTCAATTTATATATATATATATATATATATATATATATCGCAATATAAATGAAAATTGTGTATGGACATGACTTCTAGTTCAAGGAACTTCATTATCACAGTTATCAAACGATGATATTACGTCTTACGACGTATTACATAAGTATGTTCCTCAACTTATATTGTCGCGGCCAAACAACTCAGGCGAAAATCAATCCCCTCCACCAGCCTTCCTCATATATATTCCAATAACTGCGAACAAGTATGGAAAACAAATTTTCCCAGAACTTTTCCGTTAATAGGGGTTGGAGATATTGAAATAAAAATTTATATCTCTAATTTCATTGCTGTTCGCCAAACGTGACGCTCCTTTTTTCTTCGGAAGGCTACATAAAAAGCAATTTCTTGGGCGTTATCTTCGAACAACTTCGTCTATAAGGAAAAGTTCTGCAATGCACGAGTTGTATTTTCGGTTTTACGACAATTTAACTGGATATTGTATCGTTCTTATATATGTCAGATCGAATTGTGCTGTGACTTGGAAAAAGCAATGTTTGATAGCCCCCAGCGATTTTTACGCGAAATATTTTCCGACGATATGGTATTGTTTTCTGTATTCTCTCATCAACTGCCATATTGAGTTTTCCATTTTACTGATTGTTGAAATATTTTATAATTTCAATTCCTTATTTCAATTATGTGATAAAAATTTCATTATTTACATATTTCAAATGTATTCCGCCTTACCAAATGATATAATTTCATATTAATGTTTACTCGAACTGTTCAAATACATGATTTCATTTATGAGTATGGAATTGTTTACATCTGTGAAATCATAACCTCAATTGTGAAGTTTCGAAGTACACCATAGACAATAATAAATTGAAGTTGAATGAAGCATCATAGAAGTCAACTTAATACACGAAATTCAAAAATATGACATCAGAGATTGCTGTGAAATATATTTGACGAAAAAGCATTGAGAACAATCGATAGAGGGACGCCAAGCCAAGTTGAAAGTTTAAGTTTAGGAAAAGTTCGAGTTGAAATGAAATTTTTTAAATGAGAGGTAATAACACATTTTTTGAGACTATAAATTGAAAAAGGAAAAGTAAATTGATAAAAATATTATAAGAAGTTAAGAGTTTGTTTAGTTTTTTTAATTAAATTGTATGAAATATTATTTCAAAAAATATTATTTTATTATTATATTAAAGAAATATTATTTTAAAAAATTTCAAATTTCAAATAGATTCCAACCTGATAGAGAGTTAACTCAAATAAATTTGAATTAATAATAATAACAATTGAAAACTTGAAAAATATTATCATAGAATACATATTTTATAAGCAAAAGCCTTTATTTTTGTTGATGTTTTGTTGTTGATCACAAATTATGAGAAAAAGTCTAATGAACTTCCGAAGCGAATACTGAGCCAGTAACATTCATCTGAATACTAAAGTGGCCAAAAAACCAAGTTGATTTTTTAAAACTCAATTCTTCGTTAGTTTTGAAAAACTTGTAATTAACGATCGATATTATAGACATAGCAATATCAAACAGGCAATAAAACCAATTTTAATATATATATATATATATATATATATATATATATATATATATATATATATATATATATATATATATATATATATATATATATATATATATATATATATATATATATATGTGTGTGTGTGTGTGTGTGTTGTGATATATTTTCTTCATGTTATATGTTAGCAGATTCTATTTCTCTATCATTTTCCACTTATAGTGAAACACAATTTCATAGAGATAAAAACATAGAGCAGGTTGAAAAATATTCAACTTATATATCTGTACCTTTCAAGAAGACAGTAAGTATAAAAAATAATCGGAAAAAACTCTAAAGACTATGGCCGATACTTTTTACTAAACTACGCTAAAATACAACCAGTCACAGGTACCTGAATCAAGCTGCCGTAAAATGTCAGACCGTAAAGCTACCTGCAATTGCCTTCCTCGTGTCTTTGGGGGTAAATCTATAATGACACGAGCAACCCTAAATCAAATAGTCACCTGTAGAGGATTTTGCAGCCCAATTTATTTTTGAGAACATTCAACTATTTCTTCAAACACGTCACGATGCCAACATCGATTATCAGGAATCTCGTCAAAAGAATACAATGGAACATTGATGGAGAAATCGTATATTCGAAGAACCACTGGTGAATTAATAAGGAACCTGAAGATTTTTCAATTATAAAGCTATAAATAATCATTTCGAAATATATAGTTTCAGAGCTGACGATTTTGTGTCGAGTGAGCATTTAAAATAATAAAACATTTTGAGGTTGATTTTGCAAAGGGATTTATTTTATTAGAAAGGTGCATAGAGGTGCAAATTACAATGCTCACATGACTAATCTGAGGCCGAGTCAATAAGGCATACGACGCCATTTCAACTTAAACTAGCAATAATATAACTAATATACAACTCAATCATATTTTTCGAACCTTAAAACTACAGTGCTATGCTATAACCTGTAATTTGTCCGCAATTCTATTATTTTAATTTTGAGTGTCATAATAATAATAGTCGAAATCATGAAATAAAGCAGATAAATTCGTAACTAAAGTATAGATGTTGAATAGAATAAAGTAAAGTACAGAAGATGTTGAATAGAATCATAGCAGCTGCAACAAAGAGTGAAATAAAAATCAATTATCACAAGCAGTTTTCTTAAATAGTTTTCTGTATATTAAATAAAGATGAAAATAATATATAGAATAATCACTGGTGAAATGTAATTAATGATTGATGAGGCCGATACTTGGAGAAAATTAATATCCATAATGAAAACAATATTTAGAATTTTCTCATAATTTTAATAAATATGCATGACGACGTTTCGAAGTACTACTTCTTTATCAAATGCTGGATTGATACTAGATGCAATTTTACAAAATTCACTACTTATAGCTATTTTCACAGAACATTCCAGGTATGTATTATGACCAACTTAGAATGAGGACATAGAACAACTGATACATAACAAAAGGGTCTTATACCTGGAAATGAACAACGAAAAATCACTTTCTTAATTACGGTATGCCTACTAAAGATATAAATAATATCCGGTAAAGATTTCTAAGAAACCAATAAAGGAAAGTTAAAACTTTTTTGAACATGAAACCGAAAATTTTTTACAAATAATTAACTAAACCTACGTAATCAATCTGATCTGCTAACATTCTTATTGAACATATTAAGTAAAGGGCTAGTGTTAACATCTAACTGGCTATTAAGTAAAAGTCCCGAATTTTTGAATTTATTAATCTGTAATGATTCTAAAAGATTTAGTTTGGAACCTTTATTCTCTCTATATAATATTTCAAACTCTGAACTAAATTTATGATTTTCATCTATTAAATGGTTGGCATAATGAGAATCTGTTTTCTTTTTCTCAAAACTACGTTTATGTTCCGATAATCTAATTTGGAAATTTCTGAAAGTTCTTCCTATATAAAATTTTTCACAACTACCACAATTAATTTTGTATACCCCACACATTTGATTTTTATTAATTTTTGATTTATTATTTTTAATTATTTTACCAATATTATTAGTGGTCCTAAAAGAAATATTAAGCTTATAGCTTGCCAAAAATGATTTTAATTTTAAACTAGGTGTTCCCATATATGTTAAAACATTAAATATTGACTTTTCTTTAATGAGAGGATAAACTTCTGAAACCGCTCTTTTGTAAAGTTTTTTGTTTATTAAACTGTTTATTAATTCTGGTCTATATTTATTGTTTGAGGCTATTTGCATAATTATGTTTTTCTCTTTGTTAAAATCAACCTTCGAAAGCGGCAAGTTAACAAGTCTATGAACCATACTATTGAATGATGACATTTTTTGTTGTATGGGGTGAACGGAACTATTATGAATGACTGTATCCGTATGTGATGGTTTGTGATAAATAGAGAACGAATGCTTTTTGTCTACTTTTTTAATTCTTAAGTCTAAAAAATTAATTGAGTTTTCCATTTCTTCTTCTAATGTAAATTTTATTTTGGGGTGTATTGCGTTAATGAAATTTAGAAAAGAATGAAGTTGTCTATTCGAACCTGTAAAGCAACAAATAATATCGTCAACATATCTAAACCAATATAGAAAACGTTGGCTCAACGGATGGTCGTGGATAGTATGTTCTAGGTTGTCCATGAATATCTCAGCACATAAGGGACTCAGCGGATTTCCCATTATCAAACCTTCAGTACTGTTAAAAATCTGACCGTTAAAACTAAAATAGTTTTGTTCTAGACATAATTCCAAAAGCGAAAGAATGTCTGACTTCAATATTGGATCTACACAGTTATTATTAAGTGACTTTTCAATCAATTTTAATACATCGTTCGGTGGCACACTTGGGAACAGATTAACGACATCAAAAGACAATAATTTTGAATTTGCAGGTAAAATTACATCTTTAATATTGCGAACCAATTCGTACGAGTTTTTAATAGCGTATTTAGGTATAAAATTACAATGTTTTTTAATAACCTCAATTAAAAAATGTGACAGAAAATACGATGGGGCGGTAGTGAACGAAACAACTGGACGAATAGGGTATCCTGGTTTATGCAATTTAACTAACGAATACAATTGTGGAATTAACGGATTAGATACAATAAGTTTGAACTTTTCGTTATTTTTGATTAAAATATTGGAGTTTTCTAAAGCTAATTTTACATTTTTCTGAAATTTAATTGTCGGATCGTTTCTCAATATATTGTAATTACTATTGTAAATATATTTGTAATTTTGAATGCAGGTAATTACAATATATTGAGAAACGATCCGACAAAAATAAAATTAGCTTTACTCAATATTTTAATCAAAAATAACGAAAAGTTCAAACTTATTGTATCTAATCCGTTAATTCCACAATTGTATTCGTTAGTTAAATTGCATAAACCAGGATACCCTATTCGTCCAGTTGTTTCGTTCACTACCGCCCCATCGTATTTTCTGTCACATTTTTTAATTGAGGTTATTAAAAAACATTGTAATTTTATACCTAAATACGCTATTAAAAACTCGTACGAATTGGTTCGCAATATTAAAGATGTAATTTTACCTGCAAATTCAAAATTATTGTCTTTTGATGTCGTTAATCTGTTCCCAAGTGTGCCACCGAACGATGTATTAAAATTGATTGAAAAGTCACTTAATAATAACTGTGTAGATCCAATATTGAAGTCAGACATTCTTTCGCTTTTGGAATTATGTCTAGAACAAAACTATTTTAGTTTTAACGGTCAGATTTTTAACAGTACTGAAGGTTTGATAATGGGAAATCCGCTGAGTCCCTTATGTGCTGAGATATTCATGGACAACCTAGAACATACTATCCACGACCATCCGTTGAGCCAACGTTTTCTATATTGGTTTAGATATGTTGACGATATTATTTGTTGCTTTACAGGTTCGAATAGACAACTTCATTCTTTTCTAAATTTCATTAACGCAATACACCCCAAAATAAAATTTACATTAGAAGAAGAAATGGAAAACTCAATTAATTTTTTAGACTTAAGAATTAAAAAAGTAGACAAAAAGCATTCGTTCTCTATTTATCACAAACCATCACATACGGATACAGTCATTCATAATAGTTCCGTTCACCCCATACAACAAAAAATGTCATCATTCAATAGTATGGTTCATAGACTTGTTAACTTGCCGCTTTCGAAGGTTGATTTTAACAAAGAGAAAAACATAATTATGCAAATAGCCTCAAACAATAAATATAGACCAGAATTAATAAACAGTTTAATAAACAAAAAACTTTACAAAAGAGCGGTTTCAGAAGTTTATCCTCTCATTAAAGAAAAGTCAATATTTAATGTTTTAACATATATGGGAACACCTAGTTTAAAATTAAAATCATTTTTGGCAAGCTATAAGCTTAATATTTCTTTTAGGACCACTAATAATATTGGTAAAATAATTAAAAATAATAAATCAAAAATTAATAAAAATCAAATGTGTGGGGTATACAAAATTAATTGTGGTAGTTGTGAAAAATTTTATATAGGAAGAACTTTCAGAAATTTCCAAATTAGATTATCGGAACATAAACGTAGTTTTGAGAAAAAGAAAACAGATTCTCATTATGCCAACCATTTAATAGATGAAAATCATAAATTTAGTTCAGAGTTTGAAATATTATATAGAGAGAATAAAGGTTCCAAACTAAATCTTTTAGAATCATTACAGATTAATAAATTCAAAAATTCGGGACTTTTACTTAATAGCCAGTTAGATGTTAACACTAGCCCTTTACTTAATATGTTCAATAAGAATGTTAGCAGATCAGATTGATTACGTAGGTTTAGTTAATTATTTGTAAAAAATTTTCGGTTTCATGTTCAAAAAAGTTTTAACTTTCCTTTATTGGTTTCTTAGAAATCTTTACCGGATATTATTTATATCTTTAGTAGGCATACCGTAATTAAGAAAGTGATTTTTCGTTGTTCATTTCCAGGTATAAGACCCTTTTGTTATGTATCAGTTGTTCTATGTCCTCATTCTAAGTTGGTCATAATACATACCTGGAATGTTCTGTGAAAATAGCTATAAGTAGTGAATTTTGTAAAATTGCATCTAGTATCAATCCAGCATTTGATAAAGAAGTAGTACTTCGAAACGTCGTCATGCATATTTATTAAAATTATGAGAAAATTCTAAATATTGTTTTCATTATAAAGTATCAAACTAGTTTAGCATGAATTCAAATAGTCACTAAGACTGAATAAGAGAATCGTTGAACAATGTCCACAATTGAATTTAAAAATTGTAATTGGAGAAATTATGTAAGTACAATAAGAACCAAATTCGCATGACGATATCTTATCAATTTCAGAGGAAGATATTAGATTACTGTAAACCTAATATCACAGGTCTGAAAGAAACAATTCGGATCTCTCCGAAAATAGCCGATTAGTAAATACAACATATCAATTAACGCAAATACAATAGTGATGACTAAAGTAAAATATATCATCAGGTTACCACAGTCGAATAATCTCTGTCGAATTAGAAAGTCGACGCGAGATTATAAAAGATAATTGTATATAATGAGAACATTTCAACCATATGACATATATGAATGTCAATAACTGTCAATCATTGAACAAATTAATAATTCCGAATTGTTTTTATGTTCATTGTGAAACAATATATTCATTTTTATTAATTTACTCATGATAACTATCTTTCTAAAAGAAATAAATGTCACCATTCTTTATCATCAGAAAATTATATAGTATATAATATGCTATAAAATATTAAAAGAGAGTTTTGAACAAATAAACCATTTTCTACTCAGGCTTTTCTTGTTTCTTTTTTTCAAGACGGCCAATATATTCTATTCAACAATAAAAGCGATATTGACTATCGTATGAAATAAAATGAAATTGAAATACAATTGCAAATTTCGTTATATTTAATCAATACCTTACAAAATACCAAAACAATAATTATCAAGTTCATTAATTTCCAATTAAAAGTTCCAATCATTTTCTTAGGAAAGATTGGTTTTTTCATATTTCATCCAGTACCCACATCAAAATGACGTTTCTACCTTATAGTTAGACGTAAATCGCTTGAATTATTTGGAAACGTTTTTATCTACCCTCCTTCAATACATAATATTATTAATATGGTGAATATATACATATTAAATCCACATGTAGATTGAGGCTATATATATATATATATATATATATATATATATATATATATATATATATATATATATATATATAGTATATATATATATATATATATATATATATATATATATATATATATATAGTATATATATATGTATATATATAGAGTATATATCTCTCTAATTGTGGGTATTTTCTGACTAAGACCCAACAGAAAATGCCCTGGTATAGGTATGTAAATATACCAGGACATTTGTAATAGTCAGGCATTTGTCAGGCATATATCAAGTGTTTTTTTAGAGGTATAGAACTTTGAGTTGGCATTACTGTTGAAGATGGCGACCGATTTAACAGCTGAGAAGTGATTTATTCTCAGTTTGGTTTGGCAATTCATCATTAATAGACTCACGCCTGAACAACGCTTGCAAATAGTGCAATTTTATTTCGAAAATAATGGTTCTATGCGGAATACGTATCGCGCACTACGTCCATTTTATCGTCGACAAAATCGTCCATCAGAGCAGTTAATTCGATTAACCATGGAATGTTTTCGCACCACGTTTACTCTCATTGATAACTCGCATCCCCAGAGACGCCGTACGGTGCATACAGAAGAAGCTATTGCTACTGTAGAGCGTAGCATTGAGGAAGACCCGAATGAGTTCATCCGCCATCGAGCACAGGAATTGGATCTGTATCCATCCACTTTATGGAAGATTTTGCGAAAGGATCATGGTTTGCGTGCTTACTCGTCCAAGAAAATCCAAAAAATCCAAGAAAATCCAACTCGTGCAAGAATTGAAGCCAAACGATCTTTAAGCAAGGCGTAGATTCGTCGAATGGGCCCAAAAGGAGATAGCCGTTGTTCCCGATTTTCATAAGCGAATTTTGTTTAGCGATGAAGCGCACTTCTGGTTGAATGTCTACGTCAACAAACAAAACTGCCGCATTTGGAGTTAAGATAATCATCAAGTGTATGTCAAAACATCGTTACATCCAGAAAAACTGACTGTTTGGTGCGCTTTATGGGCTGGTGGAATCATTGGTCCGTACTTCTTCAAAAACGATGATGGCCAGAACGTTACAGTCAATGGTGATCGGTATAGAGCCATGATTACTAACTTTTTCATTACTGAATTGAACAACCATGATGTCCAGGAGCTGTGGTTTCAACAAGACCACAACATGTCACACAGCTCGTGCCACAATCGATTTATTGAAGGACACGTTTGGTGACCGCCTAATTTCACGTTTTGGACCTGTGAATTGGCCTCCAAGATTTTGTGATTTAACACCGCTAGACTACTTTCTGTGGGGCTGTGTAAAGTCATTGGTCTATGCGGATAAGCCACAAACGCTTGACCATTTGGAAGACAATATTCGCCGTATTATTGCCGATATACGGCCACAAATGTTGGAAAAGTCATCGAAAATTGGACGTCCAGATTGGACTACATCCGAGCCAGCCGTGGCGGTCAAATCTCATAAATCATATCTAAAATGTAATGCCACAAGATTATCTTTCGATTAAAAAAAATTATTGTCAATCGAATGATCCATCGTTGTTTTATTGCAATTTAAAAATCTATACCTTTAAAAAAACGCCCTTTACAACATATATTATATATGTTGTATATATGCCGGGTATATTTTATAAGGCAAAGACTTTAACAGACGATTAGCAAAGGGTTGATGCTTGCATCGAACCATGGAGGTAGTCATTTTCAACATTTACTGAAAAACAATTAAAAATTTAAATGTAAGTTTAGGTATTAAATCAGTTTTACTCTAGCAAACTCCATTTTCTGCATCTAGAAACGAACTGTGTGTTAAATTACCAACAAATGAAAAAATTTCAGAACACTCCGTAAAATTACGTAATGAGTTTATTCCACGTGTTTAATGAACACCCTATATATCAAATCATAAAAGTGACGTGAATAGCGTGGTTTTAATAATACTAGTTTCAATTTATATATTTTACATGAGCTCGAAAAAACGGAGTATCATTCCCAACTGCTTAATTCCTTTGAAAAACTTTCAGTGCAAGATCAAACCCGATAATCCGTACGCGTTTATTCCGTTATAATGACAAAGCTTCTATAAATCATATCAAAGAAGCCTCAGGTGAACGAATCTACCGTGTAAAATCGGACTTAGCTCTTAGTTCGACTCTTATACAAAAGGCACCTCTTGCAAGACCCCGCTTTCTCACAATAAAAAAACATTCTTACATAACGGGGATGCGGCCTGTCATTGCATATATACCTGCATGCCTTCACCCTCTTTTCGCTGCAGCCTCCCCCTCCCCCGCGAAAGAATAACCCAGAATAAGCTTGCTAACGACCCAGAGTTGTTAGATTTTATTTCTTAGAAATACAAAAGTTGATAAGTGATGCCAGATGCAACCTGCATCTATTTA
Source organism: Henosepilachna vigintioctopunctata (assembly GCA_030704895.1). NCBI lineage: Eukaryota > Metazoa > Arthropoda > Insecta > Coleoptera > Coccinellidae > Henosepilachna > Henosepilachna vigintioctopunctata. Next base: position 2,748,546 of record JARQZJ010000062.1, on the reverse strand, counting down.
CCTGCCTAAATTTCGTTGTACAGGCTGTGACACTGGAGTATAAGCAGATTAACAGAGGGCTGTATTATTTTGCAGAATGAATAATTTCGAATTAAAGTAGAAGTATAAACTTAAATGTCACGTAATAATTTCAAAAATACATGTTAAATAATAATAATAATAATAATAAGTTCTTTATTCTAAACAGGTATAACACCCAATCACAGAAAATAATAGCAATGTTGAATAGGTACATATCTAAATAATTAGAAAAAATATTTAACTAAACTTAAAGAAAAGATTTAACAAAGAGCTCAATCTAATCAAAAAAAAATAGTAACTTATAACTACATTCAATGCATGTAGCAATGTATGTGCATTCAATGAAATATTACAAATAACTCGATCTAAATCAATTCATTTTAGTCAATTTTTCTTGTTCACATAACTCCTGATAATAAATTCTATGGAGTCTAACCAAATCGGAGATTGTCGTTGGTCCTCGGAGTCTCTAGGTGAAATAATTATGTATTACGAGAATTTTGCCTAGGAACACTAAATTTCGAAGCGGACAAGAGAGGAGGACAATCAATACTTTTGTGCAGTAATTTGTACAAAAATTTGAGTGATAAAGTTTCTCTCCTGCTCTGCAATGAGATAAAACTAAATCGACTCAATAATTCGTTGTGATTGACTCCTCTCTGTGGATAAACTTTATTGTCCCTCCAAACTAAGAATTTCAAGAACCTTCTCTGAATAGCCTCAAGATGGCATTGATGGCAAGTGTAAATGGGATGCCAGATCGTGCTGCCATACTCCAACTTGCTACGGATTAGGGTATTAAATAGTCCTATGAATGTTGAAGAATTATTAAAATATTTGCCATTACGTATAACGAATCCATATATTTTCCCAGCAGATGAAATAAGTTGGGTGATGTGTGGGACAAAGAAAGCTTCTGGTCGAAGACTACACCAAGATCTCTCGCCTTATCTGAACGAGAGAGAACCTGACCACCGACGCTATAATCACAATCAATTCGGTCTCTTTTCCTTGTGAAAGAAACAACATTACAGTTTGACACATTCAAACTCAAATAATTGTCCTCACACCAACTAGCAACATGCTCCAGCGCGAGCTGAAGTTGAACACAGTTGTTCTGTGATCTTACTTCATGATATAGTTTCAAATCGTCTGCGAACATCAAATGTGGAGAATGAATATTATCCATCAGATCATTCACGAACAGAATAAATAACAGTGGTCCAAGATTGGACCCTTGAGGTATTCAGAGTTAAATGACTCTAATGACTGTAATTATTGAAGTTACAATAATCTAGATAAGACATCAACTCAAACTACAAGTGTTGATTTTTCCTGTTTACAAAAATTTGTAAATGAAAAAGGCTTTTGTGAACCAAAGTTTTTGAATTTTGCAGTTTTGAAGTATAATTCAGATGAATTCATTATGAATAAACGTTTTTGTCGATATATGCTCCTTCTTTTTTCAATAATACTTTCAATAATCAAATATTATTTTTAAAACTCATATTGAACTACCTATACTTCCATAAGTCTTAAAACATATTCCATTGAAATTTTTTATATTACGGTGTTCTATTTTTATAAAGAATAGATATGTAAATAGCAAAATAGTTGACTGATTTTCACGAAAATTGTTTCATTCCCTCGACGAATATTTCAAGCTACCAACAACATCAACTCTTGGTTCGGTTTTTGCACAAAAATTTGTTTAGTGTATCAAACTAAAATTTTAGCAAAATGTTTTGAATTATACTATACTTTTTGACAATATTCCACCAAGTATTGAGCAAGAAATCAATTGACTTATTTTATGAAATATTTATGTATTATTAATATTATAATAATATTACTATTATATACTCCTATTTAATTTTATTTAATTAATATTTATATATTTATTAATAATAAATTTATTTTATGAATGAACAATTATTATTGTTCATTCACTAATATGTTCAAATCCTGAGATTTGAGTTGAATTTTTTTCATAGAAATTGCATATTATTTGCCTTTGAAGATTACTTATGTCTATCATCAATTTATGGAGAGATTTTAGACCACCTAATTCGACATCAAACACCAAAAGTTCTACTGAATTTGATTGATTTCAACCAATTTTGCTGCTATTCAAATCTCAAAATTTTCAAACTTCAAACTAAGCTGCTATTCGTGTCGAAATAGATATACTGGAAAAGCTATTTCACTTCCCATTTCGAAGTCTTTGCTACTTATTTTATGATAATAAAGGAAGAACTCAATTGTTCGACAGTAGAACGAATACATTATACTTCAAACATGTATTTTTCATCGAAATGTATACACCTTTACGCATTAATATATTCGCAATAATAATAAAATTAGTAAAAGTGCAAGCAATTTGTAATCATTAGTCTTACAAGGGCGTAATAACCATTACTTCGTACTATCTGTTGAAAAATGCATACTTATTTTCGAGAATAGCATATTCTGATAACAATTGCAATATAATTTACGAAATAGTCCCCGCATTTCGCTGGGTTGTCGAAGCAAATCGAAATTGTAATTGTCTGGGATGTGAAACACTTCCTTGTAAAATTTATGAAAGAAAGAGGATTTGGATGTCTATATCTTATTTTTCTCAATAATTGAGACAAATTATTGATTAATTTTCGCATGCTCTTCATAATATTATATGTTGTCGACCTAGGTCACTTCAAATTTTGAACTAAACAGTGAAATCATAGTTTATTTCAAATCTAACAGAAATATTGCAATTTTGAATGACCATGATTCTATTATAACTTAAGACTGAAATCGATCAATCTTTCTAACAATATTGAACTGTATCCAGAAGCGGAGATGGAATGACTTCTGAAGAAACTCACGCTGAACAAATGAAGAGTTCATTGCAACCCGAATCAAGGACAACACCAATTCAATATTGAGGCATTTCTCAAAGTTTTAATAACAAATAATATTCCTTTATTTGCAGTCATTACAGATGTTACTCGTAATGACGTTTTAGTGCTCTAAATACTTACTTGGCAATTCATGACGAAAGCAACTGTTAATATGCAGAATCATTTCAAAGTCATTTAGCAAGTAAATCCTTTGACTTCCGTTTAAGTACTACCTGCGGCAACAGCGTCACAATGGAAACAGGAAGCATAAGTTAAATGGTTACATATTCCCATTTCTAACTTCCCAAAATGAACCCTCACTGCTTGTCTAAGGAGTTGAAGATATATATTTCAATGCTTAAAATAATTTTTCTCATGTTTTGTGACTATGTCCTGCTCTGTGGTCAAAATAGCGCCATTTACTTACTTCTTACTTGTAGTAAGAAGGTCTAGTGAAGTTTATCATTCATATTTGCTGAAGATATGCTATTCCACCTTGTGTTTCAATATGAGTATAATAATAATACTCTAGTACTACATAGTATCTATACTAAGTATCACTCTAATATTCTAGTAGTACTGAGTATCTAACTAAGTAAAATTTCTTCTCATGAGATTTCAATGAAATAATTTTTTTTAGTTTCACCCAACAATATTCGCAATATAATAAATTGATATAATTTCAGGAAACAATCAAATTAAGATTTTTAATCATTTCAGTTTTCAAATGGTAAAAAATTTTTAAATGTTTGAGAATAAAACAATAAAAATACGAGAGAATCAAAACAATAAAAGAATTACTTAATCCAGAGATATAAAAAGACACAAACAAAATTGAGGTTTATCGAGTATATCGAGGTTTAATTGACAGTAATTTAAATGAATATCGTGACTTAAATTTCTTGAGTAAAGCATCCAAGTAACGCCTTGATGGCTTTGCTGACGGTTCATCGAGCAATTCCAATGTTTCACTTGAAATCTCCGGCGATTTGGGATAAAAATAAAAACGTGTTATCCGCAGGGGCGGCCATCATCCCTCTTAACTTTTAGCGTTTGAAGTTATGCGCCCCATCGAACTGACTGACGCAATGCAGTAAGTTTTCTGGACGTTGTCATGATTGGTTTGAAGTAGGTCGTATATTATCATGAATATCTCTTGTCCTGGCTCGACTCCGTAATAATGCAGGTAAAAATATTCGACAGTGGTTAAACGCAGGGTCGGAACGTGGGAAGACGAATGAAACTTTTAACATATGAAAATGAGAAATTGTAATAGTCACTAATTGCTTGGGCCGATGCCTAAAAAAATGAAAAATACTTTACTCTAAATCGAATTAGTTATGTGATTTTCAATATTATCTTTTAAAACATAACATTTGTTTTGCTAACACTTTGGCATCATCTCATGTATATGATTCAGTGAGTTAACATCATGAAAAATAAACGAATTTATACAGAAAATAGTTACAGAAAAAGAAAGGCAAGATCTAAAATCAAGAAAAAGAAAAGTAAATCGTTGGTTTCATCAATAGATTAGCGCTATAGTCTTTACATTTCCGAACGAAAAAAAATATAATTGAGAAAAAAATACATATTTCTACCAACAGAACCCCACATTAGTCTATGCGTTAATGGCATAGAGGCTATAAAAATGTTAGAAATAACGGTGAACTATTCATGTCTTGATCAATGAATTCATTATTAAGATTCTTTCTAATACATACTTATTTTCGAACAAACTTAGTTTGTGTCCTTTTCTCTCTGTAAGCACTTATTTGTTGTCAAAGTTCTAAGCCAAAATATGTGTTAGATACGTGTAAACGGCCTTTCAAGTATTGTCCCCTGCTCAGCAAAAGTGAGCAAAACTTTTACCCCCTTCCATACTCACGTAAATATCGGTATATTTATCTTCATTTTAATGTATTCTGTTTTTTTTATTCATTCCTTAATATAGGTTATAGTTCTGAAAGTAAGGAAATAGGTTTAAGATAGTGAACATATTCTTAAGTGAACATAATATTCATTCATGGTACAACCACAACAACAAAGCCTACCAACGACAACAATGGAGTTAGTGGACAAACTTGATTGTCAGTGTATTCAGCTTATTAGAGTTGGTAAGATACAAATATTATAATCTTAAGTAATATTACGAGAAACAAACTTCTGAATGTTTCGTATATAACGGGTAATTTTTTAAGAGTTAAGTTTTTCAGGTTGGCGGCACTGGTTGGTAATGGCATCCTGGCATCCCAACGTCATCTAGCAAAGTGAAAAGTTTTCAGTATATTCTGCCACTTCATCACAGAAAGACTTACAAACGAGCAGCGATTGCAAATTGTTGAAATTTACTATCAAATATCAAAATTCGTGCTGTGCGAAAAATGTGTATCGTTTTTTTACGACCATATTATGGTCGTCATAATCGACCTGGCGAATCAACAATTCGTGCTGTTATCACCAAATTTCGCACCAAGTTTACTTTGTTGGACTTTAAACCATTGTCTCGCATGAGTACAGTGCGTACTGAAGAGAATATTGCAGCCGTAGCGTACAGTGTTAATGAGGATCGTGAAATGTCAATTCGTCGCCGTTCTCAGCAATTGGGCATGTGTTACTCAACCACATGGAAAATTTTACGTGTTGATTTGGGTTTGAAAGCCTATAAAATTCAACTTCCTGCAAGAATTGAAGCCGAATGACCTACCACAACGTCTAATTTTTGGTGAATGAGCCTTAGAACAGCTTAATGAAAATCCGATGTTTTATCGAAAAATTGTGTTCAGCGATGAGGCTCATTTCTGGCTTAACGGATATGTAAATAAACAAAACTGTCGAATCTGGAGTGATGAACAGCCACATGCCATACAAGAATTACCGATGCATCCCGAAAAAAACGACAGTTTAGTATGGTAGGTATATGGGATGGTGGCATCATCGGTCCATTTTTCTTCAAAGACGACCGTGGAACTAACGTTACCGTCAACGGCAAACGATATCGAGCCATAATACGCAACTTTTTTCTGCCCCAGTTGGCCGAGTTGAACTTGGTTGACATTTGGTTTCACCAAGACGGTGCCACATGCCACACAGCTCGTGAAACAATGAACATGTTGAATGATGAATTTGATTAGCAGCTTATCTCTCGATATTGCCCTGAGAATTGGCCGCCAATATCATGCGATTTGACGCCTCTGGATTATTTCTTGAGGGGTTATGTAAAGTTAGTGTATGTGGACAAGCCGAACACGATGGAATCCTTACAGGATAACATAACACTCGTAATTCGTGCGATTTAGGCCGAAATGCTCGAAAAAGTGAACCGAAATTGGACTTTCCGAATGGACCATTTGTCACAGAGCCGCGGACAACATTCACATGAACTTATCTTCAAAATGTAAATGACAATGGCCAAGTTATCAATTTCAATTAAAATTTTGAATATATGATTCAAATTGAGTGTTTTATTCGATTTAAAAAAATCTACGATTAAAAAATCCACCCATTTTATAAAAATTCGTATTTAACGTCTACAGTGCATAACACCCGCATCCATTACAAGTTTCTGATCACTACCACCCCATGTCATCAAAATTAAGCAGAACAAAGACCCCCGCCTTCTACATTTCATATGAGATACTTGACCCTCCATCGTTTTTATCTTGTCGAAGCATCTGTTGTAACCAGATACTTCTGTCAGCTTGAGAAGCTGTCCAAGAAAAGGTTTGGAGATGTCCAGCATGTACTGAAATCTACGTAGACCCCCTCGCAGAAGAGTGGATAAGATGTTCAAAATGCTCCGAATGGTGACATGAAGCTTGCACAAGAGGGCCAAGGAAATTTTACTTGCCTCCTCTGCAAGTAAAAAAAAGTATTGCACGACCAGCGTACTCTTATCGACGTAGACGAGTACTCTTATCCAATAGTACTTGTAAGAGTACGCAATTCCCATCTCTGATTATTTTTATAATTTTGAGAGAAAAAGTATAATTTTGTTTTTGTTTGTGTTATTTTATGAGAGAAGTTTAAATTGTAGATGTAATAAATGCCTAGTTGATTTCTTAGAGTTCATTGTTACTTTTTTAGAACAACCCAAACCTTAAGTGCGTACTCCTAGACCAGGGTACTCTAATAGTAAGTCAAATGCATATTACTACTGCATTTATTTTTTTTTCACCTTATTCTATTCAATTTACAGCAATGACACGTAAACATATATGTATCAACATACATATTTGAACTTGCTCGTGTTTGCTCTGTTCATATCACTGTGGTAGAATTTGTAAAAAAGCAACTTTTTCACAAATTCTCAAAATAGTTGAAAATTTGCAAATTTTGAAATATTTGTAAAATATTTCAAAATTTATTGAGATTGTTTGGAATTTGAATTATTTGAGAGAGCATTTGAAATTTATTATGATTTCGAATTTTCTGCTCTTCTTTTATCTTCTTCGAGTGTTTCATATAATGCCCTAACAGATATTTCAGAATAATCAAAAAAAGTTCCACAACGGAACCATTGAAAAAAGTTTTGCTTCATTCTTTTCTATTTGAATCCATCCCTGAATACTTCTTCAGAGCAAGTAATCATAGTAAATAGGTATCTCGAATGAACCTTGGTAAGTGTGAAATTCCGTCATAGAATAAACGTAATTCTGAGAGTTTGTAATCCATTAGCAAGGATTTCAATAATGGATACCAACCGGACTGTTCTTTGAAAAATAACCGCTAATAGACTATTATTCCATTATAAATAAACAAGGGGCATATCTAAGCCCTTAACATGTCGGATTTTATTGAGTCAACTACGTGAATCAGACAACATTTGAGATATTTATAATCGAAGTATATTCAAGTCTGTTCAAATTGCGGATGTATAAGGGCTTCTGAACATTCATTACCCTCGGTAACATTACCTGACTTCGATTCTTCACCGAATTTCAACGTGGTTCATTTGTACATAACGAAGCAGTGGTTTTACCATGAACATCAAAAAACAATATCACATATTTTTATATTCATTTAAACACAATAAAAATCATAAACACGAAACAGTAAAAATCAACTTGTCATAAACATTATGTGGAACTCAGGAATAACCAACATATAATTTATCATGTATGTACCCTCTGGCAAAGAATACTGCTTCATACTGCAGAAGTATGGAGCATAAATAGCCAAAAATGAAAAAATCATGAGGTGGTGATACCACTAAGCACGCATCACAAAGCTGGCGATCAGTCCTGCATCAAATCACAACGTGCAATATTTGCAATATAACGTAGTAAAAACTTTCGACCAAAATCAATATATTGTCACGGAGATAAGACAATGACAGGGTTGACAAATTTTAAAAACTTGAATACCGCATCAGTAAACAAGGAAGAGAATACATGCGGAATGGCAATATTTCTCACAATTTTCCCAAGAATATTGCACCTAAAGTTGCGCTGAAGAAAAATACAACATCGTATTCGGTCCGTTTATTAGGACGAAGTTGCATCTGAGACCTCCTAAATCAGCAAAATGATTGGCTTGGAAAGTAATTGCGTCGAAGATAGCTACGAATATCCTGGACAGCTATACAGATCAACAAATCTGTATAATAGCAGGTGTCCACCTGAGACGAGGTAGGTTGTCTACTCTAGATTGCTTTTGCTCTCGAGACTCGACGGCCACAATTTTTTCATTGTTACGATACTGTTTATGATTCACTTCTCATGGAAACTCTCTTACTCAAAATAATCGAGAATAATCGAAATATCACTCCAACGAGCGTCTACGATATATGAAGAACTTCTGGAGTAAATATTTAAAATTACCAAAAACAATCGCAACACAATAGCAACGCAGGTCTCTGATATCTGTGGAACTGTTCAAACTCAGTCTGTAGACTGGAGACCTCCGATACTGCTTTAAGACTTTATCCATTTGTGAGTTTCAAGACAACTCTCCAGATTGTTCTGCCTCAGATGAGCTCTTACTTTCAGATAAAGCAAATACAGTCTTAAGTTTTTACATTTTGTAATGCGTCGTTTAATCCTAACATTTGGCTAAATTCCACAAAAATCTTCAATTCACTTGACATGTTTTTCGAGCTTGTTACCCATTATTAAGAGTTCAAAACAATCCTGCTGCACCAAACTCATGACAATGAATTGCTAGCCGAAACATACATTTAGAATATAGGAGAAACTTCTATAATTTAGCCAATTTTTTTTATTTGGTCGATACATACTACATCAACTTTCTTACTTGCTACATTTTCATTAACCAACACTAACTGATAAGATGTTATAAGCTTACAACTTGTTTTTCAGAATGAATTATTACAAGTAATTGTACCTAAGATAAAATGTTTAACAAAAATTGAAAAACAGTTCTGACATCCGATTCATTTTCATGCTTACCTATCAACAACACCGATGAAGAGAAATTCAAAGCAGCGATCGTCATTGTCATTGAAGAATCATCGCTGCTAATGTAAATTCATATTAATCAGTCGGACGCCGCAATTAACATTCATATTGTCGATAAATGTTGAAATTCTTTCAGACAATATTCGAAATGATTACCCACTCGAAATGTCAATGCTGTATACCTACCGTACCTATTATAAAGGATAAAAAAAACCAGTCTCGACAAGATTGTTAGGTAATTTGTGTCAATGAGCGAATGAGATACTTAATTATGATTTTTTTTATATTTTTCTCAATTTACTAATAGACGAATTTCAATTCACAACGTAAACGGTAATTAAGGAAGTTCTAAATGATTAGAAGCGGCTTCATTATAATTATCTAGTTCAGTGCAGTGTGTTTTATTTAATTAATTCAAACGATCTGGGAAATGTCTAGGATACCATATTTAGTTTATGTCACAAGACATTCTAATAATTTTCGTCGATGGCCATATGGAATTGACCGGACCTCATAAAACTACGGAAAAACAAAAATTATATCATAGTTAAATGTTACGCAGTAATGTTCGATCACAGTTTAAGTCAAAACACTAACCATTACACATAAAATATATCAATAAAAGAGAAATTTTGAGAAGCGACTTTAGAGGCAATATAAGATAAACAAAACAAATTAGCATATTTACTCTACCAATCAAAGTAGTCAAACGAATCCATGTCTACATATATCAGATCAGTTCTTAAGTTAGTAGAGATATTACGTGGCTTTGGTGAGCTTATAACTCTGATATTTCCGACTGAAATAAATCTATAATATATAAATATGTATATCTTAAAAATCTATAAGAAAAACAAACACAATTTCTTAGAATAAAAGTGTGAGTGCTTTATCGATCAACCAATACAACGTTCTCCAGAAGAATAAATGAGGGCCTTTAAATATACGAAAATGAAAATGTGTTCTCTTCTTCTTGTGACATCTTCTGTAGAATTTCGGCGATCATAAGGGCGATATTCACCTTTACACATCATATTGATTCTTCACGAAACAGTACGCTTGTTGTATCAATGACGTAAATTCTTGAACGAGGATGTTCTTCTTCTACCAACACTGCGTTTTCCTTGAATACCGTATTTCTCATTATATGACCGAGATACTCCATCATTCTAGTGTTGATTGCTTTGCAAAAACTCTATTTTCTTGCGTAATTTCTGTAGCAAACTTCGTTTCTTATTTTCTCTCCAGAATATCCTAAATATTCTTCTGTATACCTACATATCAAAAACTTCCTCTTTCTCACATTGTATTTTTTTCCCACTCTGACTTTCCACGCTTCAATGCCGTGAAGAAGAATGGAGAATACACGTAGCAGCGCACAACTGTGGTACGAAGGCTAATATTTATACTTCAGTTGCAAGAGGAGTGACTTTTTGTAGAAAGTGTTCTGAGCTTGTTCTATGCGGCACCTAAATTCTAGACTGTTATCACTGGAATCTTTAACAAAGCAACCGAAATAATTGTAACCAGTAGGTATTTCCAAGCTATCGCCATTGCATAATAAAGTAGCGTTGATTTTAGAATTCTTCGATATGATCATGAACTTTGTTTTCTTACTGTTAATGATCAGTTTAGAGTCTAAACTGAAACAGTCATGGGCAAAGTACGACCCGCGGGCCAAGTGCGGCCCTCGGGCTAGTCTGATCCGGCCCGCGACACGATTTTGATTAACCCTTAAAATTAATTGCACATAGGAAGTGATAACTTTTTTCGTGCAGCTATAAATAGTTGAATGGATTGTGAATCAGTTAAACCAGAACTGCAGCTCGAAATCTTACGCTCAGAAGATAATTTCGATGTATTCTTCTTCCTACATCTGTGAACAGGTGTTTTCTACTATGAAGCTTCGCAAAAACAGTGTTAGAAACCGATTGACTGACCATAATTTAGCTTCACTACTGCGAATCAGCTCATCTCAGTTTCTACCAGATTATGATCAACTTTTAGAATCTCAGAAACAGTTTCATCTGTCTCATACACCTTCATGCTCTTCTAAAGATTAATCATTTTTGTGACTTGTTTGGAAGTTTTTACCATTTTAGTATATAAGTTGTGTAATGATATAAAATTAAACAATAAAAAGGTTTAGGCCTATAACATATTTTTTTTTGGCCCGCCTGTAACTTTTTAAATTTCATCTGGCCCTCCTTTTGAAAAGTTTGCCCATCACTGGTTTAGACCATAAGCAGCACTTGCATCCTGAACTTTGTTCAACATTATCTGCAGGTTCTTCATATTGGGTGCAATTGAAACCGTGTCATTTAAGTATGGTGTGCTATGACATGTTAGTCCTTGATTAGAGCCCTACGAAAATCGAAAATAATTTTAGTAGTAGTAGAAAAATACAGAAGTTTTAACAAGTGGGTGAAATAAAAAACATTGAAAATCGGGAAAACGCATAATACCTAACGTGACCAGGCGTCCCGTTGAACGGGGCCATTCTGTTTTTCTGTTGTGTCCTGTTGTCCCCATATATAACTCTGGAGACTCAAAAAAGTCCCGTTTCTCGAAAAAGTGTGGAAATTTTGTAGACTGAACCACTTTTCCAGCATTAACACATGTCTCCAATTATCAAAATACTTTTTCCAAAATTGCGCATCAGAATAGTGGCTTTTTTTACATTGTGGTCGTAAATTCTCACCAAACTTTATTGAAAGTTTGTCTTCTGTAACTGAGAGTGAACCTTCATCGACAGTTGAAAGTGCAATATAATTCAGTCAACTAGCAGCCACAGAAACAGATTAATCAGTTTTTCCTTTCACAGTTGGTTGTTTATTGGATAAATTGAAAGTTAATGGCACTGTCATTAATGAAGAATTTGTGGAAAGTGCGGTCACCGAATTCTATAAAACAAGCCGCAAATAAGGACATACGTTCAGAAGACATTAAACATATTTATTGTAATGAACACTCGGAAATAACTGACGAATCTACATTAATTTGTAACTATACTACGATGCAAAAAATCGAATGGAATAATTGAAAAGTGTCTACGGAAGCGCGCTAGGTGGAATAATGGACAAATTTTGAACTACTGATAAAGATACATATTTCAGTTTTGCAGGCGATGTTGATAGTTAAAGATAATAATACTCGTAAGTGCCAAGAATTTGATAGTTTTCTAAAATCCTCACCTGCTGCATTAAATCGAATTCATCCGTCTGATAAATACAAAAATAACGAGAGAAAAAATCATTTTGCATGCCATTTTTAATTCATAATTATCAACCTATCTTAATAAATAAAGAATAATGAAAATGTTTGTGTATTAAAACTGTTCCTAACAATACGAGGTACTTCGTTTTGAGCCAGAAAAGAAATATTTATATATAAAAAAATATTTATACCCTATACCTAATTCCTGATATATAAGCAAATGTATAGGAAAAAAGTAAATAGTGATTCAAATGAATTATCTCCGTTGAAATATTATAACACAAGCCCACGTATATCTATATTGAATCCTGAAAAATATATAGATTTGAAATAATCAAATCGTCTGGGTTATCATATCTTCTTTCAGGGATTTTCAAATGTTGAAGAAGATAAATGTATCTACGTACATACTTTGAAAGGATGTGATGGAATAATTTTTTAAACTCATTGTATTGATAATTGTACTACCTACTTCAATTCCAAGCAAAAAAAAACACTACTTTTACAAGCACAAAAAATAGACTTATTTAAAAAGTTAAATAAATATACTTCATTAAAAAACTTTCAAGAACCTTTTATAACATCCTCTGTTACATTGATAATAATTGAAGCATAAAAAGTAGAGACCTTGTCAAAAATTGACACTCATTCGAAATGGCTTTTTTGTTTCGAAATATTATTTCTTTCGAAAATGAATGAAAACCTATGGAGTATTAGTTATAATCAGAGTTCATTTAAATACTCAGACTCACAAATGCATAAACCAATGCCAAAATCATGATTCTGATAATAACACTCCTGATGTTCCCGTATTTTCCTCCACAAAATCAAGGAACCTGGCGAATTAACTCAATCAAGGTCTCTCAACTCGTTCCGTAACCGTATCGGTTATCTTCAAATGACGTAAAATAATTGTACCATTTTTTGATAACGGAATTGGGTAATGAGTCCGTTTTAAATGCAAGCACGATAATTTCAATTCTGACTTGGATAATTTATACTTACTGCTTAAACCACAAAAGATTAAAAAGTAACCAAATTTTTATCTCTGCTAATTTAGCACTGTGCGCCATTTCCTCCATATAGGATTGATAAGTTAGTTGTGAAACTTAATACCTCTACTCAGAGATCTTTCACCATAGAATTTATATAATTACCGTTTGTGAATCGTCAAGACTTTATATATCATTCGTTTTTATGAATAATAATGTATGATTTTTGAGTCCATTTCTAGTGCAGGCGCCAAAGGGAGTTGAGTATGCAAAACCTGAGGAAAGGCAACTAAGCTCAGATTCGTTATCCTGAGACCTCAGATAACAAAAAAACACATGTTTCCAGGACCTGTGCTGGTCCATTTTCCTGTAATTGGACAACCCTTCACCCAAAAGCACCATAGCGCGTGTAGTTGCCACTAGAAATCGAATGATAGTTTAGAATAGTTAAGTTTTTGGTACTTACGCAATATAATACAAAATTTCTGGTATTTGAGTGTTTAATTAGTGCTCAAATTCAAAAAATTACGTGAACAAGTTCGCTACAGGTGATAAATAAAAAGAATGGAGAAGTTGAACGAATTTTGTGATAAAACGGGTAATTAGATGAAAACCACAACCAGACTAGTTCATAAACATTCAAATAACGATAAATCGAAGAAATCATAATATTCGTAAAAAGATAAAAACAATACAGACTTCACTAGAAACGATTGTTTCAAGACCCAATGCAGTGGGTTTTGACTTGTCATTAGAGCAGTCTCAAAACCGATCTTCTGCTGTGACTGGAGGTTTGATCGATATCACTCAAAATGAAAATGGGAGGCAAATATATCCGCTGAAATATCCCTTCAGAAACTGCCGGCATATTGGCACTTTTTTCATCTCGAATACAAACTGACTCGTCATGTGACATTAATTACTCCAATAAATGGTCGCAATCCAGGATCAATAAAAGTAAAAAAAAATCAAAATATAGTCCAGTAATTTAATGCTTGAATCTCCACAAAATGAGCGATTTGTGCTGAAATGTTGAGAGTTTTCCGATCTAATTGAACAAAAAGATTTTGACATCTTTGTGAATAATTCTTCGAAAGAAGGCAACAGTATATCAAAGTTGTATCAGATGAAAAAAAGCACATGAAAACAGTATATACTTACAATTGCAAGATCTAACTGATTCAATTTTTTTTTCAACAACCATTCATATCGTCTAATTATCTAAGAAGAATTTTACATGAAATCTCCAAAATTGGAACTAGCTGTAAAAAATGAATATAATCACCAATAAACTCGTCAAGATGTATTTATTAGTTTGGGATTTTTCAAAAATGTATATCGTTGATTGTATGGGGCTTGTCAATTGAATTCAATTGATAAATTTCAACACATTTGGCAATTTTGCTGAGGCATTCTCCAAAAGAATTAATTCATTATTCTTGCAGTAGAATGTAAAACGATTAGATATTGTGTTTGACAAATATGATATTTCGATAAAATACTTACGAGTCAACCTACTGGAGTAAAGACCTAACGATATTGTGATTTCAAATCATCACACAAAAATTCCAACAAATAGCAGAGATTTATTTTCAAATACCGACAATAAGTTACAGCTCGTTGGGTTTCTCTATAAAGGTTTTGAAAAAGCACTTGAATTGGTTTCACAAAAATTATATTGAATTAATTGTTAGACAATTGTTTCGGGGTGTTGCCCCAACTGAAACCTGTTTAGAGTACCGAAAATAGTTCAGCTTTTGAAAATGGGGTAATATCTCTAAACAATTGTCTAGCAAGTAATTTAATATAATTTTTGTGTAACCAAGTCAAGTGTTTCTTATTGGATATACCGTATAAGA
The DNA here is from genome assembly GCA_030704895.1 of Henosepilachna vigintioctopunctata. Lineage (NCBI taxonomy): Eukaryota > Metazoa > Arthropoda > Insecta > Coleoptera > Coccinellidae > Henosepilachna > Henosepilachna vigintioctopunctata. Next base: position 2,733,157 of record JARQZJ010000062.1, on the reverse strand, counting down.
CTGAAAAAAACATGACAAATTGTACCCACTTCGTTTCACAAAGTTGTCCTTAACAAAATTTTCGATTCAGTCTTGTAAATATTCATCACATGCCGGGAAAAACCTGTGCTTGCAGAAAATTACAACTTAATTTTATTTCATTGTGCAAATTGCATATTAAATGTCAATAATATCTGTACAGAAATGTAGTAACAATGACATTTCAAAATTCGTTTGTTTATGAAAACTATTTTTTATGAGTGATTAGTTTTCATCCCTAACTTTTTTTGTATTAGCTTCCGAGTTATGGAGATGAATGGGAGTAAACGAACTTCTTGCAAAAATCAATGTGAAAAAAATTACATATTCCATTTTGTTTCATCATTTCAATTCGATCTTTTAGCAACCAAAATAATTTTTTTGGGGAAGCCCATTTGGTCCCCCCTGTCCAATTCACCTCGACATGTTGTATATCTCATATCATTAGAAAAAATAGTATATTATCTCTAAAAAAATTAACAAAATAGCTCTAAAGCATTCGTTCGGTCGATTGACTCGATATTTTAGAGGTGGGGACAATAAAAAAAAATTGGACCAGAAATGTTTCCGGCATCATCTAGATTCGCAATCTGCAAGCTTTTCTGAGCCTAAAACAGTTCACAGAATGCGGTCCCAACGTTTTGCGTACTCAACTCCCTCCAGATCCTTGTCTATTCAAGAAGGAATTTCATATGGACTTTGTCCTAAACACTCTACCTTTTGGAGCATTTTTGAATCATTAATTAACATCTGATAAAATCTGTGACGCATTCCAGCATCTATGAAAACTCTAGAGCCGCTAAGCATAGGACAGTGTGGCGCAGTATTGCGTGGGACGCAGTGGCACAAGACCGAGATACGACCACGACTATTCTGTCAAGAGTGAACGACTGAGAAGAAGCATTAACATCACTCCAGTGGAAAATTTGTACAATTTGCGAAATTAGATTAATTGCTGGGTGTCACTCATTTCATAACCCTGATGAGTCAGAAAGGGTTTTTCAGCCCATGACTAGAAACGAATGTTTCTATCTAGACTTAAGATATTGCTCTTCATAATGAAATTTATATAAATAATAAACTATCTCGCATTATTTTCACTACGTTTCTTTGGAAGAAAGTCTTGAGAAGTCATAATTGGACAAATATTGTTGGAACGGACAAAGGAATTTTTCATCATGTTTATTTATCGTCTGTATATTTCCAATTATTCATTCGTCTGAAATTTAATGGATGTACCTAACTATAAAAAAAATTCATAAAAAATTTCATGATTTTTTTGTTTTATGAGAAGGAAATAATTGTTTTGTTTTGTTAGTTTCTTACTAAATTTTATAAATAATTGTTTAAATTAGGTTTGAATGAAATTAATTAAACTCGCCTGAGGGACCAGCTTACACGCATCCATTTTGGACATACTAAGCTTTTCTCTCAAAAATGTTGAGTGATTTGTTCATTTTGGAAAGCAAATATTGTAATTGTGTAACCTTTCAACTGAATAAAGATTATTATTATTATTATAACCTTCTCTGTTCACATTTTTCGCGCCTTCGTCGATGGTAAACCAAATACAAGATTATTAATTTCTTGCATTATTTTTCAATAGCTTACTCGACCTTCGCTCAGAAGAACTGTTGAACTAAATGCAAAAATTTCACCGGAAAACTTGTGAAGGCGGGACCAACCAATTTCATCGGTCCATCAGTTCACAAATATTTTAAAACTGTAAATACTGTGAAAGAGCTCTGAGTTTTATCTATGGTAATCACTTGGAAAGAAGTGTTGATAACAAATAATTGAATGATAGCAATGTTACTTCATTTTATAAAGAATTACAAGTTGACAGGTTTGAGAATTTGAGTTTGTAATTTTACATTTTCTTTTGTTAAATATAAGCATAGTAATCCGCATACTGTTCCTTTTCCTAAAAAATAGAAGATATAGGTACCTAAAACTCGAAATTAAGTGATAGATCATATGCAGGGATTTTTGGTCCAACAGGAAAATTTTGGGTTGCTCATTTCTAATGAAATATCCCGTATAGTTTTTACATTCCAAATAAATGCAATATTTTTACTACACTTGTGTGCCTTATTCTTTATCCAAACCTTGACGTTATCGACATACGTCGTATGTAGGTGAGTTTTGATGTGAAACATTACTTCTGTGGGACAATCATTGAATAATCATTAACTTTTCCCACACAGAAAGCTTTATTTTTCAATTCACATATATTCTTTTATAAAAACAGACGTTTAATGCAAATTTCGACCTGTTTCGGTAAATAGTAGCTAATAGAAGATGTCTGCGGAAACCTTTCGAAAATTAAATTGAGAAAACTGAGCAAAGCAATTGTTTAAATGGAATTTAATGAATATACTAAAATTACCTAAATTATTCAATAATGAAAATTAGAGTAAAATTGTAGAAGCTTATATCTCTAAAATTTTCAGTTTTCGAAATATTATATTTCAAATTTCAACTTTAATTATATCTCTTATTTGCTTATGTTTGTTGGCTGTTGTTTGCTTATATATTTCATCTTATAGACATATCTAAGAATTTTTATTTATAATGAGAATTCACAACTTAGATTTCCAACTGTAATATTATAGAATATCTTTTAAATGTTATCCATATTCAGAACTAACAAAACAAAGGACGAAATAAACGAAAGCAATATGATTTTATCACACATTTTTTACAATACATATACCTAGATCAGAGGCACCACTTATGCCTAGTCCAGTTTTGTACAGGACTGTTCCTTTTTACAATTACGAGTCCCGGTGTTCTCGAAATGAGCTGTGGGACGCAAAATTGTCCCGTTTTCAGAAACCGTGCGAAAATTAGAGTAGCAAACGGCCGGTCACCATCATGCCCGCCACCGTGATGTGACGTCCGCAAAATTGAGAGATAGTGGTACTGATACAATGAAGAATTTGTGAAAAGGACGGCTACAGAATTTTATAAAACAAGCCGTGAATATCTAGAGTAATGGACTTACTGTCTTACCAAAGAAATGGAGATATTTTATTGGGCAGATTTGAAAAAGGTTCCCACATGGGAAGACATTAAAGAATCTCTGGATGTATTAATTGAAAACTGATATATTGACTGTAATAAAGATACTAAAGTTGTTGACGAAATTTTCATTAGTTTCTAATTACATTCAATCGCAAAAAGTAATGGTATGAAATAATTTGAATGTTTTCAAGGGAACAATATTCAGTATGAAAACTTTTCTATTGTATTTCTATATATTTTATGTTTGCCTGCTACAGATGCTCCAGTAGAAAGAATATTTTCTATTTTGAACAAATTGTGGTAATCTGAGAAAACCCAGTTACAAATTTCAGCAATGTTGATAATTAAGGTGAATATAAAAAAACGAGCCAAGAGTGTCATTCTTACTTGAAATCGTCAACACCAATATTAAAAAATATTTGTTCTTCTCATTAATGTATATATAACTAAACATTTTGGGTACCTATATTTTGTGATTCGTAACTTTTAAGCCAACTGACTATTTCTGATTAAATAACATTAAACAAGTGTTTTTTTATTGACAACCTATTATTTGACCTCAATAAAGTAATGTCCCGTTTTGAGTCAAAGAATAAATGGTCACATTAGCTATTACCACACTTATGGCCAACTTGTCTAATTGATGAAATAATGAGTATCAGTTCTTTATTTAAATATTAATATTAATATTTAAATAAAATATTTTTTATTATATTTATTATATATTATTATTTGAATAATAATATTAATAATAAATATCAACATTTCATTATGGAATAATCACATGATTGACCAAACCTTCATGTCTAAATGCATGGTTAAAAGTAGAATAAAATGGCCAAAAGCAGGGAATTTTGACGTTCAGTACCGAAAAGTTTTGTAATAATTTTATTTAATATGTAATCTGTATTAACAAAAGATTTCCTGAAAAAGCAGGTCTTGAAACATAAATTACATCAGCACAAATTTCTCCTCCAAATCCTGCATTTTTTATATTGAAAGAACGATTGAAAAAACCTTAAAGTGTCATTAAGTATCACTTAATGCAAATAATTTTTTTTTCAATATGAATATAAGAAATTATACCATATTATTTCAATATGGTACTCAACAGATTTCAGCCGCAATATTAAATACTGATCAAAGACAATTTTGTCTTCCTCAAAAGCTATTGCCACTAATTTCTGAACTGAGATCCCTAGTTTATCATTTAACAATAATCAACTTGAAAATTATAGAAAAATAGTACGCATATCTTTCTAACCAGATAAATGAAAGCAATAATCAAATCCGGAAAACATTACAAAACAAAACATTTTTTCTCAATAAGCTTGAAGTTGTGCATTGTGCATCTTCGTGAAGAAGAGGAATTTGCTTGTTGAACAGTTTATCTATCCATTGGATTTTCCAGATCCCTCTGATTCCAACCTGTTCTAAGGAGATTGTGTGGTTGGAAAACGTTTTTAATCAGGTGAACAGGGAAGACATCATCCATAGATATTTATTTTTCAGTACCTCCAAAAACAATTTTCTGGTATTGGGTTCATTTATTAGAGAAATATTAGAAAACCTTGGTCACCTTAGTCAATTAGAAAATTGTCACCACATATTTCTCATTCTGGGCATCAATTTATATATATTCAGCTCACATGAATTTTCATCTTAATTGTCGATGACTGTTAATAATAATCGAGGGTACCTGGAAATCACCTGCAAATACTTTTGCAGGAACTGTACCCAAATACAATAGGTACCACAGCCAGATCTGTAGGACACAAAATAGGAATGACTTGCAGGTCATGCAAAAGACATTACTAGGCATGCAGATTTCGGTTTGTGAAAATAGGCCTTGAAAATAGGCGTTTTCAACAGCAATAACTTGATCTTGTAAATAAAGTAAATAATGTCATCAATAAATAAGTACAAAATGCATAAAATCCCAACATAAATAAATTCAAGTTTCAATAACATTTCAATTGTTGCAATTAATGGATACTTAAAAGTTTTTTCAAGGTCATTACGAGTATAACTGATAGTAAAACAATTTTTAGGTTAGGTAAATATTCTGGTGATGAGCTTCAGTAACACATTCAAACAATACCTACTACAAATGGTATAACATAAATTACTTTCAGAAAAAAATTAGGTTCTCCACTGATTTCAGTGTACCTACTTGTTAACATACATACGTAAGAATTCTGAAAAGATTGAAATATGATTTCACTGTGATGAGTTTTGAACACATAGATTTACATGTAATCTAACGTGAAATATATTGGAATTAATTTCTGTTACTGACCTCGGCCGATATTTACTGCATTACTACACTAAACATTGTTACCAATCCATCAGCAAGTATCATTGTAGGTATACTTTACTCACCTGTGCCGATATATGGGGTATGGCTGTCCCTTGACTTACGGTAGAATTGTACAATTGGCGAGATGTCATGACCTTCTTAGATCATGATCGTGCAGGGCCCCTATGCGGTCATTTTTTTTTGTAGGTTATGTTCCGCATTGTTCCAACCGCCCGAAAAACATTTTCACAGCCGAAAGTATTATGTCATTAGTACAACGCACTCAATATAAATTACAGTCTAAATAAACTATATCCATGTACAAACGAAGGGCAGCACTGCAAAAATGCTTTGAAATTGGTGAACTCGATTGACCTACTTTACCCGGTGAAATATTTTATTAACCTCTGCTAATAAGGGTGTGTATGGTTTTCATCATAGACTTAGTCTCCTATTCAGTCATTTTATTATCATCTGGAAGGAATTCTGCTCAGCGAAAATTGCAATTGGTGAATTTCGATTGTTCGATTGTAACTTATAGACCACTAATATAACAGGAAAACTAGGGACAAAGTGAATACTAATTTAATCGGCACTGAACCTTGGAAAACCTTTCGACCGTGATATTTTATTCACAGTCACGTATATTTTTCTGTTGAACCGGAAAATTTTTGCACATCACCCAACACAAACGTCAATCACTACCAGCTGGACGTTCGTGCACTCGCGGCTAGGTTCGTAATTTTCCGGACTGGAAGCGCCGCAAGACACTCGTTGACGTCACAGGCGTCTAGATATCGATTAACGGAGTGTAGCAGGGTGCCTTCCATTTATTTACAGTTACATCGGACAAGGAGAATATTACGATCTTTGTAGCGGTTGAAAGGAGTTGGATATATTTTTTAGTTGTTTTCCAGAGATATTTTTTCTTCATTCCTGATAAGTGAATTTGTTTTCCGCGAATGAATTATAGGTCCCCTTGAAAGGATTTTTTTTTAAATTATTTATTGGCTAGAAACTCTTGCTTTTAACTTTCTCCCTTCGGAAGAGATTAAGATCGTGTTATTCCTCCAATTCTCATACACCTAATTTATCATTTGATATTCCTTTTCCACGGAAATTTATGGGGAAATTCTCGGAAAGAATAATTTATTTTTTCATTCTTAAATTCGATCCTTCAACCTCCGCAGAATTTTCAGTTTCAGTAAAAATTTTAAACTTACAAATAATGCACACGAAAATATTTGATCTATATATAATCATGTGGTAATATAAGTTTTATACGTCTCAAAGCGAAAAATGCACTACTAAGTCTCCTACAGACATAATCAGCATGATCTTTCCAATTCAAATTCTTGTGAATATGTATCCCAAGAAACTTGATACATTGCGAAGATTTCAACTCAGCGAACTGGAGATCTAGGGTTAGCTGGGGATCAGAATCCCTAGTCTGAAAGTAGACGAGCTCAGTCTTGTTTGAATTCAATATAAGGGAGTTACTGGAACACCAGTCGGTGAAGTATCCGACTAGTAGTTCACAACCTGCCCTAAGTTCACTAAAGGTTTGTGCAGAAACTATAAATGAAGTATCATCCGCAAACAATAGAATCTTTACACCCAGAAAACCAAAAACATGGCTCTCGATATAGTCGGGTAAATCATTAATGAAAATAATGAATAATAGCGGTCCCAGGACTGAACCCTGGGGCACCCCTATTTCTGCAGGATACCTTCTTGAGCTATGTTGCCCCACTCGCGCAATTAACCATCTGCTGGTCAGAAAACTTTCAATCCATTGGAGGAAAACGCCCCTGAAACCAAGATTGAACAACTTATTCAGAATAAAGTTCAAGCTTAAGCAGTCGAATGCACGAGATAAGTCGAAAAATAACCCGGCCACAAAAATTCCATCATCTAAACAACTATACACAAAGCTAATCATTTCAGTTGCCGCAGACTCCGTAGATCTACCAAACCGAAAGCCGTGCTGACAACTTGTTATAAATGAAAATTTGTCCAAATATTTCAACATTCTGTCATAAACCAATTTCTCCATAACTTTAGATAAAGAACTTAACAATGAAATTGGTTTATAATTATTAACGTCATCTAAAGCATTTTTCTTATGGACTGGTATGACCACCGATGTCTTGAGTATGGAGGGAAATCTGCCTGTAGAGACCGAGACATTAATCAAAAATGCAAGATGTTCTGATATATGAGGAGCCAAAATCTTCAAGACCTTCATCGGAATCATCTCCAAAGGCATCAGATACGCTATATATATATATATATATATATATATATATATATATATATATATATATGCAAGTATGAACATTGTTCAGAAATAATATCAATCGATGCCAAATGAACATTGAGAAATGAAACAAGACTACCAAAAAACTTATTCAGTGTTGTAGGTATTAGAAGTGATCTCCATCAAGACGTTTCATTCGAGCAAGAAGATATATCCTCAATGGTATCCGCAAAGCGTTCTGTCTTGTGGACATGAGGTTCATGAAGACTCTGCTGCATATGAATTATGCACAACAAATTGTCAAACATTAGAAAAAATTATATATAACACTATGAATTTATGAACTCCTCTTCAAACTACTTCCTTTGGGGAATACATTTTCACTTCTAATCAAGATAACATAAATCCCATTATATTTCCATCGTCTACTGAATTTTGAACACAAGAAGAATTCTCCCTCTAATATCATTATATAGATAAACGGATAAATAAAATGATTCTTGTGGTCTATGAATTATCTTTTCCAGTATTAATACATATCAGATCTGTCAATATGAGCTCAATAATTAACGCATGATGAACTTCTTCCAGGGAATGAGTTTAATGGATCTATTAATAAGTAATATCCTGTGCCAATGTTTCCAAATCTTCTGCATGAACGAAGATCATTGGATTAAGGAAGATTGGACAAAGACTTTGTTCAAAACGGTGGATTCCATTTTGCCTTTGAACTTAATACCTCACGTATAATAGGGATCAAAATAAATTCATGAATGAGAGTTAAGAAAAGTATACCTTAGGTAGAGGTAGCTAACTGTAACACCTTGATCGCGGCAATGAATTTTTAAGCTTTGTTAATCGTCGATATACAAGAAGATTCATTCTCTGTTCACCTACCTGATGGAATCGAAAAATGCCTTTTTAATTTCTAAGAGAATATTTCTCAATATTTCTTCGCAATTCCTTACAAGGAACAGCATTTTTTAATCTTATTTTTTTTTGGTCAGATTTTAAGGCTTTATGTTGGAAGTACGCAACTCAACATGACCATAACAGAATAAATTTCAAATAAGAATTAAATTAGGCATTATAGTGAAATATACAGAAAATAAAAACTGAATTTCTGTCACGTTATCTCTATTAAGGATGTGAAAATACTTGAAGCTTATTACTCTTTGGGGAAATGTTTCTTACAATTTACACTTCATGAAGCTTTAGACCAGGGGTTCCCAAACGTTTTTTACTACGCCCTCTCCTGTTAAAATGAAAACTTTCCGCGCCCCCTCCACAGTAAGTTTTATGGGCATGAGAAAAAAAACAAGGATCACTTTGAAAACAAAATATGTATTTTTAATAACACAAAGAACAACATCTGAAAAGTCAATTTAAAGACATACTGTCAGAGAAAAACATAGACAAAAAAAACATTACAAACTAGTAAACTAGTAAAGGTTTGCATTTTCTTCACTAGTAAACCTATTCTTGGTTGTGTTTTAGTATTGGCACAAAGTAAGTCACTGGTAACATCAAGTTTATTTCTGAACTTGGTTTTAATTGCAACGAGGGTTGAAAATGCCATTTCATTTGTGAAAATGCCTGTGATACACGAGGGTACACTTTGAAATATTTGATCCAAAATGATGACTTGTCCATTTTGTCAAAGTCGTACTTGGCAGAGGAATCATGTTTTATCTCCAAACCTTTTTTTTGCAGTGCTTCTGGCAGAGAGTTGATATTGATATTGAATGGGTCTGTTGACAATCTGTAAATACCGTCACCACAAGTGTCTGGGAAATATTTCCTGAACTCTTCAGTGAGGTTCTCCAAATGGTTTAATATTAGGCTTTTCATTTGAGATCCTTCAAAAACCTCCTTGAACTGTGGCTCATCTGAAATTGACATTATTTTGGCAAAATATGAATAATTGCAGGGATTTGCTGCTATTTTTCGTCTCCAAAGCTGCAATTTCTCACTGTACATCTTGATGGCATCACGATGAATCACTATATTTGATTCTCCACCTGCAGTTTTGAGTTAAGGTTGTTCAATGAGTCAGAGAAGTCTGACAAATAAGCCAACGACGCCTGTGTACTTGGTTTCTTGAATTCTATGCTTAGCTCATTTTGCTTCAGATTTTCTAAGAAAGTGATTACTTCATCTCGGATCTCAAATAATCTAGCTAACATGTTACATTTGGATAGCCAAATTAACTTCTTCAAAGTAAATATACTTCTGTATGAAATAGCAGTGTTTTGTGGTCACTTCCTAAATCCTCACAAAGCGTTTTGAACAGTGGAGTATTTAATGCACTGTTTTTTATGTAATTTACAACTTTTATACACTGTTTTAGGACAGCATTGAGTTCGTTTGGAAGCGTTTTGGATGCCAAAGCTTGACAATGTATGAAACAATGAATTCCAGTCACTTCTGATTTTATTTATTTAGAAATTTTATTTTTAACTGCTGCTCACGCCCCCCCTGACATATCTTCGCGCCCCCTTGGGGGGGGGGCCTCTTTGGGAATCCCTGCTTTAGACTATATCCTCCTGAAGAGCAATCTGAAGGACACTGAGATTTCGAGACCATATAAATATATCAGTTAATACCTTCAACTACAGATAATTTTCCTATTTTAATCCTTTCAAAACGGTCATTTGAATTTTGAATTTGAACTTATAGTACGAAATATTTTATGTTTATGCAGGAATCCTTCAAAGCTACTGCTCTAATTTTTTAATGATTCACTTTGAAATTTGAATTTTTCTGCATACTTGTATAATTTCAAGTTGCATTTCGAGTTTGATTTATTCAAAATGAATTATGACCTTCTTTCAATAAATATTACCAGTTAATCTTTTGCAAAAATATGGAATGAAATCGCCCATCAAAATTATTTTAGCTATTTTTAATAGCATCGTAACTCAGTCCTAACTTGTTTTTGGGTCTTATCCATTCAAATCAAGTAACAAATTCTAATTTATGAAGTTTACTTCAAATTCATAAAGGATGTGTTTCCTTCTCGTACTGCTCTGGTTGTACGATATCGATTTCTTCGAGTTTAATTTAGCGATAAAATGCGTTGTTTTCATGCCAGAGGATAGGCCTCCAGCAGAATGTGGAAAGAAATTGTTCGACTTTACCACTATTACATCTATTTCGTTTTCTATTAATATGTTAGGGAAACTAAAAGGAAATTGTGCGGCATGTTCCGAATTTTCAATTAATTTTCATCACCGATCGAATACCGAAAACTTTTTCAATCAACATTGATATCATGAATTTTATATCTTTGTGTTACTTCACTAGTTCGTACGTATATATAAATGTAGATATATATATATATATATATATATATATATATATATATATATATATATATATATATATGTTGCACGACTGTAGATATGTATTTTCAGTGTTTAATTGGGATTGCAGTCCAGGACAGGTTTATGTATTTTTGGAAGGCGTAAAATCTAAGAGCTACGGAGTTGTAAATTGTATCACTTCCACCTCACAGCTAAAAAGCCAATAATCTCGTAACAAATTTGAAAAAGAAAAAAGAAATCTCAGTTGAAATTGCAAAAGCTCTGACAATTTACAATTCCGTAGTTCTTAGATTTTACGGACTACCAAAAATACATGAACCTGTCCTGGACTGCAATCCCAATTGAACACTGAAAAATATATATATATATATATATATATATATATATATATATATATATATATATATATATATATATATATATATATATATATATATATATATATATATATATATATATATATAACTTTTTGCGAAGCTCTGAAAGGAATTATTTTCACTAAATTACAGAATGAATACCAGAAATAAATTAATCGTTAAAATTTGGTCATCTTCTTTTCGATATCACAATCGATAAACAGTAATACTGATGATATAATATGGAACGAATAAAAGAATGAAAATTATATGAAAAAATTATTAGGATCAACCCAGAAAAAGAAATTCATTTTTATACAAATAATTACATTGCAATTTCACACTGAATGAACTATTGAACAGAACACTAGGATATCAATTTTGTATTGTTTTTATTTTTCAAATTGTTCCATTTCTCAACCTTGCAACAACTTGCAACATCAACATTTTGAGCAGTTCCATAAAATCAGTCTTTATATAATAAAAATATAATATTTAATCGATGGAGAGGATGATTTAATCGATTTAATCGAAAATAATAAATATTTAATCAATGGAGAGGATGTGAAGAGGAGTAAAGAATTCAGGTGAAAATCAAGGGATTCGGGGGTTTTCAAGAAAAGGAAAAAAGAAGACTGGAGCAAAATGGACAGAAGAAAAAAAAAAGCATGAGAACGAATGAAGGAGTATTGGAGGAAAAGAAAGAATGAAGAAAAATATTTATATAAAGTTATTTCACGTGGTCCATAGTCGGCCAAAATCAAAGGAAGACGAGGAAGAAAGATTCAATACAATATAAAAATTATAATTAAACATGAAGTAACGTGTCTTCCAATTTTCACACTCATTACTAATTCATTTATCTTTCATTTTCTGAAATATATATGCATTGTTGGATATCTCTGATATCTATCTAAAAAGTGCATTGTTGCACCTCTTGGATTCTTTTTAACAACTTATACGAATATTTGAACAAAATTGCTTAAATACGTAATAAAGAGTTTAATAAATTCTTGAAAGTGTATATCTTCAAATTTTTAATCTGATTTTTAATTTTCCTATCAATTTTCCGAATTCAGATTCATTCTTGTTGTGGATATTTTTCCACCAAATATTGGGTATTTGATACAAAAATGTTGTAAAAAACTATTGATAATTAGTTAGAAACAAAAATTTTGTATTACACTATTGATGATGGGTTGGCAATCCGAAATTTATGTCAATAACATTAAATGAAATTGTAAAATTCAGATAAGCATTTTCAATTAAACGATATAAATGAAAATTTTTCAACAAATGTTTTGCGATGAATCGATTGATGAACTGTATCGTATTCTTTCGAATCGAAGGTCAAAAAATTTATTCTCTATGCTGTGGGTTCTCTGGTAAACACCTTAAACTACTTAATGGACATTGGAAATTGTTTAAGAACAACTTTAATGTAGGGGGGTTTCACCCCAACAACTGTTGAAGAAAAAAAAACTTTATGCACTCAATACTTGCATAAAGTTTAAATAATAGGAAAAAGAGAAAAAGAATTACAGATGCGAGTGCTAGAGGAACTAAAGATTATCCAGGTATTCAAATGACAGCAACCTAAGAAAAACACATATGGCATGTCGATCTGGAAGATAATAATGGTAAACGACATTTGAAAGAAATATTAAACAGAAAGTAGTCACTGATCGCTATTGGAAAACCATATATTCTTGCAGCTTATATGCAGCTGCTTCAGCAAAACAGTACAACGAGTAGAAAATTTTTTCGAAAAGACACAACACAATAAAGGTATATATTTCTTATTTTGTACATAAAGAGTGAAATAACGGGCGTTTTTTTAGCGGATAGAACTTTAAGTTGGCATTACTGTTGAAGACGGCGGCCGATTTAACAGCTGAGAAGTGATTTATTCTCAGTTTGGTTCGGCAACTCATCTTGAATAGACTCACGCCTAAACAACGCTTGCAAATAGTCTCATCTTATTAAAAAACGAGATTGCCGTTTCTGATTTTCATAAGCAAATTTTGTTTAGTGATGAAGCGCACTTCTGGTTGAATAGCTACGTCAATAAACAAAACTGCCGCATTTGGAGTGAAGTTAATCCTCAAGTGTATGTCAAAACACCGTTGCATCCAGAAAAACTGACTGTTTGGTGTGCTTTATGGGCTGGTGGAATCATTGGTCCGTGCTTCCTCAAAAACGATGATGGCCAGAACGTTACAGTCAATGGGGATCGGTATAGAGCCATGATTACTAACTTTTTCATTCCTGAATTGAACAACCATGATGTCCAGGAGCTGTGGTTTCAACAAGACAGCACAACATGTCACACAGCTCGTGCCACAATCGATTTGTTGAAAGACACGTTTGGTGACTGCCTAATTTCACGTTTTGGACCTGTGAATTGGCCTCCAAGATCTTGTGATTTAAGACCGCTAGACTACTTTCTGTATGGCTATGTGAAGTCATTGGTCTATGCGGATAAGCCACAAACACTTGGCCATTTGGAAGACAATATTCGCCGTGTTATTGCCGATATACGGCCACAAATGTTGGAAAAAGTCATTGGACGTCCAGATTGGACTACATCCGAGCCAGCCGTGGCGGTCATATACCAGAAATCATATTCAAAACGTAATGACACAAGATTATCATTCGAATAAAAAAAAATTCTTGTTAATCGAATGATCCATAGTTGTTTTATTGCAATTTAAAGTTCTAAACAGAAAATGTTACGAGCGCTAGCACCTCTGCAGTATCACGATCTCAGTATTAGTCAACAAATTTCCCGTAGCGGCAGGTGTTTAACGTATATGTCAATTATTATTGCATCAATTCATTGGCACGTGTTTAATAAAGTTATACAGGGATGTCACAGTAATTGGCCAGATTTCCTTATAAAAGATGTAATTTTCTCAAAAGATGTTTGTTCCAACATTTATACTTCCTTGAAGAAAATTGGAGGAAAGTGGAAAACTTTCGCATAATTCTCCTCAAACAAGACCTTTTACATTTCAAGTTTCACCTATTTTATCAGCTTAAAAAAGTCCGGGACGTTAGGTGTTTAAACGAAGGTGAGGGGTAGAGGGCTCAATGAACAGTGTTCAACTGCCCTCTTCTGATTGGCTTCAAGAAGATTGAGATTTCAATGTCAATCTATTAAAGAAAACACTATTTTATAAATACACTCACTGCTATTGAACAATGTTGTCCTACGTTTCGCCATTACGAGGGCTTCTTCAGACTGTCACTTTATTCAGGAGATAAACTGAAATATTACACTGAAATACCAAGAAAATATATCGGATTATACGACCAAACTTTTTGCGATTCATTTTCAAAAATTTTTTATTGAAAATTTCATTCAAAATAATTGACTACTCATATTTTAGACTATTTGGAACATTTTTGTTTATAGTTGTAACGGGTGCTTTTTTTTTAGAGGTATAGAACTTTAAATTGCAATAAAACAACGATGGATCATTCGAGTGACAAGATTTTTTTATTGGCAAGATAAACTTGTGGCATTTCATTTTAAATATTATTTCTGGCATATGACCGCCACGGCTGGCTCGGATGTAGTCCAATCTGGACGTCCAATTTTCGATGAATTTTTCCAACATTTGTGGCCGTATTTCGGCAATAAGACGACGAATATTGTCTTCCTAATGGTCAAGCGTTTGTGGCTTATCCGCATAGACCAATGACTTTACATAGCCCCAATGAAAGTTGCAGTGTTCAATCACAAGATCTTGGAGGCCAATTAACAGGTCCAAAACGGGAAATTAGGGTTCAATTCAGGAATGATAAAGTTCGTAATATACCGATCACCATCGACTGTAACGTTATGGCCATCATCGTTTTTGAAGAAGTACGGACCAATGATTCCACCAGCCCATAAAGCGCACCAAACAATCAGTTTTCTAGATGTCGATTATCTTCGCTCCAAATGCGGCAGTTTTGTTTGTTGACGTAGCCATTCAACCAGAAGTGCGCTTCATCGCTAAACAAAATTCGCTTATGAAAATCGGGAACAACAGCATTATCATTCTTGATAACCTAACTGAGAATAAATCAGTTCTCAGCTTTTAAATCGGTCGCCATCTTCAACAGTAATGCCAACTTAAAGTTCTATACCTCTAAAAAAATTTACTTGTTTACTCTTTGTCCGTAGGTAATGTGGACTTTCGAAATTGTATTATAATTTGTTTTAACTCAATTGCATCGTATATTTCAAGAACTCTACCGTTCACATCGAAGTCAGGTGTAGTTTTGTTTATGGTAGAAAAAAAAAATTTCAAGTGCGTTTTTAGCATCAAGTTATCATTTTTGCTCTCTATCTGGAAACAATTCGAATTTATGAAAACCATCAACCAATTGAATATTTCATTTTATTTCTAATAATAACCGTCGAAATTCTTTTTTAAGTTCAATAAACGCTCTGCATAACTTCACATATATGTAGATAATTCTTTCAGATACGTATTCATTAATTGATTGTTTATATAATTACTGGCTATTAAGTATCATTTCATGAAATTCGTTTTGGTTACTGCATAATCCGAATATGAATATTTACAAAATAAATTAAAGTAAAAAATACACAATGTAATTAAAACCAGTTCCTTTTTATATTACTGTTTCAAAATCAACAATTCAGGTATTGAGCATTTTGAAACGAGTACGTTACAAATCCAAGCAGCCTGCAAACAATCACGATAAATCCAGCATGCTTCAATACAAGTACAAAACATTCAATTTTGCAAACCGTAATTCAGGTACAGAAAATCTTTTCGTTCAGTAAAAACGTGCGTAGCTCTCCGAACCCACGCATTATAAACGATTTCCCCGGTAAGTAATACGTTATTCTTTATACTTATTTCTTTATGCTTTGCTTTACCCAACATTGCAGTGGGGCGATTCCTTTTCCGAAATAAAATAATCCCTCTTTCTTTATTATTATAAAAGCGATCTCGCCGTGTGTTGAAAATGGTCTCACTACGTCATTTATCAAACTTGAATGCTCGATTCAGTTCCAGGTGCGCGTTATGGTTCAAGACCTCCTTTTTCTTTCGATGAAACTTTTTCAACTGAAAATTATCGAACAAAACGTCGACCGAGGTCGCTCGCATTATACGGATTTGTTTTTCAGAGTTCGATCTCAATTGTCAGGTGAATAATATATCTGTATCAAATGTCAACGAAAACTTTTTCATTTTCTTTGAGTGTCAAAAAATATTTACACAAATCACCACAAAATATGTATATCTCAGTTATAATGGCTTAGAAAGAATTCTTCAATCTTAGTGAAACAAAATATTCAACTTACAATTCATAATATTTCAAAAAAATCTTATTGTAAGAATTTGTTTTGAGTTTTTTAAAATTAATATGAAGGACGCTGTAAATGCTAGCAGGACAAGAGTGGCTTCCTTCAGAACTTAAAAAGAATCTAGAAGTCAGATCGCTGTGAAGGATCGAATAGTTGCCTTTTTTATGACGTTCGTTTGTCCGTTAAAATACTACCAAATAAAATTCTTTAGTCAAGGTATCTTCCTTTTTGACTAAAAAAGGAAGATACCTTGTGAATTTTCAAGCTTTCCAAATAATTCAGATTTGATAGACTTTCAGCAAACCTGCCGAATGTTTGTGTTGAATTTGATTTGTTACGAAATTTTCATCAATTCATTGGATTCTGTTATTTCGTTAATAGAATATCTTATCAAATGACACGGAGGTTTCGCTTATCTCTTGGTGAAATATTATGTTGCAAACTATAAAATTAACACACTTGACTTAAGGTTCACTGAATATACATATTAAAAATTCTACATATGTTTCGGGTGGCTAACCAATTATCAAGAGTATAAAATATTACTGTAATATCGTATACTCTTGATATTGAGTTAACCACCCTAAACATGTGTAGAGTTTTTAATATATTCAGTGAAACTTAACTCAAGTGTGTTAATTTTTAATTTTATAGAATATTTTATCTCTTGTCTATGTCTACATATATAAGTGTTCAAAAGCATAAAAATATAGGCTCAAAGTTGCAGAACTTCATTTATGAACACCGAACAGATATAGTTAGCGTTTTAGGTAATATACATTGATGAGATTAATAATTTTACTGGTGGCAAAAAAAATTCATTAAATATCTAGAGAGACATAAAAAGTATTAAAAAGTTATCAGTGATATCTACCGGCCTTTGACTGAGTTAGACTTGTATTTAATGTAGAACTTAGCCTAAAGGGCAGTCTCCATTCCCTAGGGGTGGGAATGATGGTCTCTCACTAGGAAGGTTAGGATTCAAACCCGGGTAAGTCATGGACGATTGTGTATGCAAAATAGATTTATGTATTTATGAATAAAATATGGTGTTAACTTTCAAAGATGACAAGCCGAAAAAAACCGAAGCAAGTAACGAAGCAATTTCATACAGATTTATCTACACAAAAGGTAAATCAGACATAAAATCACTAATTTCAACCTTCACATGGACGTTTTTCTCACAAAAAATGAGCTATTCTGTTGATAGTGCCCTGGGAACATCTGCCTTCAACAAAAACCAAGTTTAAAGAATAGTAGATTGAAAAGTGGGGTTCTGTTAAGATTGCTGCTCTGTCAATTGCACCTACTTATAAGCGACAATTCACAATGAAAAAATTACCATTCTAACACCTATCAAAGAATAGTCATCTAGATGGTCAAATAGCTAAGGATGGAATTAGCTATGTGATGGAGTTATGCAGTGAAAGTTGATACAAATACGTTGTTCAAAGAACTAAAAATCTATTATGCATAGCCAAATTCGAGATTAACTAAATCATTTCGAAAACTGTCATCCAAGTATCTTTTACGATGGTGAAATATCATTGAAATTAACTAAAGGCGCACTGAAAATAATCGGAAGAGCACTGTTCTCCCGAAAACTGCATCGTCTTGTAGTTGAGTTATTGGATCAACTACAGATATATTTAAAATAGTTACTGGTACTCAGAAGCAATGTTTTCAAAAATTTCATCAAGAAATATCGAATAATTCCGCTGAAGCAAATACGTCCAAAACTATCTCATCATCCCTTTTCACCAAGCAATTCATTGTTATGCAGGCGTATTGCTGAATCCACCCATATCCATCAAGTGTATCCAATAATAATAACAATTGATAATAATCGGGTATAGGAAATGACAGGTCTTCCCACCCCATATACTAGCTTCCTTCCCTGGAGGAATGGCAAAACAAGACGACAAAACGGACAGTTTCTGTTAGGAAATGCATATATCAACGATTTCAGCGAATACGTGAAGACATACGAAGATAGAAGGAAATAGTTGGATGCGTGATGTATGTAGAAAGGGGATGAGCCTACGTAGGTCTATTATTTACGCCGTTCAGCTGTCCTAATACCCTAGCAACTACTGGCGGCCGTACAGTTAGTCTCTTTTAAAATCGATATGGCTTGTTTTGCACGAAAGTGCGGCGCTATGCAGAGGCGGAACATTGATCTGGGTGAGGGTGATGCAGAGATAGATTCATGAAATTGGTTTTGGAAAATATATTTACGTAGATTTGAATTATCAGTGTTAAAACCCATAAAATACAGAATTCCTTATAAAATATGAACATTACTTTTTCTACCCTTTATATGACAGTTACTATCTGGTAACTTATTTCTTTTTGACGTCAGTTTTGGACATCCAATAGGACGTTATTATTCCACGTTAAAGTCCCATTTTAAACTGATATACTTATATTAAATTAAATTACATTCTTGGCTCAATGTTTCACGATTATATTTAACAACATAAATTTGTCAACATGTTTCGAGCGTGAGCTCATTTTCAAGACTAAAATACAGTAAGGAACGATCAACAAATTTATTTCTATACAAGATGATAAGTATGATGGAGGGAGGATAATTGAAAATCTACCTGTTCCTTACATCCATTGTATACATATAAATTTATTGTTCGTTCCTTACTGTTTTTTAGTTTTGAAAATGAGCTCACACTCTAAACATGTTGACAAATTCATGTTGTTGAATACGATCGTGAAACAGTGAGCCAAGAGTTTAATTTAATTTAATTTAATATTTAATTATGTTTCATCAAGGGTTAAGCGAGAATTCTATCTCAGTGATTACTTATTCACTGATTTATTAAGTTGCATTTTAGGAATCGTGGTAGTACCTAGCACTAATAAGATTAAAAATTCAACTAAACTTCAAATACTTGAACTTTTGATTTACAGTTTATTGACAACATAGAATGACGCGTTTCGTCGTTACAAACGACTTCTTCAGATGCTAATAGAATACTGAATACAGTATTCTCTTAGTACTGTATACTGTATACTGTATAAGTAAACACCATCACTATCAAATATATAAAAAAATTATAAGATGAATCATAAAACTGATTACTTGCTTCCACATTTGCTATGATATTATAATTTAGAGAACGAAGTAAACTTTTTCGAACGTTTTGGAATGTATGTTTCCATTTATTTCGATACATTTGTTTGTGTAATCTTGGAATAGAAGTTTATTCGGAGTATAGAATTTAAATTCAAATTTGAATAGAATTCATAGTTAAAACTATTCATAGGAGCTCAATATTCGAAACCAAAATACGTTAATTTACGATATTATTCTTCTGTTTTAGTGGAAGCGTGGCAACAATGAAAAATTATATAATCGTTAGAGATAGTAATATTAGTTATAATTTTCGTATTAATCTTCACTTCATTCATACAACTTCGGAGAATGTGTATAATACAATTTGGACTTACTTTGGACAATAATGCAGTTGAACTCTGGGAATGAACGTATAGCACTACCTATGGTGCAAGACCAAAGGGTTTACCTATTGAATTTTGTTCGTGAGAGAAACTATTTTTGAAAAATTTTCATTCAAAAACAAATTAATATTTTCCGTGAAATGGCATTAATGCAGAAAGACATGTTCGAATATTTCTTCAGTTTTCAATCATAATTTGTGATAACTAACACCTGGAAATAAAACGTGATATTGGTGTATTCAAAGTTTAAGATGCGAACCGCAAACCATATGACGAATGCTGATACATCAAATGACGACCATTTAAAAGAAATTAATGAATTTGAAAATCAAGGAGTAGCAACAACTCCAGCCAAATCTTAAGACAATGTTTTGTAGTCAATCAAGAGTGAAATAGGCAGACAGTTTCAGATATATTTTCAATGGTTCAATGTGAGTGGCACGTCAGAACCTACATATTATGTTTAATTCTCTTATTGAGATATATTTAATTTATTGATTCGATACTTATGCAACTTTGCAGTCAATGATAGATTTTCTCCACGCTTCAATATTACTTTGGACCGAGATATATGCAGTCCGTATTCCCTCTAATAAACATGTATAACAATAGTGTGAACATACGTGAATGCTCGTAGCTTATGTTATTCGTATGCATGCATATACTTTCATTCCCTTCAATGCCATTAAGCATATAAAGGCCATATAAGATTAGAATGATATACAAACAAGATCTTAAAGCAACAAGCATTAGAACAAAATATAATTACCATACTCGTACTTGCATTTGCCTCTAAATCAAATACAAGAACTTAAGAATGGAATCTACACAGCTGCAAATCAATTTTGAACAGAAAAATTGTAGCAGTGAAATTCGAATATTGAATTTATGTCTTAAAATAAGAGGCTAATCAAGTAAGTCAGAAGATTTGGCATCTCTTCCTTGTACTACCCTCATCACTATACTTAAAAACGTCTTTCAATGCGTTTCTCAATCCTAATAATCTCAATTGCACATCTTGACCCGAAATAAAAACTTGTATTTACGATTGAAGGAAACTTATGATGAAACTTAGATGACAGATGTAGCTGATACATGATTAGGATGATGATAAGAAATGAAGAAGATGATAATTGATAAAATATGATAAAAAAAGTTACATAAATTAGGCACTTTTCAAAGAAAGAAAGTAATATTCCCAACTTTTTCTTTCAAAATCAGAACATTCACATAGAGGTATATTCTTTCATACCTACCTCTGGAATACCTCAAGGATCTAATCTTGGACCACTGTTATTTATTCTGTTCGTAAACGATCTGATGGATAATATTCACTCTCCACATTTGATGTTCGCAGACAATTTGAAACTATATCATGAAGTTAGATCACATGACAACTGTGTTCAACTTCAGCTCGCGCTGGACCAAGTTGCTAGTTGGTGTGAGGACAATTATTCGAGTTTAAATGTGTCAAAGTGTAATGTTGTTTCTTTCACAAGGAAAAGAGACCGAATTGACTGTGATTAGAGAGTCGGTGGTCAGGTTCTTTCTCGTTCTGATAAGGTGAAAGATCTTGATGTAATCTTCGACCAAAAGCTATCCTTTGTCCCACACATCACCCAACTCCTTTCACCTGCCTCGAAAATATATGGATTCGTTATACGTAATGGCAAATAGTTTAATAATTCCTCAACATTCATAGGACTATTTGCCATCAGCGCCATCTTGAGGCAATTCAGAGAAGGTTCTTGAAATTCTTAGTTGGGAGGGAGGATAAAGTTTATCCGCAGAGAGGAATCAATCATAACGAATTATTGAGTCGATTTAGTTTAATCTCATTGCAGAGCAGTAGAGAAACTTTATCACTCAAATTTTTGTACAAATTACTGCACAATAGTATTGATTGTCCTCCTCTTTTGTCCGCTTTGAAATTTCGTGTTCCTAGACAAAATTCTCGTAATACAGAATTATTTCACCTAGAGACTCCGAGGACCAACTCCCTAATACAATGCCCCATTTGGTTTATGGAGTTTATATTCAATAGAGTTGCCAATAATTGTGACATTCACTTTGACTCCATCAGAATAGAATTTATTATCAGTGAACAAAGAAAATTGACTAAAATGAATTGATTCAGATTGTGTTCTTTGCAATATTTCATTGAAGGCTAAAATGTAGTTATAAGTTACTATTTTTTTAGATTAGATTGAGCTCTTTGTTAAATCTTTTTTTAAATTATTTAGTTATGTATTCGACATTGTTATCATTTTCTGTAATTGGGTGTTATACCTGTTGAGAATAAAGAACTTATTAATATTATTCTTTGGACACCAGAATTTATGAGTATACCGATAAAGGCATCTCTAAAGTATGAAAATTGTCCCTCATAATTACAATGAATTATATATGAGTTTAGGTTAGACTATTGTGTTTCATTAACTGCAATTTTGTACCGAATTTTAAATTTGATATAAGACAATCACGACAAAGATCTGAATATTTACCAAAAAAATTTTAGGATAACATACATTGCACATTTCTGCACTATCTGTTTATATGAAAATGAAAAATTTCTATAAAAAAGTTTATATAAAAATGAAAATAAAATGATAGAGCAATTTCCAACTTCTATGAATATTCAATAACATCAATACAATTGTCGTTCAACTTGGTGGAAGATTGTTGAAAAATATCGTATAAATTAAAACATTTCACTCAATTCTACAAAAATCGTCCAATACAAGGGACGTATGTCTCAAGCAACTAAACAATTATCAAAAGTTTTATACAACTATCTCAGTAGTATTAAACTTTTGATAAAAGATGTTTTCAATTATAGGATCGTTTTTAATTGTTGTTTAACAATTGCAGCAATTCCGACGCCTCTGTCAGAAATAGTAAACGCGGAAGAGATACTCACTAAGTCTTGTCGAGGAAAAGGGGGCGAAGGGTAAGTGCGTATATGGTACGCCATGTTACGAATTGAATGGCATAAGAAATAACATACACATGATCATTACCCAGTTGTGTTTTGTCAATACCGCCGTCATGTAAGTACTGTCGATGAAAACGGGTGTATTGCAACCCCTTTACTCGTTATGTGCCTGTTTACTGTTCACTTTACTACGTTAGTTTCACACCAAGACTAATTTACGTAAGTAAAACTTTTCTGTGTGCTTTGAATTAACGTAGAATAAAACAAAAAAACTGAACTCTTACCGTTCGCTCTCGAAGGTAAAAAATAAATGAAATTATTATTAGTTCTTTGCGACAACTTTTAACAATTGAAGTTTTACTTAAAATCAAATTAATATGTTTACTTCAAAGCATCTCATCAAATGTAAGTAGGTTATTATTTTGTAAACACCTTAAAAAAGTGTGAAAGACAACTAGTAGACTGCTGTAGAATTTACATCGAAACTATGTTTTCCCGGTTTTGTTGAAAAAGTCATGTTATTGTTTTATATCATATTGTTTAGCTCGAATCGTGCTTCACTTAATTTTTTCCTTGTATCACTTTTATGTTTGGGAATATAATTCCCTAAAATTCTATACATTTTTCTATTAGATAGGTATTCCTTTTCAGATGTGTTGTGATATGTTTTCTTTATTTTTATTTTTTCATTTTATTTGTTTTTTTTTACATACCAGGTCTCACTCAACAGACAGTTAAAAACTGTCCTATTAAAAAAGAGCACATATTACAAATGTTAATTATAAACTAAAGTTTTCGAGAAATTGACTATTTCGATCATTTGATCTACAACACAAAATACTTACTTCAACCGATATATACTTAAATTCTTTTTACAGCATATTTTATGTACACAAATAATAATATGATGTACAGAAACTGACACTTTTTATAGTTTCAATTTAATGATAAATCAACAATTGATGTGTAAACATGATATTGTCGATGACTATTATACGCTATTGCAAAGCATCATAATAACTCATATCGAATTAAAATTCCTTAATTCTGATGCTTTTAAGAATCCCATTGAAATTGATCAATAATTTCGAACCCCCCACTAAGAAAGAAATGAAACTGCATGTTGAAGGAAATGAGGTTTCCATTGCAATAACAGGTTACAAATACAGACGCAAAAAGAAATATCAATATATCATATTCATATGATGGATGGGCTTGTTTATAGTCGCTAATTAACTCTTGTTTTGCAATAATTCTGAACAATTTTAGTCTTAATGGGGACCTATACTTAGCATATCTTGTCGCGAACCACCTTCCCTTAGTCGAATGGCAAACCCCTAAGGATTCGCGAACCTTGTTTTTCGCTTTCACAAAAACTACTATAGTTAATACTTCTTTTGAGAATTTGATTATTCGTAAATAATTCTTAAAATCCCTACTTTCGTTCAAAAGAAAAATTAACATTGTTAGCTATTTCATTAAGTTAAATCTACGTATGTAATGTAAAAAACTGTGAAGCTGAATCCCATCCGCTACGCCGTTTTTACATAATGGCGCCCCTTTCACGCATAAAATTTAAAAAGGTGGTAAGCTGGAATCGTCGGTTATATGGGTTGGAATACCTATCGAACTTCAGAAGAGGCATTTTGGAAGAGGGAGAGAAGAACTTGATTTACCAAACATTTATTGAGGACTCAGTTACAGATTTTTCAATAGGCTCAATTATATTTATTAGTTTCGAATTCCATCGGGTTGATTTGATTCTCTCAAGATTATTGTTTCGATAGATTATAAGAAGATATGAGATTCAGTATATAAACAACGCTATTGAAGTTTTACCAGAAAAACTTTCAGGAAAAATTATTTTATCTGAAGAGATTCATAACTGGATATGAACATATCAATAAAAATATTTTGAAATCGTCTTTATTATCCCTGTCATTTTATTTGATTAGAGCCCTATGCGTTAATAGTAGGAGAGCTGGCACCAAATTTTGGGGTATGTATTTGAGGCAAGCTGAAAACTTGTCACATACTTCTCCTGATATACAACAATACGGAATTGCAGACCTGACTAGTGAGTAGCGGGGCTAAATCAACCACTAAATTTTTAGGGGTTGGCAGCTGGAAAATATCACCAAAATGATCTGTCTTTTTGGGAATCTTATCTTTAAGTTACAAATAATACTCCATTAAAATTTCAAGCTGCCTCAAATACATTTTTTACAATTTTTTGCAAAATATTTTTGCACGCGTCTGGCAATGTTAAAACTCCGATTACATCGTCTGGCGTATTTTTTTTTCGTATTCATTAATTTTCGTATACACTGCAACATATAGAAATTTCGTTTTGCCTCAAATATATTTTTGGAAAAAAAAATATTTTTAAAAATTTAGGGGTTGATTTGGCCCCGCTACTCACCAGCCAGGTTTGCAATTCTGTACGGGGGTATATCAGGAGAGGTATGTGACAAGTTTTCAGTTTGCCTCAAATACATACCTAAAAATTGGTGCCATAAGAATCGTTTGCGTTATGAAATTAGAGTAGGTTTGAGGATGCAGATACAGAAACTTGGATTATTGAATCTAAATTTGAAAAACTATTATAAGATTTTGTGAGTCAATCTGAAGTCCCAATCAATGTGAAGTATTTAGACTCACGTCAACCATCATTTTCTGCAATTAAGCATTTTAATTAAGCATTTAATTAAGGTAAAGACATTTTAATAGTTCAACATCATCATAATTTGGATATAACACGACAATTAATAAAGATACTGAAAATTTTTCGGATATATAAAATTAGAATAAAATATTTCGAATCAATATAAACATCGTGTGAAGCACGGGTTCCCAACCTTTTTCAGCCTGTGGCATAATTACATATATTTTGTCACGGTGCCGTACTCTAGCTAACTAATGGAAATAGTATTATTATTTGAATTAATTTCTAATAGAAATTGAAATAAGGACCTAATATTAGAAAAAATACAATAATACTTACTTTCAAGTAGTTAAATTTTAACATCTACAATATGAAATTGAGTTTTTCATCACTTTTTCAACAATTCAGAATTGAAAGAGTAAACAACACGAAAGATTTGAGATCAACAAAAATAAGATTCAGTCAATTGAATGTGACGGGTGAGCTTGGTGACCTCCACATACTTTTCCAAAGAGGTGAATGAGGCTTGATACTGCTACTCTCATTTCTTGCTCCACATTGAGCGGTGGTTGTTCTTGAGTACAGCTACATCTGAAAATTCAGCTTCACACAAATTTTATGTTGCAAAGGAAACGAGAAGTTTTGAAGCTTTCGAAGTTCAATTTAACTTCCTAACTAAAAGTCCAGCAAATCGGTACTGAATCTAATTGTGAGACTGTTGTTACAAGACAGTTCAATAAGAATCATTCCTCTTGGGAAGTGCATCCTGAACGAGCTACTGCATCGAAAGGATCTTGGATGTACGCATATTTTTCGACATTCTGTGTTAAATTATTCGAGAATCATTTGTTCAGTTTCGATAGATGTTCTGTGAAAAGGGCTATCAAGTCTGGTGAGACAACCAGCTCATTATGTAGTACCATGTTCATACAATTGCGAAAGGCAATCTAGGCCCTCACCTTCGTAGTTTTTTATCCTCAAATGCAGTTTCTTTCTTAATTCCTAAATATTCTCCAAAAGTTTCACAATGTAAGGGTTGTTGCCTTTCAATGACATATTCAATTTATTTAGTTGCTCAAATATTTCGGACAAATATGCTAGTTTTAGCAAAAAATCTGGTTCAGTGAAAGATCCGGCGGTTTCGAATCCAACAGGTCCTTATGCAAATCCTAAATCATGCATTGTTTCGTAAAAATTCTAACCTTTGGCGAAGTAGTTTTAATGTAAATTACTGTACCGATGATACAATCTAGTACTTGGTTTAATTCAGAGCTTACTGACTTTGATATAAGGGCATTCTTATGGATGATGCAAAAATACCACATAACATTCGGTGCTTTTTTACGACTAATATTTATTCCATGAAAGGCGTAAGGTATCAATGGCTTTCAAGTGAGTGATACTCATATTGTGAAGACGACGCAACTTAAGTAGGTAGTCACCGATGCAAACCCTCAAAATATTGTTGATTAATTTGTAGATCCGCGAAAACTTATATATCTATATCATATTAACTTCTGATGTCTGATAAAAAGAGAGGGTCTATTCACGGCGCCGTTCTTGACGTTATAATCCGCTCCAGTGCGCCGCGGCGCCCAGTTTGGCAATTCCTGATGTGAAAGTTTAATCCTTTTGAATGCTGAAAATTCATTTAAATTTTCATTTCATTCATTACTTGCCATGTCTCAAATTCTGTGAGTTCGAAGATGTATCGACCACTTCAAATTATTAAAGACAGTGTATTACTGGAGAATTAGTCATAACTCTTCAAAAACGATATGCTGTTTTATTTTGTGCTGTTTTTTATTATATTTTTACGTTGTTGTTGCCTTGTAATTATTTGACATTCTTCTCATTTTCACGGCAGTGAGCATTGAAGTGGGAGCATATGTGAACTCCTATTTCCAGCGACTGTTTTCTTACTCAAATATGGTATTACAACTAAAACCACTGAAAAAGTAAGGTAGAAGGCGACCTGTGCAAGTATCGCACTCAATTACTGCCTGTAAAATTGGTATTAGACACTGCAGTGATAAAACATTGTCCAAAACAATGGGTAGGGCGATAACGCAAACCAGCGGTTTACACTTCCTTTAATTCCCTAAGACACTGCAATCAAAATATTTGATATTTGAGCTTAATGTTTTGCAGGAAATCCCCATAAAATAATTAATATTGTCAAAAATATTGGTTTGAAAATTTCCACATGTAGTACTTCTGATAATGTTGGATAATGGCTACATTTTCCTTGAACTCTTTGAGATAATTTCAATTTCATTACTGTCACCATAATCACTTTCATGATATCAATCTCTTCCGTATCCTTATTCATCCTGTGTCTTCATTATCTAGGACATAAAATTACTGGAGCGGGAGGTGAAGTACGCGTTCTTGAAATGAAAACGGAAGTGTTGTAAATGATATCCGACAGAATGCGCGAGGGGAACCCTCCCGCCGGTTGTAGCGGTAGCTGATTATAGCGAAAATCTGAAAGTGCGATTCAGGCATTCAGAATGGAATGCCGGGAATTAGGTGGGAGATACCGAAGTAACCCTTGACAGATTCGAGAACAGATTAGAAGGATGTGTTGTGATTTATTCAACGGCATAAGGGATTGCCCTTAAAATATCAGCAGATCAAAGTATTTATTCGAAAGCTGAATATCGCTTGAAAAGCTTGTAATATCGTTTCATAACTGATTGCAAAAGTGCCCTTCATTCTCTTTAAAACGTAAAATATGATTCTACATTACCGTTCGTTCATTGCCGAATCCAAAACAAATTATATTATTCAAAAACTCGTAACATTAGTGTGAGCTTCCTTTGGTGTAAAGCTCATTTCGATATAAATGGTAATGAAATAAAGGATAGAAACTCAAAACAGGCAGCTATTTTGGCTCCAAAACCTAAACAGGGTTTAGTCTACTCTGATTTATTTCTATTATGTAAAGAAAAGTGTAGACAGTAATGGATTAGTACATATAGGTACATTAGAACATCTCATTTTGCAATGTAGTAACTTCAGGCATCATAGTACACAACTACTAGGTCGAATTTCGACTATTACTAAATATAAGCAGCTATATAATCTATGTTTTCTACTATCGATTATGGAAATTTATAGAGCTGTATACAATCATATCAGATCAATCAAGTTGGAGATTTGATATTGTCGCTTTTGAGGATCGATAGATTTTTGCAGCAAAGGTGTATAGGGATACTGCAGATCACTGGGGCATGTAAAAACTCTAGTAATAAGATTGATTCAAACTCGACAAAGCTACTCCTTATTGTAAAATTTTATACCTTTCAATTTATATTAACACTGCATCATAAAGTAATAATGAAATTTTTAATCTATTATATTTATTTATATTTTTACAATTTATATTATTATATCTTATAAATATTATATAATTATTATGTTCAAATTTGAGTTCTGAAATTGTTAAATTATTAAGTCATTGATTAGTTATTGTATATTTTTAGATATTTGTGTATAGGTATGATTAAGATATCATGTAACCTGTTGACTAATGATGTTTGTCAAGGCCAAATTGTTTTAGATATAAAAAAAAGTTGAATCCAATTTATTTACAGATGAATAAAACACGAAAAAAATACATGCAACTATGTAAATCAGTCAAGTAAAGTAATTGTTTCTTCAGTATTTGGGATCACTAATCAACATGAGTATTTAAATACCCATAAGACTGATAAGGATTAATTGATAAATGAACAAAATGAATAATTAAATGAATGAATAAAAGAACAAATAAATGAATCAATAAATGAATGAATAATTTAATTAATCAATAAATGAATAATCAACTCAAAATAATATAAAAACTAATGGTCTTTTCAATCCAATTAAACCCCTCTGCTTGAGAGACATGTATAATACATTGGTAAAGACTAAACTCTAAAGCGATGTTTTTATATTGAATTTCATACAAACGCTTAATATTTCATTATGGTCAAAATTTAAAAATGTAGTTCACTGATATGAAAATAAAAAACTAGATTAAGATATGTATATGGTTGTTCACAAATGGTTGCTTCTTCACTGTTAGTCATCGTTTGCTTCGTTCATCTGAAACTTGACTACGTTGTTCTGATGAAAGCCAATAAGCTCGAAAAACGTGTAAACTGCTGCTTCCAAGTGCCGCCCATACCGTTATTGTTGTTTTCATAATTTTTTCTGCGTTAAACCTTTTCGTAGTGTTTAATATATTAATTTTGGTAAGAAATTACGTCAAGAATAAAAGTAACCTAGCCAATGATCGAGTCAACAAATCCGTAGATGTTCATTATGAAGCCACAAATTGTCGCTTCCTTTTCGTGAGTCTTCGTTGGTTTTTTTGTGTCCAAGTTCATACCTACATCTGAAACTTGAACGCAGTTCTGATAAGAACCAACAAGCGCGAAACACGTGTCAACGGCTGCTTTCCAGTTCGGCTATACCATTATCTAGTAGAAACAATAAATTAAAATTAACACACTTGACTTAAGTTTCAAAAAATATATTAAAAACTCTACATATGTTTCGGGTGCTTAACCCATTATCAAGAGTATACAATGTTACTTAGTAACATAATTTATTTAGTGAAACACAAGTCAAGTGTGTTAATTTCAATTTATTCACCAAGAGATAAGCGAAACCTCCGTGCCATTCATTATCTACTAATTTTGTTTTTATAATTTCTCTGGGGTTGAATCTTAGTTCTCTTTCATAAGCACTCTGTGCTTATGGAAGAATAATTAAGGTTCATTAGAAATCTTTGAAATGAAAAAATTAAGTGTTTCAGGATAATCAATATAATTTATAACAGACTGTGTCGATTTTTGAGGTTATTGTACAGAGCCAACGTGATGGAAAATTCTTTTCCGAATATTAGAAATGATTCAACTGATTAAAGATATAATATATGTACTATGCTGTTCGAATTAATTGGGTCAAACATTTTTTTCGTTTGATTTACTGTAAAAAGTATGTGAGTACCAGGGTGGCCCAAACACACACACGCCTGCTTGTTTAATACCTGAGGTGACGTGAGGGTTCGACCTTGATCATCATTTACATTCTGACCGGTTTTACCTCGCCAGCTATTCAGTCTGTGCGACAGTTGGTGGTTTAAATTTAAATACATGCTGTATTGTCTTGTCCAAAGATTGATATCACTCCGAGGAAGCGTTCCAAAATTATCGTGCTTAATGAACAAACATCAATGACTGTAAGAGCTGAAGCTGTTGGTGTGGGAAAGTCCAGTGTTTCGAGAATTTTAAAAACATTTGAAGAAAGTGACTCATCGTCTCCAAAAAGAAGAGGAAACTGTGCCCGAAAACGCAAAACTACTCCAAGAACAAACAAATTGTTGATAAGAAATACCAAAATTAATCCGAGAAAGACAAGTACTGATCTTCGAACTGATTTAATGGTTTCTGGTGTGGAAGTGAGTACTTCAACTGTGCGAAAACGACTGCTGGAGGTTGGCCGTAAGGCAAGAAGACCAAGAAGAAAGCAACTGCTTACCCAGAAAATGATGAAGAAACGTTTGGCATGGGCCAAAAATTACCGTGCGCGGACTGTGGACGACTGGAAGAAGGTGCTTTTTAGTGATGAGAGACATTTGTTCGTTCAAGGATAGAAATCAAGTGTTGTTAGACGAAGTGATGGGGAAACTTTGCGGCCTGATCACATCCTGCAAACAGTAAAACATCCTTCGAAACAAATGTTTTGGGGTTTTTTCACATCCAATGCCACTGGACGATTAGCTCCTATAACAGGTATGATGAATTCAGTGAAATATATGGAAATATTGCGCACCAGGATTGTCCAATTCATGGAAACGTTTGATGGAACATTTCAGCACGACCTGGCTCCCTGCCATAATTCTAACAAGTCCAGTCCTTTATGCGTGAGAATGAAATAAAAGTACTCGATTGGCCGGGGAATTCACCTGATCTCAATCCTATTGAGAATTTATGTAATATTTTATAGAAACGATTGGCAAAAATGGATTGCACTAAAAAAGAAAAAACGATTATAAGTGCAATTCAGGTGATGACGAATTGAAGAAAATCTGCGCTACGCTATTGGAATCGATGCCTAGAGGAGTTTAGGAAGTTATTTCTGCGAAAGGAGGACATACTCCATATAAATATGAAGAATTTACGCTATTTTGTATGTATTTACTTCATTAAAATATAAGATTTTTCGAAAACATTGTTTTTTATCCTTTGTCCCAATTAATTCGAACAGCATAGTATCTACTGAAGATATTTTTAATCTGCTGCGAAAAACAAAATGGTAAAATTTTTATTTTTATGATTTATGAAACAATTGGGAGGAAAATGTTCATAATATGGACATAAAATAGAAAGTAATCAAGAACTGAACAAAATCATCCATTTCAAATAACTCGAAATAGTTGTAATATTTGGTTCTAGGTAAGTACCAACTTTCGAATTTATTCCATATTTACAATATTATATTCAGTTCAAAATATAAAAAATCCGAAAATGAAACGTTTTGCAAGTGTATGTTGTGCATAAATTTTTAAAAATCCTTTGAAATTTCAACTAAGAATAAATGATGTAGATAACATATAAAATCAAACCATGTTCTAGTTGCTTGCAATTTATAGAAACAACATTTGTTAAATCCTATTAATTATTATGCATATAAGCATGAAAATGGTATACGAATCTGATTGAACTAAATTAATGAGACGTTATCAGTTTGTTTTAATGAATGATATTAAAATAGGCATGAATGAACTGCTTTGATGTATTCAGGGGATCATTTGAACATGTAATTTTTAAATTCAGGATATCTGATGCTTAGTGATATCTTAATTGTAATATCTGCCTCTTCATTTCATCATTCCAGGAATATGTTATTATTCTCACTTATTATACTTTTAATTATTGTGAATAGAGACTTCATTTCGACCCTATTTCTGTTTTTGGGACCTTGTTCTTGTAATATGCACTATATTTGGAAATAAAGCTTATTATTATTATTATAATTATTACTTTATTATCTTATTACAGTTGAATGTTCATGTTTATTACGTGAACATATCTACATACAATTATAAAAAGTATGATCGATTGGTTCGTTAAATCAAAATTATTCGATTTAGACCATTCTATTTTTAATTAGTACATTATTTCATGAAAATTTGATTTTGAATGAACAAGTAGCTTGGTAGGGTTATTTGCCTCATATAGGTATAGCTAAAATATAACATTGCGAATACTTGTGTATAAATTTCTGGTGTCCTCAGAAATATATGATACAAGAAATATATGATAAAGCAAAGAACAAATTTAAACAGATAAAAGTTGATAGAATAAAGAGAAAAAATCAAATAAAAGGTATACACAGAGAGATAAACACTCTTGCAAACACGTTGAAAAAGAAAAATAATTTAAGCTGAGATTTTTCGAACATAGCGAAAATGTTCGAACCACTGAGATACAAGTAAAGTACTGGAATAAATATAACAGCGTTCAAGTATTCATATTCAGCATATGATCCAATAATTTATTGTATTTTCTTGTTATTAATTTCCAAACACCCTGAAATTTTTTAAAACTTAGACATCAACCTCAAGTTAACTTATAAACCTCTACTTATTTTCTGCTTAGATATTTGTATTTGTATTTTTTGTTATTTGTATTTTTTTGTTATTAATTTCCAAACATCCTGAAATTTTTTAAAACATAGATATCAACCTCAAGTTAACTTATAAACCTCTACTTATTTTCTGCTTATGTTTAATTAAATTTACTTAAATTTTTCATTCTTTTTTCAATTTTTCATCTGATGATAAGTTGCGTATCATGGCTCGATATCGTTCGCCGTTGATGTTAACGTTTCTTCCACGGTCGTCTTTGAAGAAAAATGGATCGATGATGCCATCAGCCCATAAACCACACCAAACTGTCGTTTTATCGGGATACATCGGTACTTCTTGTATGGCATGTGGAGGTTCATCACTCAAGATTCGATAGCTTCGTTTATTTACATATCCGTTAAGCCAGAAATGAGCCTCATCGCTGAATACAATTTTTCGATAAAACAGCAGAATTTCATTAAGCTGTTCTAAGGCCCATTCACCAAAAATTAGACGTTGTGGTATTTCATTCGGCTTCAATTCTTGCAGAAGTTGAATTGTATAGGCTTTCAAACCCAAATCAACACGTAAAATTTTCCATGTGGTTGACTAACACATGCCCAACTGCTGAGAACGGCGACGAATTGACATTTCACGATCCTCATTAACACTGTACGCTACGGCTGCAATATTCTCTTCAGTACGCTTTGTACGAATGCGAAACAGTGGTTTAATGTCCAACAAACTAAACTTGGTGCGAAATTTGGTGAAACAGCACGAATTGTTGATTCACCAGGTCGTAACGAACGATACACATTCTCCACAGAGCACGAATGTTGATAGTAAATTTCAACAATTTTCAATTGTTGCTCGTTCGTAAGTCTTTCCATGATGAAATGGCAGAGTACATTTAAAACTTTTCACTTTGACAGATGACGTTTTGATGCTACTACCTACCAGTGCCGCCAACCTGAAAAACTTAACTCTTAAAAAATCACCCATTATGAATACATGCTTTATAGTTGCTCAGAACCGAATTAAGTTATTGTAGATCACATCTTACGATTGAACTTGTACTTACACACAGTAACAAAACCGGATGAATTGCTATAGTATCAATCTTTTTTTAACAAACATTTTTATGACACGACCTCTCTGGAATGAAAAAATATTTTGCGACCACCCGACACTTTGCGTTTTGATCATGTATTTTATTTTCATACAAATATTCAGTACGACGTTTTTTTGCGTCTCGAAGTTTAAAATGAGTACAAAATATAGTACGTAAAACACATTATTTTAAATACATTGAATACGTCGCCGTTGGTTAACTAATTTACACTTGCGTACGTAAATTGCTCATTTACATACTTTTTAATTTTTCAAACGACAAGTAAGCAAAGAAATCCCTAAATTTTGAAAATCATTCGATTCTCAATGTACCAAAAATAGATCAACGATGGGAGAAATTAATTAATCAAAAACAAGCACTAGTTTCTCATTAACATGACTTTTAGGATATTATTTTTTGTTGTTGTGTGTATATTAACATACAAATATTCACGGGCATACAGTTAAATCTATTAATAAATTTATCATTTTGGACCTTATCTTTCGTTTTTACTGAATTAGTCTGCTGGATTCCTTGCGAACCCCCAGGGTGTTGCAGCCCACACGTTGAAAAACACTGCTAAAGTATATCACACCTAAAGATGAATATAATCGAGTTTAAACGTAATTACTACGTAATATTTCAATGACACGATTACTGTGAAAAAACCGTAATAAATACAATGTAATATACTTAATTAGGTAAGATGTCAATTATTTCATTGAATTAATGATTTCCGTTAATGAGAAATTCTACGAATTATGAATTCGAATGTGAAAATGAACTCAATGCTGTTCCGCGAAGATTCAAACAATGAAATAATTTGCAACTTGAAGTGAATGTGCTTCATTTAGAATTTACTGACGAAAAATCAATTTTTTCTCATTATTCTATCCAAATAGATGTAACCATAATTTTTTAAGTGACATGATGAAATCATCAAATTGAATAATTGTCCCAATATATACATATAGAGAAGACTATTCAACTGGATATCCCAGTCTGGGCTCTCAAGGGGCCTAGAATTTTACAGAGATACGGAAGTTTTTCATTTATCCAGATCCCACATAATCATATCTTTACAGTTGCATCATTTATCGTAGTCCTAGTATGGGTCTTAGTATAAGGTCCTAGTCTAGTCTAGTCTAGTATAAGGTCCTAGTATGAGAGCCAAATGACTATCTCTAATATTAAATTAAATTAAACTCTTGGCTTAATGTTTCACGATTATATTTAACACCATGTTGACAAATTCATGTTGTTAAATATAATCGTGAAACATTAAGCCAAGATATTAATTTAATTTAATATTTACTTATGTTTCACCAACAGATAAGCGAGAATTCAAACTCAGACTATCTCTAATATGTCTAGAAAGCTGAAAATGTATGTAATATTGCGACATATTATATGTAAATAATTACATATCTAAAATGAACAAATTTTCTATGTTTCCCAACTTTCATTCGATAACATAAGTTTTAGGACTTGAAAAAATCAGTGAAATTAATTTATATTATATTGTGGATTGCTCCAAGGTGTTCTTTGATAACAAATATTTTATTCTACTCATACGTTATACGTAATTCGTTATACGTAATGGCAAATATTTTAATAATTCTTCAACATTCATAGGACTATTTAATACCCTAATCCGTAGCAAGTTGAAGTATGGCAGCATGATCTGGCATCCCATTTATACTTGCAATCAACGCCATCTTGAGGCTATTCAGAGAAGGTTCTTGAAATTAGTTAGTAATTAGGAGGGAGGATAAAGTTTGTCCACAGAGAGGAGTCAATCATAACGAATTATTGAGTCTATTTAGTTTAATCTCATTGCAGAGTAGGAGAGAAACTTTCTTTAGTCAAAGAAAATTGACTAAAATGAATTGATTTAAATTTTTAGAATGAGTTCTTTGTAATATTTCATTGAATGCTATAATGTAGTTATAATTCAGTATTTTTTTCTTTTAGATTATATTGTGCTCTTTGTTATATCTTTTTCATGTCAATTATTTAGTTAGTATTCAATATTGTTATTATTCTCTGTAATTGGGTGTTAGACTTGTTCAGAATAAAGAACTTATTACTATCAATGCGAAGGAGTCGGACCTCATTTTAATTATGAATAAGAAGTTTTCTTCTATATTCACGTCAAAGCACGTGTTTCGAGCTTATTGGCTATCATCAGAACTCTAGTCAAGTTTCAGATATACAGACTATTTCTGACTTGAGAATGAATATTCTGAGGCGAATGCACTGAAACATATATATCTTAACGCAAATTCTAGTTCAGATCTTCGAGTTTTGATTTCTTCTGAGCTTAGGTAGCTCCAATCTATCTTTTGGTAGCTACTATCCAAATTTCCCACTAGAAAAGGTTGTGCATCAAAACGCTTCTTTTGCTGACACTGGACCGGCGTGTTTTATAGAGAAAATATTGTTAATATCAATATATAAAAAATGAAATGTGAGTTTAACTTCTTTATATCTCGAATTCTATATTTAAATATATTTCCAGATTTTTTAGGGAAACTCAGAAATTCACATAAAAATCGCTATCTTTCAAAAAGTTCTGTTAGCAGTATATTGAGATGAACTACGATTATTTTATTTTTATAAAGTGTTCTCCAATTTTCAATTTAATGAATTTTGAGATATGAATATATATATATATATATATATATATATATATATATATATATATATATATAAATAAAATAAAAAAAAAGATAAAATAAACTATAGATCTTTTCTTTGCCAAATGGAGATTTTGGCATCATATAATCACTTTCAACCATTCTGGTGGTGTTAGTTGCAAAAGTTCCAATTTAATTATCAATGAATTAAATCACACGTCACAACAAATTTCCTTTTTAACATTCAATCATCGCATTCAATATGTCGACCACATCGTAAATATAAAATTTGTAAGTTAAAATTTTCCAATTATTTATTTAGGTACTGGCCGAACCAGTTCATGATGTATACCGACCATGAAATGCACATTCTCTTTTTTCCACTGAATCAGCAATAACCTAATCTAAATACACAGAAATCTCCAAATGATGAAATTACGACAAATTTTTTATTATTTCCAACAGTGTTCTTCAAATGGCTTACGTCCATTCCATATTGCTACTACTAAAAATCCATTTAATTAAAAAGAAACTAGTTTGGTAACCACACCGAATGTTTGATTCACTCGTTAATTGTTAATTAGGTGGAACTGCGTAATAGAATTTCATATATTAAGTTGAATGTTTATAGAGTTATTGATATTACAAATTACAGTTCCAGTAACATTCAGTTGTGGAGATTTTCTTGTTATGGATTTCCTGAACGTATTTTGTTACGAAAAAAACCTTTATTGAATAAGAAAACAAGAAATTATTATAAGAAATTTATATACGGATTTCCCCGGCAATGAAAAAATTATTTTAAGAAATACTATCATTTACTTCATTTTAGATCTAAGTTTAAGTGAATTCCTCATTTTTATATTAAATATATAAATTAAACATTTCGCTTTTCAGCCAAGAATTGTTATTTCAAAGTGGATTATTATGCCAAGTAAGATTTTATTGAAGCGAATTATTCTAAATCAATTATGCTATAATCATTTATCGTTTTTGAAATTTGTATGTAGATAAATAATAATTATCGAAATATTTATAGTTGTTTCCGTAATTTATATCGGAACATAATGAAAAAGGAGTAATATAGCCATAACTTGGATAAAATTTGGTTCGTAAATAACACTGATAGAAGCTTAATTCATGTCCTATATCAAAGAACAACAGAAGTATTGTGCTTATGACATTGAATGAAATATTTGAGAAAATGAACATTCAAAAAAAATAACAAAAATAAACGATAAAATAATAAAAAATACATTATTAAAAAATGAAATTTAGACATCACATCGTACACGTTCACATATCTATCTCTACTATAACATTATTTTGATTAATTTGAATTTTTCGAATGAATGTTCTAGTGTTCATTTTCTTATATATATATATATATATATATATATATATATATATATATATATATATATATATAGTATATATAATTTATTGGTGCAATAAAACATCGTATATGTTTTTATATATAAATAAAAACATAAACAATATATATATATATAAAATATATCATATGATATATATATATATATATATATATATATATATATATATATATATATATATATATATATATATATATATATATATATATATATATATATATATATATATATATATATATATATATATATATATAAATATATATATATATATATATATATATATATATATATATATATACTCCATATAATTATAAAGTGTAAATGCGGAATAGAGTGGCTAATAGAGGTCCAAAAAGACCTACAACAAATCATTAAAAAAAAATGGAGAAGATCGCACAGAGTGTCGCAATAAAATCACAAATGTGATGTTTGAGCAAAAATCAAATCGCCAACCTGGAATAAAATGTACAAATGAACGGAAGAAAGAGGTATTCG
Organism: Henosepilachna vigintioctopunctata; assembly: GCA_030704895.1. Classification (NCBI taxonomy): domain Eukaryota; kingdom Metazoa; phylum Arthropoda; class Insecta; order Coleoptera; family Coccinellidae; genus Henosepilachna; species Henosepilachna vigintioctopunctata. Next base: position 2,694,202 of record JARQZJ010000062.1, on the reverse strand, counting down.
GAGAAGATTAGGCGTTTTTGGAAGGCAAAAAAGATGAAGCAAAAGTCCTAATAATAGCTAAATCAAGATCAATCGCCCTCCCTCATTGATAACAATCGTAATAATAATAATATACGATAACAAAACGTGTATTGCCGTATAACAGTTCTCGGCAAAAAAAATGCGACCACTATAATTGATACACAACCAATTTGTTAACCTGGCCTACATTTCGAATATTTGGAATATGTTTATATTCTTCATCAGGACTCAAAAAAATACAGATGTTAAAAAAAATGCCATGAAAAATGTATTACACCTTACTGCTGAATGTTTGACCAAACTATAAGAATCAGTGTATGCAGTTAGAATAAACATATATTAATGTACAATAGGTAACCAATTCTAACAATAAAATATAAAAATATAAAAATTGAGGTAACTAACAATCGTAAAAGAATTCAGAAGCGGACTGTCGGAACAAAGATCAACGTCATGGAAGAACACTGAGTGTAAAATGTAAACACTCAATATCCAAATGTCACCACAAATAAGTAACACAAAACTTCCATTAAGAACTCTGGAGTTAGTTGTTGAAGGGCCTATTTAAAATTATTTCGAAAGGAAATAACTGTATATGCAGCTATTGCCATTTCTATTTTTACTGATAGAATAATACACTCATCAATTCTTGATTTATATATATATATATATATATATATATATATATATATATATATATATATATATATATATATATATATATATATATATATATATATATATATATATATATGTCGCTTTTTCTGTCCCTTTGTCCCTTTGTACGCTTTAATCTTTGAAACTACGCAACGGATTTTGATGCGGTTTTTTTTAATAGATAGAGTGATTCAAGAGGAAGGTTTATATTTATAATAACATCCACTAAATAGTGGAGAAGTACTGTTATTTTTGAGGTTTCTAATGTGATGTCGTAAATAATTACATTTTTTCCGCTTACATTGCAAACGCAGGCTGAACCCTACGAGTTTTATCAAAATAATGTACTAAGTATTGTACACATTGAAAAGGTCTACAGTCCAAGTCTACAGAAACAGAAAAATGATGGTATATGTCTATCTCTTATGGATAACCCACAATAGCTTTTTTTTGTCATTTACTTTTTGCGACAAATAATGGCTAATTTTCGAAGCGATTTCAACCAATACAGCATTAATCCTTATATAATTAAATACCTTAAATACATTGTTGATTCAATATGGATCTATATGGCCCTCTACAGCATATGATTTAAATGAACATGGCAAAACAACGTGGGCCTGGTCAGCTAGTATATATATATATTGAAATTAAAGTATAACTTCCTTTCGAAAATGTTTTGGCTAATTATTCAGAAGAACATTATAGCAGAGCTGGCTATGTTAAACACGAACAATGTGATGTCCCCATTATCCTTCTAGGGATAAATATACAGAATATTGAAATCGATACCTACATTTATTGGAAGCGTAAGACAGTTAACTGTTTCGTACTACAAGGTACTCATCAGTTACACGTCTAACAAATGAAAGTCAACGACTTCAATCCTCACACATCGATCGTATGACAGAAATATACAGTAAGTCGTATGCATATATAATGCATAGATTAATGTACATCTCAAATCTCAGGATTTATTGAAAAGCACTTGAATACGTCTAACTTTCAAAGTATCACACGTCCTTATCAATATATTTTACAACTCTATTTTTTGAACAATCTCATCTAATTTGATGTTCTTTTTCTTGTGGCAGATTCTTTATATATATATATATATATATATATATATATATATATATATATATATATATATATATATATATATATATATATATATAACGTGTTTATATATATATATATAACGCTTATTGGCTCTCTTCAGAACGGCGTAGCCAAGTTCAAGTTGTACGAACCTGGAGATGCAAAAACAAGAAAGAAACAGACTCTCCAGTGAAGGAAGTCGACACATTTCAAGCTACTGCGTATTTACTCTCCGGGTTGGGAAATTTTAAAAAACTACTTCGCCCGTGAAACGACTATTTATCTTTCAAGGATGCCTCTAGCCGAGAAATTATACATTATATGAATAATGTTCAACGCGGGGAAAATTTCAATTAAAAGTAGACAATGTCGGCATATCCCACAATTAGTAACAGCCGTTGACACGTGTTTCGAGCTTATTGGCTCTCTTCAGAACGGCGTAGCCAAGTTCAAGTTGTACGAACCTGGAGATGCAAAAACAAGAAAGAAACAGACTCTCCACTACTTCGCCCGTGAAACGACTATTTATCTTTCAAGGATGCCTCTAGCCGAGAAATTATACATTATATGAATAATGTTCAACGCGGGGGAAAATTTCAATTAAAAGTAGACAATGTCGGCATATCCCGTAATTAGTAGCAGCCGTTGACACGTGTTTCGAGCTTATTGGCTCTCCTCAAATCCAGGTACGAACCTGGAGATGGAAAACAAGAAAGAAACAGACTCTCCAGTGAAGGAAGTCGACACATTTCAGGCTACTGCGTTTTTACTCTCCGGGTTGGGAAATTTGAAAAGTTTCTTTCTTGTTTTCCCATCTCTAGGTTCGTACAACTTGAACTTCTGAGGAGAGCCAATAAGCTCAAAACACGTGTCAACGGCTGCTACGAATTGCATAATTTCTCGGCTAGAGGCATCCTTGAAGTATAAATAGTCGCCTCACGGGCGAAGTAGTTTTTTCAAATTTCCCAACCCGGAGAGTAAAAACGCAGTAGCCTAAAATCAAAATCTATCGACATCCTTCACTGGAGAGTCTGTTTCTTTCTTGTTCATACATCTCCAGGTTCGTACAGCTTGAACTTGGCTACGCCGTTCTGAGGAGAGCCAATAAGCTAGAAACACGTGTCAACGGCCGCTAACTAATTGCAGTATATGCCGACATTGTCTACTTTTAATTTATATATATATATATATATATATATATATATATATATATATATATATATATATATATATATATATATATATATATATCATGGTAAATGAAAAAGGTTCAATGCGGGAGAGAGTATAAAAAAGTGGAAGATATCGTTAAAACCCTCAATTGGAAGCTGCCGTTGACACATGTTTCGAGCTTGTTGGCTCTCATAAGAACGGCGTAACCAACTTGATGCTGTACTAATCTAGACATGGAAATCTCCAAGGTTTGAATACTGTGTGTGTAATTTTGCATGTATCCTAACAACTAGTAATAAATGTAAATTACTCAGTGAATATGTAATACCTAGTAAGTGTTGATGAGATGGCCCCACTGAACTAGCAACATTAGCCATTGAAAAATATTATATTATTCAAATATGTACAGTATAGGTATTTCAAAATATATGTAGGTAGTAGGTACCTAATTATACATATAACGAAATCAATATCAAAATGGTTTTTTTAATAAAGAAAACTATTTTTACATGTTCCTGTGTGGTTACTGAATAAATTCGATATAGCCATTTTTTTTCGATCAATTGAAGCATATAATTGATTTTCAATCAATTATATGCTCCATTAAAATAATTCGATATTTTCGATACTGTACAATCTTCATTTGTATTGCAATAGATTAACGAAAGTAATTAAACTTTCTAAATAGTTCAGATAATATTTCAAGTACATTGAAATTGAGTGATAGTAGAACTAGAAAATTAAAAATATCAACAAACTACAAACCACTCTGAAATTTAATCTTCACATTATTGCCAAATAATTGAGTATTAGGTACCTTCATGATAAATTTGTTCAAAATAAAATCTGTTGTTGATAGAACTGGTTTATTTATAAATATATACAGAAAATTAGTTGTATATTGTTCAGATATCTTTTTTAAAATTAATTGACTAATAAATATCAAATAATTGTTAAATTTCATATAGATCAGCGCGATGTGAATTTCAGATTTCCTTTTTCATAAGATTCCAAGTACGGAACTTGAATCGGAAGCGCGATGCAACTGCACCGTACACGTCCATTCGTTTATCGGAACTAATCAGTTACGCTTACGCAAAATCGGCGAACCCCCTTATCTGCCAGGCAAGACACAACCTCGCATCTAAATCGTCTTAAGAACGAGAGCGAGAGTGACAAATGTGTGGGTGATAAACTGACGGAGTGCAATGTGCACTGCCGTTGGCCGGTTTTCCACTGATCCGCAGCAGCCATCATGGCAGGCCAAGTGCCACCGACAGCAAGTACACCGCTCAAATCGTGGTAGGCGGTTAAACGAGCAGGTCGTAGCTCGGCGCGCAAGTGTATTCTGCACGTTCTGCACGCACTTACATCGAGTGTAGGCAAGGAGGACTAGATCGCAGAGTCGGCGGATATGTTTGTTGTTTTTGACTCGCACGATCATTTCAAATAATTATTGCTGCAGTTGAGTTCTGCACAACTCGGCGACGTTCTACGTATTCTTTACCGTCGTCGTCTGATTTTTAACAATTCATTATTTTGTCGTGATTTTACTCAACAGTGACAGTGTGTTCGACATCACGCGTTTATACCGTAAATTGTGATAACCCTCAATATCCTCGTGTGACATTTCAATTTATCTGTGATCAAGAAATACGACTTTAAATCTGTGTTCTTCGTTTTTTTGTGGATTACGAACGAAGTGAAACATCCAGAGTGAGTATCCCACGTTTCACAACATTCGTATTTTTACACACACATTGCTCGATAATTAAGTACACGTGCGACGCAACTTGAACAATCTAAATTAGTTGGACACGGCTTCTTGAATTATTTATGCGTATTTATTTAGACTCCTGGTAAAATCGTCCTATACGAAAATAGATCGTTAGTAATCTTCAAATCCCGTTTGTACGTGGATTATTGATTAGAGAAATAGGGTTCATTTCGTAATCTAGCTCTCGTCTCGCAATGACAGCTCTTAGGGGTACGAGCGGGGGGAATTAAAGGGTAAATACGGATTGCAATACAAATCATCCCTCGTGTCTTCAACGCGCGGGGGCCGGAAGGGGAAGGATCACCGATAGGCGGTGAGGAGGGGGAGCTTAATTCCTCAATGTTTTGATCAATTAAATTGCGTATTGATTTTGCAATTATTGGGAACCAATCAGAAATGGACTTTTTCTCTCTTGCCCGTACTTGCTCGTCCCCTGCGCGTAGGGACGGCATGAGCGTACGTAGTTTTTAACTGAATTTTTCTATTTTTGCGCATATCCCGATTTTTTGCCATTGCGCCATTGTCCGGTAACTAATTTTCAGTGCCGTATTGATTTTATTTATTTCGGACGTTGTTTAAACTAACCCTCAGGAAGACGTGAATTTATAGCCGTTTTCCGATGTTCGAAAATAATTTACGAGAATCGATTTCCGGTATCTATGTTGGCACTGGCTTTTTGAGAACGAAATTACGTATATTAAACTAGCGATGTTTTAGATTTTTATCGAATTGACATTTATTCATGTACTAACTTTACAAATGATGAAAAAAGATAATACCTTTAGATTATCAATTATGTGCAGATCCATGTAAGGCGTTTAAGTAATGTTACATTTTATATTATAGGAAAATAATTATTACTTAAATGTATTGCTGTTTTCTCATTGAGCAATTTTTTTTCATTTGATTATCTACTAAATTGAAAACTATCGGAATTGGCACAAAATAAATAGATATTATGTTATAATCAATGATAATCATTCATTTCATTAATTTTTGAATTATCACATATTTTCTACTTGCTTTAGTCAATCAAGTGAGTAAAATAAGTTGAATAAAATTGTATCAAATTTTCAAATAAAGAATAGATTCAGGAAAATAAAAAAACTTACATACGAGAACACTTTATTAAGTCAATTCATAGTAGAAATTAAACGAACATGAATTATAATGAATAAAATAAAATCAGACCAAACATTCAATATTTCTGGAATGGGGAAAGTTTAGAAATAATAATAATAATAAGACATTTATTCCCAACAGATATACATCCAATTACAGAGAAAAAATTACAAAAAAATTATAATTTACAAAAAATTACAAATTGTGCACAAATAATAATAAGTAAGAAAAAATTAACAAAAAAAAATAGAGAGTTTAAGGGAATATATACAACGAAAATAAATGAAATACCTACCAATATTGCTTTCCGTAAAACAATACTACAAAATCAATGATATACCTATTTAATTCCTAGTTCCTTCACATGAATATTAAGCAATCGGATTTTAAAGAAACTTGGTCCATTAATAAATTTCTATAAAATTTCTATTTTCAAATTCTGAATCATCAGCAAGCGAAATTTGAAAAAGTCCTTAAATATCTCACTCATCATTCAATGTCGTATAACTAATTGTACCTAATGTACTTTTTGAAATTCGAAATACATTTAATGACGTAGGTACATATGGACAGAATAATTTCGGTAGAATTTAGTAAAAAAGGAAGAAAAAAAGGAAATAAAAAAGGTTTCAAATAACATATTATAAAATAATCTACACGTTATTGTATGTGTAATTTGAGATTCAACTCTTTTTCGTTTTTTTATCCATTTAAATCTATCATTTTTACATTAGGTGTACAGCATTTGGATGTTTGTTTTTACATTTTTTTAAGGGCTCATTATTGATATCTTTTTCTAGTGAATTTTTTTAGTATAATAGTATAAAACTTTCACGAACATAACTATATAAATACTTAACTAACGGAGGGTAATTTAAAAAAAATCAAGATACAAATCAAGCCGAAAGTGTTTTCTGCGAGAAAAGGTGAATGCGCCAGTCTTATGTTTAATTACTAATTATTTAAATATCGAGGCGAATTAACCAAGATCATTGTATTTTCCATAAAAATTACAATGATCTATATTCGAAATATACAAAAATTTATTAATGTTTTTTAGGTGTGGAAATCAAACATACGGTTGAACTTTTGCTAGTTTTCCTATAATTTGTATAAACATTCAGTTAAGTAAATAACTCTTATTATAAAGTTTTAATAGATTCCACATGAATTTTAGATTTTCAGAAATTCAATTTAATGCATGATCTCAAAGAAAAAAAAGTATAACTGTCCAGTCAAATATTTAGTAGAAGTTTAAACCTACCATTATTGTCTTACCATATGTTAATAAATATAATATATGTTTTCATCCCCAGGAAATTTATCATTATTTTATCAGGTATCAGGTAACTTTCGATATTGCTTCTACTTGTCTGGTAATTTTACCAAATTACGAAAGGTATTTAATGCTAGAATCTGCATATAACTTATGTACGTTTGGATAAAAACTATACATGCCTATAAAGTTTGAATACGTACTAATTACAAGGTATTTTGCGAATTAAATGTAAATAACCAGAACTACTCAATATGGGGAAATAAAGAAAAAAGATCTGTAGGTAATCTTTTCACCTATATGCTGACAAAAATGTATTGTTCTCCAGAAGAATGATAGTTTGTCTCCTTTTGTTATTCATTGTAGTCCGAACTTCTGCGTTAGTCTACAAATCTCGAAATGACTATAAAGTAATAACGCGCTGTCTTCTGACCACCCAGGATGAAAATCCAACAATCCCATAAGTCATCTGAAGATCCAGAAAACAGATGAACTCAATGATGACTCTCTAAGAACAATTGATCATCAACAGTATATTAAAATTCATGAGAAAATAAACGTTCTTATTAGAAAGGAATATATGCTCATAACAATATTCAAATTGGGTAATTGTATCAAAATATTTGGGAATAAGAATGAGCTTATTAGAGATTCTCATGCATAACTTAGTGCGATGAATAGGAGCAATTACAGCATATATTTCGTATTATTCATTGTCTTAACACGATAATTATGTAGTTTAATTATGAAAATATAACGATTATAACAATTTTTACATTATTTCATTATTCAGTAAAGTAAATAGAAATACCTCTACTTGAAAATCTTGAAATCCACTCGTTAATTATGTTCATTATTATTATACCTCAAGAACTCGAAAGTTTATGGGAATTGGCTCCAAAAATGCTCGTTCTCATTGGCCTCGTTAACTGGGCTTGTAATAAAAAGAAGTACTTAAATATAGGAAGAGCGAATGGTACGGTAATATTGAATGTAAATATCAATATTTATAATTAGGTACTCATTCTACGGAAGAAGTATAAAAATTAACTAGCTAAATAAATTCCGTTGTTTTCCGGTCTTATATCTCATTTATCTGAACTTGAATTCCTCTATATATATACATAATTATATATATATATATATATATATATATATATATATATATATATATATATATATATATATATATATATATAAAATATATATATTGATATAATGCTCACTTCAACAGTTATATCTATATATGACCATAACAGTCCATACAGTAATGAATGATGAATGAATGTTCTCAACCTTTTTCACAAAGACGGCGTTTAAAGAACATTTCTGAATGTTTATATAATAATCTTTCGCGGGTCAGAATATACCACCCCGGGCTAGTTGGAAATTAGTTGGCGTTAATTTCCGCTTGTCCATACTGTCTAAATAAATAACGTGGTACAATCCCAATTTTATTTATTTCGTTTTTCCTGAATACGTTGCCCATGGGTAATAAGGCCTATGAAAATTTGCAGTAGGCTTTATTTTACTTCTAGTTTTTATACTCCTTGTTTATTTTTTTCAATTCAATTCGCCAGCGCCTGCTGATGGTGAACAAGGAAACATAGAACCTCTTGATAATTCTAGTATCGGAACTCCGGAACGCGAATCACCATCAATTTTGAGTCGTTAAGCTCCTGAACTCGTAGAAGAGAATGTGTCACATGCAGATTATACTAGATAAAATACTCCAGAAGCTGATAGTAGGTTGCTGTCAAATTCTCCAAAGATATTAGTACCTGATGTCGGAAAAGAGAATGTGCCACCTGCTGATTATTCCAAACTCCTGTTTGGCTCTTGAACCTTCTACATGTTTTAGATCGCCAGCCAAATTGTTATCAGAAGAATGACCAAATCAGCAGATCCCAAGCCAACCAACAGCAAAACGCAGCTATTATAGCCAAATTTATGGGACTTCTTCAAGTGATTCTGACGATTTGCCACTTATTCAAATAAAATCTGAGTTTTATGATCTCATGCCAACACCCGCTCTAATTCAAGAAAAAACACCTATTATCCGACAAAAGGCTATCAATTACCGAGTTACTCCAGTTTCCAAAGATCTTTTTGATAAATTCAGTGAAGGTAAGAAAAACAAAGCATTAAAGAAAAGTATAGTACAGGAGAAAAAGAAAAAAGAAGAAGAGAATAGGGACCCAGGGTATTCAAAAATTAAATTCACTTCAAAAGCAATTAAAGCAAAGTCGTCTTCTCACGGATCTACTAAAACCAAGAACCCTGCAGGCAATCAAGGGAGTTGGTACTGTCATGCTGTTAAGAAGACCGAATCGACGACATGAGGGAATGCTCTCAATGTTCTAAGTGGTATCATGAGGAGTGCGTCGGTTTGTCAGTGGATGATGATGATTAATTCATATATCCTGCTGGATGTTAAAAGAGGCCACGTATTTTATTATTAGAATACTTATAAATTGTACTATAAGGATGATTATTGACCTTGAGAACCAAATTTTAATGTTTAAGTTAATTACTTATATAATATAAAATATAGGTCTTGTTACCCTACCTAATTATAATAAGGCCTGTTGGGAGTGTTGTAAAAAAAGTTCAATTTTATGTATGTCGTAAGCAGAAGTTGCTAATTTTTTTCTTCTATTTTGTAGTACCATAAATAAACGACCGATTACCAATAAATGTAGTTGATTAAGTTATTCTTTCAATATTTTACAATTCCCCTTAGCTAGGCCTTAATAGCTCGCATAATAAACATCTTCACGAACAATTCCTCAGTAATGTAGCTGACACTGTTGCAATCAATGAAAAAAACAGCTCTCAAATAACTTACGTAATTATGTCTCTACCAAAAACTAAATGGAATGCAGAAATATTTGAAAGAAACCAAACTCTCAACGATGAATACATTTCATACATAAAAAAGCAATCTCAATAAATTCTCTGTAGGAAGATTGTCTCCGATTCTGTAATAAATTGTTGATTATTCAAACTTTGGGACATCGTAAAAAAAACTAATAAAAATGTACAAAACAATAAATAATGATATCGTACGGACAATTACAATAAATAATTCATGGAACAACCTTTAAAAATAGAAAGCTAGATATAATGCTAAGTATCCGTTTGGTTTCTTTGCAATAATCAGCAATCACCTGACTCCCACTTTCGGCCAATTTACACAAAACTGACATCAAATTTATGGTCCACAGATTAGAAGAGTTTAGGCGATATTCCATACGAATTTGATTAGATACCAAATGGGACTTTGAATTAATTTGGTCTCTTGTATTTGTGAAATTGTATGTTGTTTGTCACACGGTAATTGAATTCAATATTTATTTCGTTGTGTAAATAAGAAAACACCAAATAAGAATTTTAAAGATGCGTTACATAATATCAATCGATCTTCTGAGACTTGTATTATGTTTATGTTTTTATCAATCCTAAATAAAATTCAAAGTTTTATTGAATTGCGGGAAATACAAGTTCTACGTATATTCTATTAACGGTTATAAATTTTCCAAAAATCTAGACTTGGTTGATATTTCAAGTAGAGCTCAGAAATGTGTTTCATTTCTTAAATTCAATAGAAGGTATTGAATAAATATATTGTACAATGTTTAATCAAGGAAGCTTAACGTCAAATAACATAAATTCAATAATAGTTTGATTGTATAACAGTCATTTTGTTTATCCTGTACAAACTTGCTAAACAATTTTAATCCTATTGGATAATTCACAAAGACGTTTACGCGTAAGTAGTAACTGACAAACATTCAATAATAATGTGTTCTTCATCTCGTTTCTTTTGATTTTCAATTGATATTTGTACCGATTTAATTTAACTGCCGTATGAATTGGCAATTTCGAATATTATTTAGAAGTGGAAGTGTAATACATGTGATGATACCTGTTGGATGAACTTGAAAAATAAGTTCTGAATTTATGATATTCAAAAATAATTCGTCCTCATATCTGTTGGATTTTTAACTATTTAGAAATGACCAATAGGTTTAACTTCGTGATGTAGACTTTCAGCTGGATGTTGGAAATTCCTAATATTTTTCTAAACTTTTTTGTTCTTGGGTAATTTATGTTTGACTTATTACCATCAATTTTATGTTACAGTATCCAGGTGAAGTAGATAATATTGCACTTCAGAAACAAAGTGTATGTAATAAAAAATGTACAACACTTTTTCAGATTTTTCTATAAAAAGTTATGATCCAGGTAATTTTCTGATTGATTTACAATTTTACTTACTAAAAAAATACTTGATTGATTTACAGTTGAAACATTCAAGTATAATTCAGATACTTTTATGTGGAAGTGGAGTTCTTGTTTTTTCAAATTATTTTAAGGGAGCAGAATATTTTTATTATTGCCTATTAATAGCTATGAATTGGACAGTAAATTTTCAAAAACACTGAAAGTACCTAATGAAACAAAAATCTTATTTGCATGCGATGTAATAGACAGGACTCGGTGCTGAGAGACCTCCTTTACAATATTCAATTTGAGTTTTATTTGCATAGCAATAAACTATTTAAGTGATTTAGAAACTATTTATCTATCAATATTCTTGCCGCCAACGTTTACCGTTTATTATAAAATATATACGTTATATATATATATATATATATATATATATATATATATATATATATATATATATATATATATATATATATATCTATATATATATATATATATATATATATATATATATATATATATATATATATATAGTATATATATTAATATATTATTTTGAAAGTTTTTAGCAATAACAGGCTTTTTTTGATATGAAAAAGTTTATTTTTGTTGACGTTTCGTTATTCATTAGTATTGACAAAGTTGTAATATAACAACGAAACGTCAACAAAAATAAACTTTTTCATATCATAAAAAAGCCTGTTATTGCTAAAAAGTTTCAAAATAAAATATCTTAAACAGGCAATGAATCAATTTCAAGATATATATATATATATATATATATATATATATATATATATATATATATATATATAAATTAATGAAAATTCTCTGAAACAAATTTTTATGATAATATTATGTACAGGGGCTGTGAGAGAAAAAAAATTCAAACTCAACGGTTTTGTATAAATTCTCCTCGAAATTGAGAGATTTTAGTTAAGTCAAAATTTTTATTATCTTCGACTTATATGAAGTAACATTTTGTAGTTTTATAACCTAATGAATTTTTTCTTTATTTTCAGTTAATCCTGCAATACTGTAATACCTTCATCAACAATACGAAAACATGAACTGCCCAAGTTGGAAACGTTGTGCATCCTAACAATCAACAGAAATTTCCGTAGCAAGTTCTCAAAAAATCGTCAAAATTTCGCTGGACGCCATACCAGAATCTTCTCCAGAGGCGCCCAGTAGTCTCGCTGTAGATGCAGGAGAGATAGCAGAATTTCAGACGCCAAGACCTTCTGTGGTCTGTGCGGAAAACCCAGAAACAGAAGGTGTACGAAACGGCATAATCATTGGCGTAGAAATTGCACCTTCGCTGTGCCCAATGGGGGCAGAGACCTCCCCCGAGCAGCAGTACTCGCTGCGATGGAACGACTTCCATTCGTCCATCTTGTCGTCTTTTAGGCATTTGAGGGACGAGGAGGATTTCGTGGACGTGACCCTGGCTTGTGACGGGTGCTCGTTCACCGCCCACAAAGTCGTCTTGTCGGCTTGTAGTCCGTATTTTAGGAAGTTATTGAAGGCGAATCCATGCCAACATCCAATTGTTATACTTAGGGACGTACAACAAAAAGACATGGAAAGTTTATTAAGGTCAGTTGAATTTACATTATTCACAGGAAATTTTATTTACATTTATTCGACATAGACATAAAAAGACTATTTTCTCAAATTCATATATTTTGACAGTGTTCAACTATAAGAAAATATGTTTTAATATTACTGTCATTGGAAATTATTTCCTACTTCAAGATTTCGATAAACCTAAACCTGTAGCGTAACGTTAACAAGAAATACATTTTTCCATAATCAGCGTTAATCGTTATTTTAAGAATAACGATTAACGCTAAAGAAGAATACTCAAAAAATGTACCTACGAACCAATCAATAGGAAAGCCTTTTGATGGAAAGAACCTCAGAACGAACTTAAGAAATTTATCAGAAAACGACGAGCAGAGTTTTATGTCTACAGAATGAAGCAGTCCAGAATAGCAAAGAAACTGTTCGATGAAATAACGAAGAAAAAATGCGACTGCCTAAAAGAGGTCCAAAAGGATTTACAACAGATCAATATAAAAAATCTCATATGAATATAAAAATAATTTAGATGTTAACATACCATTCAGATTCTACTTTTTCGCTGCATATAAATTAACTGTTATGTACCTACTATAGAATTAGTTTTGAGTATGAGCATTCGTAGAAAAAACATTAGAAAAAATGAGTTCAAAATACATAATTATACAACAAATTTTGTCGAATAATTTCTATCAATTATTTTTCTGTAGAATACAGTGAACCTTGGAGAAATAACACATTCTAATAAATGTCGTCCTAACCATATCTTTTATTGTTTCAAAAATGAAGATTGTTTCAAAAATTAACATATTTATTCAGGCATCTTCAAACACAAACGTTGTTTTCTCTGTGATAATAATATTAAGTTGAATTCGATGTTTTCACGAAATGCTACCCCTCAGAAAATGTTTGAATAGCAAGCTTTTCATTTTGATAAGAATATCGACCTGTAATAAGAAAATGTATTTAAATTACAGAAAACCATTGAAAGATCTGAATTAAACATTTTTTATCGGCCCTCGTATATTAATCGACTATTCTATTATTTTTCAAACACTAAAATGTGACTTTTACAAATTTTTATATCCAAATCAGGATGACCTGATGACCTCCCATGACAGAACTTTTTGTTCCTTAGCATAACATTGATTATTCTTCAATCATTCTTCTTCTGAATCGCATTGAAAAAGCTATGTATACATTATTCTGTCGTATGTAAAAACTCGCTGATAATATTCTACGTCTTATCCAGCATCTCATCAATCTTGTGGGACCATCTGTCATATCGTGATATTTTCATATTCACACTTCAATCTGATGCTGCGTCAGAGTGTGTCCAATTGAAAACTAAGATGTGGTTTTTTTGGATCAATTAAAACGGTGTTCCTGAATTAATTTTTAATACCGGTTCATTTTAAGACAATGAAATTTCAATCTCAAAATTGATACTTCTTAATAATTGACTCAATCAAAGTTTACTTCCGTTAAAAACTTTTAAAAAATGCTTTTCTAGATTTTTCGATCTGAGCTTTTGCTTTTTGTCAATATTGATGTGAGGTTATATTTGGGTTCATAACCACAGAATTACGTAAATTATAACTAGCCTCATTCTTTGATTTTATATGTTTGCATTTAGTCGTCGAGGAGGGACATGGAGGGTAGGACACCGATCTTTGGTCATTTAAACATATGTTATATAAATCTAAAAATGTGTCCACCTCAAAATCTCTTGTTCAAGTTAAAAGATCAAATAATGCTAGAATACTCCTTGCTGAAGATCTATAGAGTAGCTACTGCAGTAGAGGATGCACCTACTTATTTCTTAAAATACCTTGAAAAATAAATAGAAAACGTACTTCCCGAATTCTTTTCATTCGGACTTAGATACTGCAGGTTATCTAAGTCTACTGCTTATTACACCTGATACACGAATTTAAGATATACTGTTCTGTAATTAATTATGGTTTCAAGATTTGGAACGATCATGTTGAATCATTTTGAAGGTGTTAATTATGAAATCACAAGCAAATGTCCAAATCTTGCCTTTTCATTTACACTTTTATGCATAAGTAGTGAAGAGAATGTGATACTTGCTTAAGGAAATGCATCCGATGATGAGAAATAGTTTAGCGGGTAAATACGGATTAAGCTAAGGATTGAGTCTTGTTTTTTGAATCCATTCAATAGATAGTTTGTAAAATATGTTTAAAAGCCTCTTATGACTTGGCTTGAAAATATTCCAGATTTTCTTGCTCATTGAATAGGCATATAACAAAATTATGTACCCTTCATTTTTTAGAATAAACTGTTTGATGCATATATGTATGAACATGTGGTTTAAATAATTATTGTTATTCTTTTCAGGTTTATGTATAATGGTGAGGTACACATAGGTCAGGAACAATTAACAGATTTTTTAAAGACTGCACAAATGTTACAAGTTCGAGGACTTGCAGATGTACCATCGGGTGCAACATCCGCAGGGCAAAGACTGACAACAACCACTTCCGAAGGAAAGATCTCACCGGTAAGTCATTGATGTTGGGTGATTCCTAAATACAACTAGTAATTAAGATATTCATATGAATAAAATAAAGCCTCCATTTTATTTATAGTTTTATAGTAAAGTTTTATTGTTAAATAGATTCATCCCCCTATACTTTACTATCAATCCGCCTAAACTTGCTGATAATGTCAAACATTAATACGCCAAAATTATTGCCGACTACAAATTTTTGTGGAAGAATAGAAAACGTTGAGTTAGTACTGGACTTTTCACAGATCGCCAAAATACTTGTCAAAACTGGCAATAAAATCTGCGCACTAAACTATGCCAGTTCTAAAGTAAACTAAAACGTTGATCTGTAGAACTTCCTAATACATATTGCCAGTGGTTCATAGAATTAACACAAACGCAGAACCACCGAAGTCATGGTGGAGGAGTCATCGTCATCTTTCAACAAGAGAACTCTGACAGAGACAACTGCATAAATCAAATGCAGTATATAAACCATTTTAAAAAAAACTACAACTAATTATAGGTATACGACAATCTGTTACCATAGAGATGATCCTGTCTTCATCATCTAAAACAAAAGCAGAATCATGATTGAATTTATTGGAAAGATCATGAAGTGTCAAAGGAAAGAGGGATTCTTTACTTAACCTTGGAAATGGCAGAATAATGACTAGATAGTAAAATCCTCATAGCCACAAAGGTAAAGACACATTGTCTGGCATAAAAAGTCCTGAATTCCCCTATAAGAATGCTTTTCCATTGGTCTTCCCTGGAAACTTCGCTAATTTCTCCACATTTGCCTGCACCTCATTCGTTCATTCTTAAATCTAAAAAATTGACGACTAGAATACGTAATGAATCAGATTAAGGGAGAATAATCACTTTGCAGAATTTCTAGAGACTTTGTGATAAGCCCTTTTTTTTAGAAAAAAGATTCAAAAAATTAATATAACGGAAGATAAACTACATAGAAAAATGATCGAACTTACGCACAAAAAAAATTCATTCATTTTTCGTTTTCGGATAACTTTCCAACTTTACTTCGTATACAGAGATATAACAATATTTAAAAATCGGTTTGTTTTGAAATTCTCTAAGCATTGATGAAATACATGATTTTTGGCGGATATTTGATAAAAAATTGAAGGCGATCCATAGTCTCATTGTGTCTGTTTCGGTATTTCAATGGATACGCGGTTCCGAAATGAAGTACATTTGAAAATTTTCATTTTAGGCAGCACCATTTCGACTGCGGATGACAAATTCTGCTAGGACGATCATACGTAATGCAAAAAATAGATTCAGTCAACGTTTACTTACGACTTATGCTCGGCGTAATAATAATATATATTTCCCGCTGTGAGTCTGATATATGCGTGTATTTTCATACGTTCAAATTTCTGCTTGATTTCATAATTCGAATCGCTGTTGAAGCTTGTCATGATTTATGAGAAAAGAATGTTCAGTGGAGATGGGAAGAAAATGAGTAATTTTGGCAGTCGCATGGTATTCTTTTACCAAAATTTTATTTCTGTTATGTTTATATTTTAATTATCAATCCTTCAATTGAAATTGGGGATCTTTGCTTCTCAATGAAAATTCAACTATTCAAATTGCTGATTGAATTGAAATTTGTTTTCACTTCAATTTCTTAACTGAAATTAATGTATCGTTATTTGAATGATATTTCTATTGATGTGATTTAATAGCAAATATAATAATAATTTCTACACCAAAGTTAACTATGAAATGAAACGTTGTCATGTTCGACTACTTTTGAGAACTGATTTTCAAATTTGACTGTTATCAGAATACCAAAAGCATGTCTAATGGAAAAAATTTTAGGTAAAAACTCTTATTTGAACAACAGATGAGCATGTCTTCATTTTCTACTCATCTTTGTTCTCATTATTTTAACAGAACCCGTCATAGAACTACCGTTCTTGACTCTTTCTACTATATATTGCTCATGCTAGTGTGTATCAAAGAAGCAAGACGATCGATGTTCTACAGTCGCTTTTTGGGTATTGTTGGTCTGTCCTACTGATGATGAAAAAAATTTTTTTAAATAAATTTTAAAGAAATTTTCATTTCGAAGTTTTACTCATTTGTCATGTTGTTTAATGACACTTTCAACTTGACTTTTCTTTTAAGTGTTCTACTAAATTTCCTGTCAGTTCATAAGCCATACCACCTGTTGTATATTGGGAAGGCATATCAAATATATTTTTGCTATGAGAATGTCGAAATGATACGATTTTAAGTGCCCTATTATAAATATAAAAATAATCTTTCAATAAAATATTTTTTTTCATGAAAATGTCAATTGTTCAGACGATCAATGTCAATATAATGTATCATTTCGTCCGCTCTCAAGGATAGATGGCGTCACTAGCTAATAATTCCTGTGCTAAATCAGCTCGATTGTGGAAAACTCAATTGAGTGAAACTGTGTAAATGAATATTTATTAAAATAAGTGAGATTTCTGATAACTTGAATGATATTTGAAGTAAGAAAATGAAACATTAGATTTTCAACTAGAGCCATGATGAAAAATACAACAAAACGAAACTAGGTGCTAATTTTACTGAATTGATAACGATAGTTTAATTAATTGGGGGTTTCTGAAGAAATTAGTCAGAAAAGGTTTTATACGGCCAATATTAATACATATATTTCTGAAAGAAAGTATGTGACATTTTTTCAAAAAGATTCTATTCACTCAATTCTTTGGTGAGATGTTTTATGAACTATTATGTAACTGGTGATTCGTTGTGTTGCAAAATTTTCAGAGCTTTCTTTAATCGTTTTCCTCAATATTCCCCTCATTTGCATAATCTAAAATGGATGATAGATAGTGCATATCATAGTTTGGGTGCATATAGATATCGAAATGTTAAGTTTTACCACTGACGATGTTTTATCACTGCACTAGGAAAGTTTCATATCTCGGTAGATCTTTAATTGTTCTGACTGCAATTATGGATTATCTACCTAAAGATTATCTCGGTTTTGGAGGACTATTGGAGTTATTGCACTATTAATGTGTCATATTTTATATGCAGTTTATTAAGCACTATGGTGTGGGAAACTTCTATTTTAAAACCTAATTGGGTAACAGGAAGATGAGGCAGACAATGAAGAGATTTTAAGGACCTCATGGAAATACTTTAAACGCCAAACGTATTGAAGTTAACAATTAGACAATAGACTTATAGTGTCGAAATGATGAAAGTCGAGTTCGAAACATATCGATATATTAATTTAAATAGCCAAGTGTTTAATTGAAATTAATATTAAATCATGTTTCACCAAGAGGTAAGCGGTAATTCAATTTCTGTTGAATATACTTTTATTAACGTGAAATGAATTTTACAAAAATAACAGTAGTATTTTAATGTTTATTGTATCATTTTTGCTTACAATACATAATAAAATAAAATATTCTCGTGAAGACAGGTCTTGAACTTTGACATTTGTTATTACAGAGATGCAACTTTCAGTTTGCTATATTCCCTTCTTAAAAATAATAGTCACTGCCAAATTATATGAAGATAAAAGAAACAAATTCAATAATTACCCCTATTGTTTCTACATTTGCATCCAATCAATTACTTCGTTATTTTACGTACATTCACTAATAATTAAACTTTTTTAAAATTAAGTTAAGGAGAAGAGTGTTTGGGTGTCATTGAGTACGTAAAATGTGAATTTGAAATTGTTTTCGACAAGAGAAGACACATGACATTTCTAACGGTAAATCGATGTGATTTTTCGATTTTATCGATAGGAGAAACAAAAGTACGGCTCACAAAGATTATTAGTAAGAAATGGAAATAGAGTATCACATGGACACAACTTTTTAGGCACGAAATGGGTATAGGTGCATCAGAGTACTATAAAACTCACCAGAAGTGTTTTCTGGTGAGCTTCAAACAGTAAAGTGGTTTCTGGTTTTCGCACGCATTCGGTAAATATAAAAATTCGCCATTGACTTAATCATTTATATATAATACTTTTATTGCAATACAGACTATATCCATCCATTTGCCAATAAATGAATGTATTAAGTTTTTATTGAGTACAAAATTAGTTATGAATATGAAAAACCTGTAATACATATTATGTACACGAATTTGCGATTTCTTTCCTCGCGATTCTTTTTATTATTATTTACATTACTGGTCAATGTTAACATGTGATGTCTGAACCTCGGGAATTAAATGAAATTTAGTTGTAAGCGAGCGAGTTCACAAAATATGGAAATGAATTGCGTGTAGTTTTTTTCGTAAACCCGGAGGGGATTGATTATTGTAATGACCACAAAAACCCACTTCTTTCATATTTTATGACAGGAACATAAAATGTTATTACTTCCAGCATGCATAATCGTAATATGTCACCTAAAATGTATATCGTTTACCATAGAACTTTTGGATAATGTATATGAATAGTATTCTAAATTCGTTATGTTGAGGATTTATACTGAAGTTGATATATTTAAAAGAAAAATATTCGAAACAATATTGAACGATTTCATTTTTTTCATGTTTTTTATAACAAAAATTAGCAAACAATTCTGGCTGTGATCTATATTTCGGCCACTTGGCACTTTGTCTCGAGAATTGTCTTTTTATTTGACACAGAACACAATCATGATCTTCCTCTCCTACTAAAAATCGACACTTTCTGAATATACAGGAAGAAAAGACGACTGAACTTATTAATTCATAAGTATATGTTGACAAAGCACAAATTTTGAAAATTCTGAGGGGAATATGTCAAGTCAATCTGTTCATTCAGCCAGATATTGCAGTTGCATTTTTGAAATTTTTGAGTTTTAATTGAAATAAAAGAAGAAAAACTGTTTGTATTTTCTGTCGAATAATAAGAAAATGGGTTTTAGGAATTAGTTGATATGACTTCAGATGGTCACATGAACTGTATATTCACAGTTTTCTATTTGCAAGTTTGTCGTTGGACACAAATTGCAACCGCATTTAATATTAAATTCAAATTTTCCTGATGAACAGTGTTTAACCAAGAACACTATCGGAAGCTTGATTGATAATAAAGAGACTTGCATTAATCATATGATTGTTTTTGCAACTAATAAACTAAGTTCCTCAACCAGATCATATGTGGTGAGGTTTTAGATTTACCTCATACCCAAAATCTCTTGTATATTTTTCAGTACAAAGTGTATTGAGATGTTCGAAATATTACGAGTATTTTCAAATAGTTATAGGTGCGTATATTCTTACCAAATTTCGGAAAATTGAGAATCGAGATAAAAATATAAATAATTTAAAAATTTTATAAAAATAAATCGGGACAGTCATTTATAGATATTTATTGGACATTGTCGTCTGATCAAGTGAGACTTTCTTTAAGACTAACAATTAGAACTCAGCTCTTGACTGACTTTGAAGATGAGATAAATGAGGTTCTCCTCTTGAGGTGGATATATAAGCTATAACAGTAGTTTCCCAGACTAAACTTAATATTCTGTTCAAAAATATTGTCAGTAATAAAATTCGTAATTATATATAATGAATACATATATAGAATAACCATAAAATACAAAATCAGGATGTGATAAAAAAATCTTAAGGGCATAACCACTTTTCTCGGGCTCTTGATAAAAAATTTAATACATTTGAAAACTCAAGCACAGAGAGGAAGAGTTTCACTGACTTCTTGCCATTATCTAAGAAAACATAATTTTCTGGAAATATGTTATTAAACACTTTCATTCAAAATTTAAAAATATGTATTTCGAAGATATTTCTAAATCTAAGAAAAAAGTGCAATAAACATACTACTATACTAACACTAAAAGGTACAATAGACAAACTAGATAATAAATTGCTCTAAAGGGAGGTTCTTCTTTTAAACATAAATTTATGCCAATAGGTCATAAATTTTAGTTTATAGGTACAAAAATGTTCACGGAACTATGTCCTTCATATTTATAGTTTTATTTTTAAAATAACGGTAATAGTTCCTCTTAGCTTAAAATTGGTAGGTACGTAAAATCTTAGGTTTTCTTGGATATTTTCAAGATATTTAGAGTTCAAGAGTATGTTCTTACATTAGATATACCATTAAGTGTAAATGATTTTATTGTGATATCACAATGATTTTATTGTGATATCACTGACAATCTTCCGATCCAGTTGATTGTAACTTTGATATTATATATAAATATCTATATATGTAGTAATGAAATGATAAACTTCCTGTATTATTATCATCTCCGTATGTTGTTGATTAAAATCTTCAATATGATGTAGCTGAAATGTAAAACAATCACAAATATATAAACTCAGGAAGATATTGTAACAAACTATGATAAGTTACAACGTGTATCAGTTCATGATTCAACTCAGGAATTACAAATATAAAGATAGATTCGTCCTTTACTTGGTCACAATGGATATTATTATAGAGAAAAATACACTTTGTTTTTTATCATTGGTAAGCACATTAATCCTGAAAAATAAAGAACAATAGGACGCGCTCTAGATGTGTTCTATAGTGTTCTATAGAAGGTGATTCAAAACTGCATTCTAAGGATTATCTAAGAATTTAAGAAATTAGGTTTTCTAGGAAAGTATGTTTTTCAGTTTTTTGTAATAGGCGTAATAATTCTGATGAAATAACTGTTTTTGAATCATTTTTACCACACAAGATATCAACATTTAGCTTCAAGAGACAAGACTAATAAAAATATTGGTCAGAGGTAGTTCAAGTATTTTTTTCAGAGATATTTTAAATATTACTGCAGCAGAGCACTTCAATTGATTCATTCAACATATCAAGATAAGGCAAATTCAAGAATAACGAAGACAGATCATGGGCTACTAGGTTTAGACTCGTCTGTCGGTTTCGATATAATGGACACAAGTTCATATCTATCTGTCGGAAACTAACAAATTCTTCATGAAAGACACTTGATATGCTGAGTTAATTCGCTTCTTATCATTGATTTTTTTCATTCAAATGCAAGTTGCATTTTGGAACCCATAATATATTACACTCTACTCAAAAGTATTTTATTTTCATTTACATATTTCATTCTTTCCTACAAGCGCAGAGTGCTTCTGAAAGAATAACTAGATGCTGAATGACTATATGATAATTAACAAAATTGTATACTTGAAACATTAGTTAAGTATAACAACAATTAGTTAGGTAATCATAATACAACTGTACACTATGGACAAATGAATTTATTTTTATTATTGAAAGAACAAAGTGTATTCTTCTCTATTAGAAACCAATTCTGTATTACAAGAAGATACTCGTATTATGCATATATGCTGCCCTTAATTGAAACTATTGAATACAACTCATCAGTCCGGTATCATCGAAACAATACTTTTCCGTTCAGATAACTCATACTTCAGAAAAATTGATTGTAAAAATGTTAATCGATTAATGGAATCTTTTGAAAATTCAACTGTTGTTCATATTAGATATAGAATTGATTCTATTGGATGATTGGTTAATGTATACCATTATTAGGAGAGTCGTTTGTTTATGAGATTTCTTCTATTTCCGTGTTTTAGCATTATCAAAATAAAGAGAATAGTTATAATGATAAAATATTCATACTGATTTAAACAGGTTTACAACCAACAACTGGGAAAAATTGACAATTAATCAAAAAGCACATGCATCGGCCGGGAATCGAACCCGGGCCGCCCGCGTGGCAGGCGAGCATTCTACCACTGAACCACCGATGCTTGCTCTATTTTACAATGATCATCGTTTATCAACGCTTCTATATGACAGATTCAAGCACAAGATCTTTTCTTATTTTTTATCATTTATAGGACGGGTTTTATACAACAATAATTTCTAATGTCTTTTAATATGTTTTTGTCACTTTGGTTAAGCTCAATTTCCTTTTACAATCTGATCACCGAATTCACTTGTACGCATATTTATTCATCTGAACCATTTTATCTTTTATTTCTATAATTCTTACGTAAATCTAATTCTCTGGCTCCTCCAAAAAAAGATATATATATATATATATATATATATATATATATATATATATATATATATATATATATATATATATATTGATAATTGATTTATTGCCTGTTTGAGGCAGGCTTTTTTAATATGAAAAAGTTTATTTCTGTTATATATATATATATATATATATATATATATATATATATATATATATATATATATGTAAAATGATAAGAGGCCTATCTTATCATTTTAAGTTGCCAAGTCATAGGAATTACCGGAGGGGTTTTGCGTTCTCAGAAAGAGGGTAAAACAGATGCTTGAAAAACAACTCTAGGTATGAAGACATGGTCCATAGTGTGACTCTTGAAAGTAAAATCAAGGCAGAGTTTAGTTGCAATTTATTTCATCTCAGGGACAGGCAACCTGAAAACGTTCTTTCATACCGTCAATTCAATTCACGAATAGGTATATTCATATTGAAATATTCAAAATTTATTATCATTAAGATTGTTACGGGAATAAGGACTTTAAATTGATTTTTCTTTCTAGGTAAGTTTAGTAATTGTAAATATTATTGATTTTGTAAATAAAATCTATTTTCTTTCTAGCATAAATCAATCGTTTATTAAATCCCTTCGAACAATCTTACATATAATTTCGCATGAAGCCTCGACTCTTTGGACTCGTTTTCGAACAATTGTTTTTTATGGTAAAAATTTGAGGTAGCCATCCACCTAGACATATGTCTAGGGTTCTAGAATGTTCTTAACGAACCTTTGTATCGAGTAAAAACGTGTACCGAAGAAAAGAATTTGAAGTCTCGTTATTCGTTTTCTACATACACAAAGTTACCTGCACATAGGTGTTCAATTCAGTCACTTTTTCTACCTGAAGTTATTCAAGTAAGCCCGAGGTATTAAAACTATATATAAGGACCGGTCTGAAACACACCCGTATAGATTTTGAAGGCGATATATTTAATGTTAATCCAAATAAACGGTAGAAATTATTGCTAACACACGAAACTGGTTTGGCCTTTGGCTCATTGTACGTGGAGATGGGGCGCCCATTAAACTTCAACAATTATTCGTCTAAACACTCTAAACGTTGCCTATCAGCTGCTATATATTTAGTAATTAAAGTCTATGGTAGATTCGGGATTGCGAAAGGTTTAATGAGTTATGCTTTTGAGATAAGTAGGTGTTAGGACATTAAGACGATAGGTCTTTTACACCTGCATGACCGAAGAAGAGGTGGATAATTAATTCTTGGAAATTGACCAATTCAATACATCAGGAAGCAGTAACTATTAACTTTTTAATATATCCTTTTCATTGTGTTGATGTGGTCATATTATAGATCCTAGGTTATATCGATTTTCTGCTTTAATTAGTAATTCAAAGGTGATAAAAGTGAGTGTTGAAAAAACTCTTCACTTCGTTAAATATCGATGTTTTTAATAAAATATTAATTCCATTGAACAGCTCTTGAATCTTGAGTTTATAATCATAAGAATATTAAAGGTGAGGCATCCCTTACATTGTACATATTACATTCATTCACTTGATATGGTAACAAAAACTAAAAAAATGATCTTGAAAATATTAGTTCTTGAAGACAATTTCATCTTGTGGAGGATAGTATTAGTGAAAAAGTGAACAAACATGATACAAAAAACTAATTCACAAATTACTGTCTACATCCGAATTATCACAGTTCTATGCCACACTATAGTATGCCTTCGTTAATAGCAAAGACTTAATTATAATAGTAAATCAATTCATAGAAGACTACTAGTTAAACTGTTATTCAATCAATTCTTTGTATTGTTTAGAATATGCATCACAAATCAATATAAATACCTGAAACACACAAATTCATTGCATTTTACCATTTACTATTATTTACTAGTAGTGATTACTATTCACCAGAATATATCATGGCTAAAACTGAATTATACAAAGCTTCTCTTGAAGGCCGTGAAGATCCAGAAATCCTCTTATAAGACTATAATAATATGATGTAATTTATACTGTCGAAAATAAGGTGGAAGAACATGGAAAACATGTGCAATAATGGAAAATGTTTGTTTAGATAAAGTTATATATATATATATATATATATATATATATATATATATATATATATATATAAAGTATAGATTTGGACAGATTATACCATCGTTATTCGGTGTTCCGAAGTTATCCAAGTTCTTGGCCATGTCTTCCATCGAAACTCTATCGATATTAACATTTTCAATAAATACCTCCACATGTATTGAGTTCTTCAATTCGAATTTCAAGCTTTTTCTCCTATATCCGAGTAGGAAATTTTACTTATTATGTTAGATCCATTTGTTTGTAGAAAGGAATACTACTAAAATCATATATCATTTACTTATTGCTCAATTGAATTGTGTTGGAATATTTGACTTTCGAACGAAACAGGTCTTGGCAATCTAAAAACCTTCGTATAAAATTAATGAAATTCATTATTTTAGAAACCTGGTCAAAACGTTAATTAAACTGCTGAAATACCAAGCAAGGTGATAGTTCTGATCATAAGTTTGAATGTAGTGGACCTAAATTTGGACCAAAACATTTGAAGCATTTGTGACATTTCTTGCACTGTTGAATATTTCACACCATAATATAACAAGATAAATTTTGTACCACGGGGAATGAAACTTTTATGTATATATTTGCGTACTTTTTTCTGGGTTTGTAGCAGAAAATATGGATTACTTGCAGAATAGGTTTCATTTCCGTCACGGTAGGTACAGTTCTATTCTGGATACGTATTTATTATCTGCAGATTAAATACTGCAGAAAGCTTTTATCATTGCTTGTTATTCTGTTTTGAATACATTGTTCAGTGTAGACAAATTTGATTTGCTCCGCCACTGGTATATTTAGACAATTCTACTAATATACTTCCAAAGATACTAACGAAGCATCCATACAGTATTGTCAAGTTAGTAACAATTATCATAAATAAATAAACCAGTAGAATTGGTTTTAAAATGCTGAATTTTTAATGACATCTCTGTTTTTGATGGAATTTCTATTTTACATTAACATTACTGCCTCATTTATAAATGTATTGTTTGCAAGATAATTTCTCTGTTCCATTTGTATATTATTTTAAATCTGTGTTAATTTTTGAACGGATCCGGTTTTAGGGTTCTGAAGCGTTTATTCGCTTCGATAATATCACATTTCACCAAAATCTGTATGACATTTTGATGCAAATTAACCATTGCGACACTAAAAGAAGCGACCTCCACATGTATATTCGAGAAAGACAGCATTCAACACTTAGGAATATATCGTCGACATAATTTATCGTTGTTAATTAGAATTTTAATTATGAATATTTCGAATTAAAACATTGCGCTGGTTTGTCGAGCGAATATATAAAAACATCAAAAAATTTCTAATTTAGTAATGAGAATATGACGCTCACGTTTCTCGACATTCTCGTTCTAGTTTCATATCACGAAATATGTATAATTTGAGGTAGCTGGCGAAATATGCCGAACCGGTAATTAGTGTCAAAATTAATTAGAAAGATATTAACACGTACGTACATATTTTAACAGTGGGATCTCAACTGTACCAGATTCGAATAAATTAAACTTGTCGACGAATTCGATTTCTCCGATAACAGCTTCCGAATATGAGCGTAGATATTTTGAATGTTTATTACATAGAGAAAGCAGCGATATGAAGAATTGAATCTATCAAATTTTTAGACACTTCTCTATTTTCTGTGGCAAAAATTACTTCGCCTGATTTGTTCTCTTCGTGAGATAACAGACATTTTAGGCCACCTACCTAACCACCAAAAAAGCGCACCAAACAGTCAGTTTTTTTGGATGTAACGGTGTTAGAAATACACTTGATATATCTTCACTCTAAATGCGGCAGTTTTGTTTGTTGACGTAGCCATTCAACTAGACGTGCGCTTCTGGTAAAATGGACGTAGTGCGCGATACGTATTCACAGAACCATTATTTTCGAAATAAAATTGCACTATTTGCAAGCGTTGTTCAGGCGTGAGTCTATTCATGATGAATTGTCAAACCAAACTGAGAATAAATCACTTCTCAGCTGTTAAATCGGTCGCCATCTTCAACAGTAATGCCAACTTAAAGTTCTATACCTCTAAAAAAACACCCGTTAGAAAGAAACAATTTATCTCATGCGTCCATAAAATATGGCATTCTTTATCGATTGTCATCGATTTCTTTATTCTCTAACCTTCATCCCTTGAAAGATGATCAAGGCAATGTACCTAATTCAATTAATTCATTCATTTTTCCATTATTGAAAACCTAATTTAGATGTTTTTAATTTACAGAATACGTCTTCTTCATTACCGTGGTCCACGGAAAGGCCAGAAATTGGAGAAAGGGGCTTATCTCCACCTCCACTAAAGAGAGCACGAAGTGCAGATAGGAGAGATTCAACCCCGGATCGCCGGCGAAGTCCCTCAAGGGGAAATGGAGATACGCAAGAATCGCTCTTGGGCCAAGCCTTGGAAGCAACTCCTGCGAAAGAGGTAAGTTTTTCTGAAAGTTAATTGTTGATTTACGAGCTCAATGAAACAAAGTATAATATACGAAGTGTTGAAAAATACTCATCATTTGAAATTGTAACCTTTGCTCATTTATCTAACAGAAAATTAGTTAAAATCGTCTCAGTTTCATTGAATTGACAACCAACAATTTCGACTACGCCTAACAGTACAAGAGCTGGCACCAATTATTGGGTAGGTACTTGAGGCAAGCTGAAAACTTGTCACATACCTCTCCTGAAATACCCCAATACGGAATTGCACACCTGGCTGGGGAGTAGCGAGGCTAAATCAACCCCTAAATTTTTTTGAAAAATTTTTTCCTCAAAAATATATTTGAGGCAAAACGCAATTTGTCTATGTTGCAGTGTTTCCGAAAATTAATGAATACAAAAAACAAATAAGCCAGACGATTTAATCTGGATTTTAACATTGCCAGACGCGTGCAAAAATATTTCGCAAAAAATTGTGTAAAATGAATTAAAGGAAGATTGAAATTTTAATGGAGTATTATTCATAACTAATAATTAGATAAGATTCCCTAAAAAGACAGATCATTTTGGTGGAACTTTTCAGTTGCCAATCCCCTAAAAATTTGGGGTTTGATTTAGCACCTCTAATAACCAGCCAGATCTGCAATTGCGTATTGGGGTATATCAGGAGAGGTATGGGACAAGTTTTCAGCTTGCCTCAAATACATACTCAAAAATTGGTGCCAAGTCTCCTACTATAAAACCTCTGGTGCTTATGAATATCAGAAAATAACAATTTTATCAACAAAAAATCAGAATTTTCACTAAAAATCTACTTTTGTAGCTTTTTTAATGTATTGGGTACTTTAATTTTAATACGTTTCTATTTTCAGAAGGGGAATTCAGAATCTTCAATGCAAGCTCATTCTACAGGGGAAGAGAGCAATAGCAGTGATACCGCTTTAAGCGAACATAATCATAACATTACTCCAAAGACTGAGATTTCGGACTATCCGATGTTAGACGACCATCATCCTTATAACTCGAATGGGGGTTTGATGGATCAAAGCAGGCCGCCTCCATTTCCTGGAGCGTTATTAGGAATGCAAGGTAACAATTTCTCCCAAAGTCGATATAATTTTGACTTCTAATATATCCTAAAAGAATTTTTTTAATATTTCTTGTATGTTAACTGTTACCATTTCTCTTTCTAGGTTTTCTTCCTGGTCCTTCCGGAATGCACGGTAGTCCAGATTTTGGTGGTGAGTATCTTTTATCACGTCACTTCACTTCACAAATTATACAAAAATAGTACAATTAAAAGAGTTCTATTATGGTAGATATGTTAGGGTATTATCATCTAAGTTTCTGATAAAAGCTTTAGAAGTTTCTTGAAATTATTTATAATGCTTCTACCGTTAAATAAGAGCCTTATTATCGAAAGTTATCGAAAAAAATACATCAATGTTTTCAAGAATGAAACACAAGCTATTAGGATGAATATTTTGGAACGAATAATTTTAGGTTCTTAGTCCCTAACCTCTAATAGTTTTTTGTTCCAAATCTATCCTAATGTGTTTTGTTACTGGAACCAGGAGAGTTCAAGCGAATAGAACAAGGAAAATGTCCCAGAGAGTAGAAAAAACCCATATTTTTCACATAAAAAGCGAACTGCAGTTCTATCGCCTCTCCCATATGAGAAGAAGATGTGTGAAATCTTTACTTTTCAGAATGAGACAACAAATCTATTTTATTGACACCAGTCATTCCTTGAAGTTCAAAACCGATTGGAAATTTAGTATATAGATAGTAGCGTTGCAGAAATTGTATTTTCCATGACGAATGTGATTGACGATGGGTTTGAATTCATGTCATTTGCTAGTTAACTTTCGCAACATGGTGCAAATAATATTCCTTCAGAATGTATATGAAATTTATTTTATATCTTTTGGACGTAATTGACAATATCGTCAATATTTCAAATAGCTATATTATTTTTGTGTGCATTTAGATGATGTTACTTTTGTGTATATTATTCATAACGAAAGTCTTCTTATGTAGATCAGTAATTGAAGTGTCAGTAATAAATAATGATAACAATGATAATATTTATTTAGCTAAAGAAATACAAAACCGCACATATTTAGAGAGGTCAATTTTGACTTACATACTATCTCATAATTTAAAGGATACTTTTTGAGTTCACGCTTAAATATCTTAATACTTGTATTAGTTTTCAAAGTACTGGGTAAATTATTGAAAGCAATAAAGCCATCATAGTATATGCTTTTTTTAGATTTAGTAGGCTTAGAACTTTATATAGATAATCAAAACTATCAGGGCGTCTAGTATGATACCCATGCACATCACTGACTATTTATACATTTTTGATTACAAGACATGGAAGCAAATGATTTTTAATTTCAAATATATGTGAAAAGAGTATCTCTGATCAACAGACATTAGTTCCAAATAGTTCAGCATAATTTCAACTGGGGTATATTCTTTGCACTTTAAAATTGTTCGCATGGCCTTATTCTGTAACTTATGTAACAGACCAAATGACAAAGTGGAGCAACATTCAAAATGTAACATTATTATTGATTTGAACAACAATAAATTCACATATGTCACAGCTTTTTTACAGCAGAATATTTTACTGTGGAGCAATATACAAAATGTAACATTATTATTGATTTGAACAACAGTGAATTCACGTATGTCGACAGCTTTTACAGCTGAATATTTTACTGTTTCTACCATTCCAATTTTCTGTTAATTAATCTTTATAGTTATATCCTCTTTCTTCTTTATCTCAAGGGTCTTATTTGTACCCAAAACTATGAAGTTAGACTTCAGTTAATTTAGGGATACGCTAACCATTAATTAATTGCAGAAAGGATTGATCCACTCTGTCATATCTTTGCCACTTCTTCATATCTTCGCGCGCATGTTTAAAGCATAGCATCATCAGCGCATACAGCATTTTTTCTGACACATTTATATCTGATATAAATACCTACATCTATCTCCAATTGAGCTTTGCGTTTTCTTTTTCAAAATTTGAATATCAGGTGATTTTTACTCGATTTAAGTCGAACAACACCTGTATCATTTTTGGGAAACACCTAAGAAAACTGTCTAGATCGGATAAGCCCATTTAGATCACAAATGCTTGGAATCAAATCCATTAGTTTGGAACATCGTTCAATTTCAATTCTTTCCGAACTAAATTTACAGAATTATTTCATTAGACATAAGTAAAAATATTGAGAATATATTGAAATATATAATTATGAAATAATTTCTACGATATTGCATAAATATAAAAGTACGTCAGAAAGATACTGGTCCTATTCTGAAAAAGACTCCAATATGTAATCATGAAAAATATTTAGGGTGAAAAAATGTCCAGAATCGATCTCCATTGTTTTCGTTGAGAAAAGATGAATCCACTCCGGACACAATGGGTGCTCTAATCTTCGCATCACAAAAGGTACGGTTCTCGATCTATCTCCCTTAACTTCTCCCTCATTCGTCATTTTTTCCGAAAGTCGCTATCCTGACGCCCAACGGCAGGTCCCTCTCTTCCCTGTCACTTCTCGGGTGCTCCGTTTCTTAATAACGACTGCAAAAAGCCCGATGGTCGGTCCCTGTTCCTGCCTGTCATAACGAGTGACACGCTTGTCATGTCAAGAGTGCACCGGTCAAATGACGTTCCATTTATAACAAGCTAACGTTAATCGTACGAAGCTGAAAAAATTGGCTGCGTTCCTTTTTTCAGCCTCGTAGTTGATGCGTTCCGACATCCCAAAAAATAATTAACAGTATTTTTTAATGAATAATTATAACTTAATCTGATCATCAAGAATAGGTATATAACCGTTATGCGTGTAAGTCTGCAAATTGGTGTGAAAATTATAAGTTCAAATAGGGTAATTTGAAAAAAAGCATGTAGACAAAAGGTTCCAGACAACAGTCCTGAATTAATCAATGACAAAAATTTTATCAAATTTTCAATTATTGACTATTTCCTATTTTTTTATTTCTAGACAGCATGTTATCAAATATATAATATAATTCTTATGTATTATTCTTTTCATGAGGAACTTTTATTAAATCAAATATGTATAAGTGTACATATTTTACAGAATTTGAGAAACGGCTATCCAAAATTTGCTCGCTTTTATGGTACTAAAAAATTCAGACTTTTATGAATCTTTAAGATTATTTTATTTCAACGATTTCTTTGTCAACTTTCGTCAAGTGCTACTTGCGTTTAGGTAGAATTTAGCCACCCTAAACGCAATTGTTATCTTTGGGGATTATTCAACCTAAAATTCCGGTTGAATACTACGCTTCATTTTTATGATAGCTTACGTAGTATATTTATTTCTGCACATCCTTCAAAGTTATTCACCATTTAAAATACAATTCATAAATTACAGGCATTATATTTCATGTTCTATTTTTCAAGAATACTTCTAGGTATATTATCGACAGTTCCATTCACTACTGATAACTTCAATAGACAGAAAATTTGCAAATCGAAGGAAAAGAACTCCGTAATATTAGAGAAAATTCATTTTCATACTGTCTTTCTCTCGTTGTCGTTTTGTTCAGTCTTTTGTACTCACTCCCTCCCCTTGTACGGCCTTCTTGCACTTACTTGTACCGGCCGGAAGTCGGGCAGCATCTATTGATTTATTCCACACTAGGCGAGAGCAAGTCCGAATCGCAATACCATCCACCATCCGCTCTTTGTCCAGGCCGCTAAACAGTGAACCAACATGCAGGGATGGATTTCGACAAAATTTTCGAAAAAAATAGACTTTCAGGCATGGACTGCTAACGTTTGTCATATAATTGATTTTTTCATACTAATATCTCGTTATTATTCTGTCTAAATTACTTTTGCGCAGATGTTAATAATGACAATGATCAATTTGTCATCGAATCGTGTAATTAAGAATTTGTCATAACATTTTTCACAATTTTCTAGATCGCTATTGAAAACAAGTTCAGAACAGCAAAATACCTCTTATAAGTGTTGACTAATTGAATGGACTTTAATTTCTGGATCAATGCTTTCCGTCGAAAAGTAGCTACAAGATCTGAACTTGAGAGTTTTTCCCCCCAAAATTGTAGTTGGGAACAAAAAGCAAATTCAAAAATTTGAACACTAATATTTTCATTTTTTAATGTCTGGCTTCTGAATTGATACTTGTAGGAACCTTATTCACAACTATATTTCACTTAGTAGAATACATAGCTTGTTTTGATTCCACATATTAAGCAATTTTTATTTCATAAATATCAAGGTTTCTCACGGTATTATCACCAGTTAAGTGATTTTAAAATGTAACAATCTATGGATTATTTTCTATTGAATGAAGGGAAACGCTCATCTTTCTATTTGTCAGTATGTATTTATGCTACTTTCTTGCATAACTTTCCAAATCTTTGAAGAATCTAATTAATTTTATATTTGCAGATATCAAGTGGTGTCTTTTGCGCACAATCTGCTTTTTTCATGAATGTGATAATTATTCTTCATGTATCCGTCGAATTTGGAAACGAGTTTTAACCCTTTCAGAACAGATAATCATATTATGTAAACTCTTCGTGATCAATAAATCTTGAAGATTTAAATAATTCACTAATATCGAATAGTAATTATCGAGTAAGGGAAAGCAGATGGGCATATTTAATGCTTTAGAAGTTACATTATTAGATTTAGAATTGATTAAGGAACTGGAAATACTTGGTTTACTTCACTCTTTTGAAATATTAGCAGTATATTGATTGTACTTTTTCAGCTAAAATGTAAAATTCTCAATACTGCGTGAAAAGAACATTTATTTTTCAACGAAATCAAAGGAAGTGTTAATTTCGTAGTAATTTCGTCTATTATACAATTATTTTAATGACTGAGATTGAATTCTCTCGCTTAACTCTTGGTGAAACATAATTGAATATTAAATTAAATTAAACTCTTGGCTTAATGTTTCAAGATTTATTTAACAATATGAAATACTCAACATGTTTCGAGCGTTAGCTCATTTTCAAGACTAAACTACTATAAGGAACGTACAACAATTTATATCTACACAATGGATGTGGGTAGGGAGGATAATTGAAAATCTACTTGTTCATTTACGATTTCTTCTTTTTTCTTCCAAGAACTGCTTATTTCAATTGCTTCTAAAAGGTCTAAACGTTTCCCTTTATTACCTGCGTGTAGGCATTTGGTTTTCTCAAAGTCTATGAAGTGGTTAGAGTTAATGCAATGTTCTGAAAATCCGGTTTTATTAACATTATACAAAATCGACCTTTTATGCTCATCAACCCGAGTTTTTATTTTTCTACCTGTTTGGTCGATATAAAACGCTGGACATTCATTACAAAAGATTTTATAAATCCCACTTTTGTCTTCAACATTTATCTTTTCTTTATTATTCACTGAAAGTGTTTTAATATTTCTTTTGTTAGTACAAATGGTTTTTATTTCTTTCTTCTTCAATTTTTCGCAAATTTTTTCGCCGGGATGAGGTATGAAATTAATAAAATGATATTTTTGTTTGCTTTTTATAATTTGAGATGGATAAATTGAATTTAAAAGAATTTTCCGTTGCTTTTTTCTTATAAGATTATCTATTATATTTTCATCATAACCGTTATTATTTGCTAAAAGTTTCAAAGTTTTCAATTATTTGTTGAAATTTTCTTCGGAAAGCTTGATGGTCGTAAGTCTATGTATAAAAGAATATTAGTTTAGTCTTGAAAATGAGCTAACGCTCGAAACATGTTGACTAATTCATATTGTTAAATAAATCGTGAAACATTAAGCCAAGAGTTTAATTTAATTTAATATACAATTATTTTAGTTATTTCGGTCATATCAAATTCTGCGTTTTTCTTTCAGTTTTCGTATTAAAGATATTACGAAAACTATCCGATTCTTATTAAAGATAAGGACCAAAATGAGCAAGAGAAACTTTATGTCAGTAACAAATGTTTATGATGTCCAAAACGTTATCCCGCAATTTGTCAGTATTATCGTTATATTTTTTCGGGAAGATGCTTCAACTCTGGTCCGTCCCTGCGCCGTATGTGCCGGTGTCCGTCTTCTCTACGTCGGAAAGGTGCTCTCACAGCTCAAGTGGAGAGTGAATATTGCCAACTTCACGCCATCGATGCCATTCACACGCACACTCCCATCCACTATCAATATTACAGTTCTTATCGACCCCCTCGGGAAATATGACCCCGCGGCCACCCTCTCGCTTCGCTTTCGGTACCCACCCACTGACCCAAACAATCGAACCTAAGACGTCAGAGTAGATGTGCTGGTGGGGTATTAATAGCATCCAACGGGGGTTGATTGAGGCTAAATACACCGTTGCCAATTTTACCGTACTAATTATAAGGTAGGCAAGACGTTATAATCGGTATAACATTTTTATTACGTCCAATGTTAAAAATTTACGGGTATTCGTTGAAACTTTGATGGTTATTTTCCAGTATTAAGATCAAATGACAAAATGCTCTAGAAAACTCTTTTACAGACGTGTTCAAATATCTTAAATACAACTAATTTTTGAATAGACAATTGGGATCATTCTACAGAAGTCTGTATTATTTCTGTGACACTTTTGACTAAGCATCTTGAGGAATCAATATAACTTTTTATCTTTTTCTTTTTACCCAAATTGCTGCTGCAAAAAGTATTACTTCATCGATTTTAATAAGTGAAGTGCCCAGCAAATTGTATTGTACTAATCTTTGACCCCGTGGGAACTCAACTTCGTTTCGCAAAAATATATATGCATATACAGAGGAATTCTACTTTGACTACATGTGTCTTTAAGGTCCAGTCTTTCGTACTTTCAGTTAGAGCGGCGGATAAGCTTTATACGTCCGGTTTTTGCTTCTTCCAGTTACAGTAAACGCTTTGTTTAACCGACAGTTAAGACTTAGGTTCAATTTATCTTTCGGTCAGGTAGCGGGCCTAAGAGAACTTAATGTGGGCAATAATGGTTTCAAAAGCATTGGAAGGCCATAAAACAGAATTAACGAAAAGTTTTTAGACCGAAATGTAACATCACCTACTTCTATTTAATTGTCTGTGCTGAAGAAGTATTCTTTTGAGCTTGTATTTAGATTAACATTAATTCCAAAGAGAGTAAGGTTGGTTATTGTTTTGGTTTTTGCTATTCCTATATCTTACCTTACTGATCTTACCTATATATGCATAGTGGATTTTTTGTTTTGGAACTAATTTTTTATTTAATTCAATATTTTTAATACTCCTTGTATATGTAAGTACCTTCTTCGAGGAATTGAAGATTCAATTTTGTTTCATAACAATTAGAGAATATTTCCATTAGGTATATCGTGATCTTCTTGGTTCTCCAATAATAATGAAAAATCAATAAAAAATATTCTCTTTTATAGCTATATTGCCTGCATCATGGCATTTACAAAGAGATTTGAATTTTCACATCCAGATTATTCCGCGGAATATTACAGCGCTTAAGACTTTTGATATCTTGTCTAATGGTTCAAGTTCTATATGAAATGAAGAAATTCTCTTATATATTGATTCGAAAAGAATTACTTTCGAGTTCTGATTTCGATTGGAATATTATTCATAAACGTCACTGCTATATTTGAATCATAAATTGGAATAATTCGAATATTATATTCTAATCGGAAAACTGTCTGATATTCGCATGCTGGAGGTTTCGGTAGGGGAACAAATCGTAATGAATTTCCTGTTTTCGCTGCCTTAACCATTAAACAAATCTCCAAGACTTCCTATTTGTCGATAATTCGATTCCAAAAGATCGAAAGTCATCAAGGCCTTTTCGATTCGACGAAATGGGGACGCGACACGCGGCGCGAATTTCCGTACACATCCCTCACGTAAATTGCGATTCGCCTGCTCTCCTGAAACGGACGGGCTGTTATTTTTCCAGTCGCTCCGTTTCCGGAAAAACCGGCGCTTTTCGCGCTCGTTTCGATGCCGCGTAGCGACGCAAGATATCGGCGGTACGTCCTAATTTCATTTTCGACGTCGAGCGCCGCGTCTGGAATGGGGAAGGTGGTCTCCTACGACGCGTAAACAGACTTAACGAGTTGCCTCTGCAATTGATCGAATATGGGAAGGAGTGAGCGCTGATGCAGTGGCGACTCGTCTTATTGCTCTTGGCGAGGAGTGTAGGAAAGTGGTTGGTTTTTGTGAAACCTCCGTTTTATTTATTTAAATTTAGGCCTGTACTACATCTCCTGATCAAATATAGTGGTACAAATCTTCATATTTAGATTGATAATTGATGAGGCCGATACTTGGAAAAAATTAATATCCATATTACAACAATATTTAAAATTTTCTCATAATTTTATATAAAATACGCATGACGACGTTTCGAAGTACTACTTCTTTATCAAATGCTGGATTAATACTATGTGTAATCTTACAAAGTCAGTACTTGTAGCTATTTTCACAGAACTGGTATGTTCTATGACTAACTTGGAGTGGGGACCATAGAATACACTGATATTTAACAAAAGGATCGTATACCTGGAGATGAACACAGAAAATCAATTTCTTAAGTCAGGTATTCCAACGAAATGTAGGAAATATACAAATATACAATTAAGATTTCTAAGTACAAATAAAGGAAATTTAATTTTTTTTTCAACATAAAACATAAAATTGAATGTAAATTAATAAAACTTAGGTAATCAATCTGATATGCTAACTGGAATATTCTTATTGAACATATTAAGTAGAGGGCTATTGTTAACCTCTTAACTATCAAAATCATAAGTATCATTAATCAGTTAGATTAATTGAGTAAAAGTCCGGAATTTTTGAATTTATTAATATGTAATGATTTTTATTAATATGTATTGATTCTAGAAAATTTAGCTTGGAACCTTTATTCTCTCTATTTAATATTCCAAACTCTGTTTTTTGTTTCTCAAAAGTACGTTTAAGTTCCGATAATCTAATTTGGAAATTTCTGTATAAAATTTTTCGCAACTGCCACATTTAATTTTGTAAACCCCAATCTTCAATAAGAATATTCCAGTTAGCAGATCAGATTGATTACCTAAGTTTTAGTTAATTTACATTCAATTTCATGTTTTATGTTCAAAAATTTTAAATTTCCGTTATTTGTCTTAGAAATCTTAGTTGTATATTTGTATATTTCCTACATTAGTTGGAATACCTGACTTAAGAAATTGATTTTCTGTGTTCATCTCCAGGTATACGATCCTTTTGTTAAATATCAATGTATTCTAAGGTCTCCACTCCAAGTTAGTTATAGAACGAACGTGGTATGTTCTGTGAAAATAGCTATAAGTATTGACTTTGTAAAATTACACATAGTATTAATCCAGCATTTGATAAAGAAGTAGTACTTCGAAACGTCGTCATGCGTATTTTATATTAAATTATGAGAAAATTTTAAATATTGTTGTATTACTTCATATTTAGCTTTGGACAAGCGTTACAATTAATAACCTATTGTGTTCCAACACAGTTTCGGAACGATTATTTGACTTATTATCAAATTACTCTAAGTGCCCAATCATTACTATTGTTGAACAAATTCAAACTCTAGAGGCATTATGCAAAAAATATACTGTTATTGTTTGGTTAAATAACAAATTTGAAAGCTTGAGATTTCCTTTGCAAGTTGTTATGCCAGTTCAAAGACGGTTAAGGTTACTCAGAACTTCTAAATAGCAAAAAGTTTGTGGAATCCAGCAAGCCCTTCCTTTTTCAGTTCCATCGTTGTACCTGCTGTTTTTTCTTTCATAGACCAAGTAGCCTAGGTCTTGGTGGAATTGTTAAACCGTCAGTTAATTTAAAGAATTATTCCCATCATTGGAAAAATATCGATGTTCTGTGTACAAGCGGTTTCAATATATTTTTGGTGCTGTCAATCTTAATATAAAATTTTAGCGATAATGACGATAAAGATAATGACATTTCCTAAATGTTTGGTTTTGATAATGGAAAAATTTAGTACCAAAACAGTGAATTGTCGTCTTTTCATTACCTAAAAACTCTGAAAAATGTTTAAACAAAGTTTTCAAAATTATGTTGAAGATTTTTTTTTTTAGTTTTGGAAAATTGAAAAGTATCAAGAGTTTCATAATATCATTTAATTGAAATTTCTAATTATTTTATATTTTCATTTATTTTTATATTTATATCATTTATATTTATATGTTTTCAACATATCAGATTTAAAACTCCAAACCGTAACTTTATTTAATTAATCTAACAACGATCTCGTGTACAACAGTTTGATGAATGCTGGCACCTATACTAGTGCTTCATTTACGTACTAGTCGATGGGTTATGGTCAGAAATTGTATCTTCGTGTAATCTGAGTCCTCTTTTTGATTTCATTTCTTCGAAGTCGAACATAATAATTACCAAGTTATACGAGGAATTATTAATTGAATGGTGTTTTTTGAAGATTAATTTAAGCAACACTTGATTCTATCAATGTTAATACTTCATTTTTCATAGCACGTATTGTTCGAAATAGTAGATACTAAGGTTTTTAATGCTATTGTATTGTTAATATTTTGTCAGTGTTTGAACCACTCCAAAAATCAATCTTACATATAAGGGCTAATAGTTTGTTCCGTAAATACATATTACATAAATAATGAAGATAAACGAAAGTTGTTTCAAAGTTTTTATTATAGTTTTCACCAATTTGAACCTCCCTTTAATTCAATCCTAGAGATCAATGATACTGAAAATAAATTTGTTGTAATAACTACGTATTATGTTAAAGTTTATGGGGAAAATATTGTTAGGGGCTGTTCTTATTACAATTCATTTTCGCCACTTGTCGGGTCTCCTTGCAGTTCAATCTTACGTATTTTACCGGTTAATTTCAACAATTAATTGAAACTATAAATTATCGTTCATTCATGAATCAAAATATTAATTTGTGGAATAATAACTGTAAGATTCAAATTACTACATTTAACTGTACTTCCTTCACTTTACTGTATTCCTACCATCTTTACAACTCTGTTATTCATATTCTTTTATTACTACAGCTCTCACTTACACGTCAAATCTTCCTTTACGGCCGCTTCACTTATTTTTTCAGAAATAGAATGAGTTTCTAGAAAAATCTAGAATATTCTCTTCTCTACCCTAAGTACCTACCCTCTGGTAAGAACTAACTTCTCTTAGGGTACAAAGGATACGTTGACCATCTCTCACCAGAAATTCTATAAAACACACATTTTGTAACAGTATCACGAAGAAGTAAAATTAAAAAAAGAATAAACGAAAAATATTTTGAACATTGGATTAATAGAAATTTATATTAAGAAATAAATCGATTTTTAATGATTTTGCTTTAACATCAAGTATTAAAATGAATACTTGATCAACAATTTCTTTCTCACATTTAATAATGAACTAAATTTTAAATTATTTTGCAGTGATTGCGCATAACTTCATTTATTATATATTCTTATTTTTATACCTAATTTTTATGTTCATTTCTATGGTTCACTGTGTAGTACGAGTTCAATTATCGGTATTTTAGAGAAGTTTATTCTTTCTATGTAATGTTTTATAATCGATGGTATTGTTCAAGTTTAGAAAATTATTTTTCAATAATATTTCGAAATATTCAATTTCATCAAATCAATTTCCAAACGTAATTTCAATTGATTTTATTCATTCATCACTTGTATTTAAATTATGATTGAGTAGTTGAGATATATAGAAAAGTTAATAACCATATTCTTCATGTATAATTGAAAAAGCTGTTCGATTTGAAAGTGATATGGCTTTTTAATAAATAAAGGCAAAACTTTCAGAATGAATTTCAGAAAAAAATTTTACTGAATTTTACAAAATTTTCACTACTTATATTTTTGTGTTTTTTCTTATTTTATTTAAATTTATTGTTCGCTACTGTATATTATATGACTTCACCATATTGGAACAATTAGACAACCAGTAAAACTTATAATGAATGAGAATCCGAATTATATGTCATCATAAGTAATCTATGTCTGTGAAATCTAGGCATAAAAGTTAATTTTGATGGTAGAATATTATTACATAAATTGCCCCCTTTAACTCTTCTACCTTTTCATTACGATAGATAGCACTGAAAGAAAATACAGATAATATTTTAATTTTTTAGCGATACAACATCCATCAAATGAAAAATAAATCTCATAACCAAACTTTAGGCGCGTAATTCATTTGTTGACCTGAAAGGGTAGCATAATCGGGTTAGCTGCGCAATAGATCTAAATATTCATTATTAATTAGGGACGCTGGTAGGATATAATTCAAATTCATTCCGTGGATTCAGGACTTGAGATTTTGAAATATGAACGAGCGGCTTGCATATTTCAGTTTCATTTATTTCAAAGGAATTTATGGTTTTACATTTAACAAAATCCTTTTTGAAAGCTTCTATTTTTTTAACACAATGTTAGTTGATGAACGAATGAAGAGAATGATACATAATTTTATTATTCCATTATTGAAGTGTCAACTCCTGTGTTACGAAGATATGAAGATAGAGATTGATTTAATAGTTAATCAGTGAGACTTATAAATATGAGACTTGAATTTCGAAATTCAAAATATCAAAGAAACAATACAGCTGAATCGAATATTAGTAGTACATAGGTATAAATTGGCTCATTTCAATGAATAATAAATCAACTTGCATATTATTTTACTTATTTCAATGGTTGTGAAAACAACCATTTAAATATGTATATACTTAAAATAATTATATGTAATATTATGGTTAAAATGTGAGCTGCCATTTCCGAGTTCCGAACCAAAAGACAGATAGAAACAAACACATTTCAAAACTTAAATCAGAATAAATAGTATAATTCTATTATAATAGTATTTATAAATATATAATATATATACTCCTTTAAATAATATTTCTGAGATCATCTCTATCAGCTATACGCTCTGTTCATTTCGATAGTAAAATAAAGACGCAATAAGATATAAGAATAAGGGGGAGGAAAAACGACGATAGAAGGAAGTAATTGATTTCTACTTTTTCGAGTAGTTGTCTCTGCACGTCACGGCAAATCCCTCTTTTCTAAATTTGCCCGTCTGGGGATTTGGTTTCTTCCAATAATCATTATATCAGAGGTTCTAATTGAACTTGAACTGAAAGAGTAGTCTAGTCTGTTGTATCATTTTTTGATAATGTTTCTCGATTGGCGTTTGAAATTTGGTTTATTAAAACATTTTTCTATTTTATTCGAAATATCGTATCTAATATGCTATTTCGAATCTCAAGTCTCAATGCCGTGTTTTCACATCATGGCTTATTTTGCGGGATTGTGAACGAACAAAAAACTTCAAATATAGTTTAAACATCTTAAAATTCTACGGAAATT
Source organism: Henosepilachna vigintioctopunctata (assembly GCA_030704895.1). Classification (NCBI taxonomy): domain Eukaryota; kingdom Metazoa; phylum Arthropoda; class Insecta; order Coleoptera; family Coccinellidae; genus Henosepilachna; species Henosepilachna vigintioctopunctata. Next base: position 2,651,746 of record JARQZJ010000062.1, on the reverse strand, counting down.
TTCCATCTTGTAAAGCTCAGCGATATATAACCTCAAAAAACGCGACTAGCGTTAATCCTCAAAAACAATATTCAAGTCTCTCAACTCTATTTTATGTGTAATTTGGAAACCTTCAAAACATAAAATATACATAAAGATAACACTGATCTGTTCAAATGGACACATCTTGAAAATATTTCATTAGTGTTTTCCTAAGCAACATACATGTACAATATTTCATCTATCGGACTTCATTTAAATGGTTATGATTAAGTAAAAATCTCTCAAAACATTATTTCATCCCTATACTTATCGAATTTCCGAATACCAGACGTCTAATTACAATATATAATAAAATACTTACTTTATACTAACACATGAAATACTTATTTTACATATTGTTATAATCTTTGATTAAACTTTTTGAATAAGTTTAGTAAATAGTTTAATATTTTCGAAACTGTTCTAAATGAAATCTGAGCTAATAGAATAAAACGTTCCTATTTTGAATCTCGGAATTTATTTAACCATCTATACATGTCATTGTGATCAAGCTATACACTGTGTCGATCATCTACATATAAAAAATACTTTATTTTACTTTACTTTCATTTTATTTTCGTTGACATTACGTTGTTAAGTACAACTTTGTTTTTTACAAAATTTCATTTTCTTCAAAAGATAAAGAACACATGGGCTGCAAAGTGCTAAAAATAATTGAAAAAATTATAGATAGACAAAAACATATTTGTGAGACTTGTTTCGAAATACTGCTACATTTTCAGATTCTTACTACACCATTCGTGATGCATTAATTTTGTGATGGTTTTTGAACTAAATGTTAATAGAAGTGATACATTTAATTACCTGTACAATGACACCTCGGCTTAGTATAAGAAAGCTGAATAATATATCGATTTCATTGATCCTTTCAAAAATCTCTTGAAACTTGTCGTAACATTCAAATATCGTAATCAATTTCGTAACACATTCAAAATGTATTTTTACGTAACGAATAATTTTTCCAAAATATACCACTTTTCACGAATATGATGATTAACAAAAATAAATCATACCATGCTGGGCAATTATAAAATATTAGGGTCGAGTAAAACTTTTTTTAATGACAGAAAAATAGAAATTCTTCATCTCATTTCTTACCGAATTCGTTGAAACTACCTGCAAAATGAATGAAAGAAACAACCCCCTTAGTGTTCCGAGAAACACCCTGTAGTGATCCATACTTTAGTTTGCAAATGGATTTTCTTGTAATTCTTGAATTCGTTTCCGGTTTCAAGTACTTTGTAGAAGAAACATCAAATCCCAATAGATATTTACGAACGTGACTCAAGTGCAATATTATTTTTAATAGATTTACTTCTGTTCATAGTTATAAAAGTCAATGTTATTTTATTGAAAACGACGGAGTACCATATCGAATCGATTATATATTCGAAATTTCAGAGAACAGATGTTCCTAGAATATGTTTAGAAACTTAGGAGTCTGATAGGGTGGCGCACCCAAAATAAAACCAGTCATAACCTCGTCCGCCTTCCCTGTACGCCAATAAAATTAACGTTCAAGGAGGACGTAATCTGACGACATTAAAGTAAAATACGGCAAGTCCAGCAGTAATTTCTCAAAATACGCCGAAGCAAGGGATGGTTTTTATCAGGGGGCATGAGGCAATAAACTGCGTTATAGCGTCCAAGCACGAACAGTCGATAACGAGTCCTGTATTACGACTGATACGGCCTAGTAATGCCAATGCCCAAACTATACCACCCCTATTTCCCATTTTCCGCTTTTCCTCATCGTCCCCTGCCCCGGCCCGTTTGGTTTTCCCTCTCTGCCGATCTGTACTTGCCCTGCCCGTACGCTATATACGGATAATGCGAGAAACGGGATTTGGAACACCAAACTTCGCTGTTTTCCGTTTTCCGGATCTAAAAATCGACTCGGTTCCTGGTAAACAGGCTTTGTTCGCTTTTCGTTGTAGTTTTCTAATGTCTTGGGGTCGGCTTAACGTCGAAATACCTCTTGCTTCTTTTGGAGATTCAGATTGAGGGAATGATTATTTTCTGACGTGATGTACATGATAGTTTCGAAGTCTACTTGTGAGCTATTGCAAAATTGTGAATACCTCTTGAACATTGCCAAAAAAATGTAGCTATTATTTTTAATTCTAAGTGAATTTCGATTTGTTGCCACTGCTACAGATTCCTATAATGAATAATAAGTATTTGTTTTTCTTTCTTGATAAGGTATATTCAAAGTCGAAGATTACGTTTGTGAAACTTGTATATAGGTATTGACCAATAACAAAACTATTATAAGATTTGCAGAAACAACGATTTTATTTTCAATTTTTCGTACTAGATCTTCTAGATTCCAAATAACAAAGTAACGTTTTACAGCAGAAATGAATCAATTTAATTTTTCCCCCATAAAATCATTTATTAGGCCTTAGTGTCCACCGGACTCGATGGTTTCGAGGAATTTTTCATGAATGTCATTAATCAGTTGGATATCTATAGAAATGACAAAATTAAATTCTAATTGAAATGAAAATTTTTCAAGAGATTCCTTTCCAGAATTTCAAAAAACTTAATCTTAGAATTTTTTAAAGAATTTCCATAAATTATATTGGAAGTAGTAAAACGTCCTTAGTAAAACATTGACACAACCAGGCAGTATTTGCAGCTTTATTTCGATCCATTCTAATATGATTTAACTGAATTTCAGACATAAAGTATTTTAGACTCACGTTCTTTTCATTTTTACCTGTATGAAACTTGTGTGGATTTGTTTTCGGAAATCAGTTTATTCAACCCTAAAACCAAATAAATCTATTCAGCCGCGCAGTAATAAACCTCACAAAAGTCAGATAATTCCCAGAAAGAACATCGAATTCACTAAATGGCAGTCCGGCTGAAGAGCCATAAATTCTGAAAGTGTATTCTTTTACAATCTTCGCTGTAGATATCGATATTTACGTTACGTAAGCAGTCTTCGGCGATTGCTAGTTTGATAATAAAACATCTGAAGAAAACAAATACGCGGTTATTAGAAAAATTTATGGGCAATAAAAAGTGAGGCTGTTGTAAGAAACTGGACTTTTCCCCGAAATAATAGCCAATTTGGTAATTGGGCGCAATGATAAATCTTCAAAAAGTCGTGCGAGAAAAACAGGGAACAAATATTATGCTAAAATACCACTAGAAGATCCAAATCTAAATTTAACACAAACGTTTAACTTATATAGACCACCCTGTTATTTCTAACGTCCCTCAAGAACATTAAACCAGTTCAAACTTCAGTAACTGAAACAGAATTTACTAAGTGATCAACTCATTCTAAGACAATTTGAAGATTTGCATAACTTTTCGAAAATGAAATATAGTTGAAACAGCAGTAACTCAGTACACAATATTTCATTTTGATGTAGTAAAAAATAGTAAATATTGTGACCTGTTCCATCAGCTATAACCTACTAAAAGAAGAATATATTCCAAAATATATTACAGTAAAACTCTTGCGTTGATTCATCTGAATAGTTTAATTTATTATAGTTTTGTTTCGGACCAAAAGTAAGTCTTTTTTTTTAAAGACTTACTTTTTTCTTTTTTTTTCTAAAAGTGGCCTTAAAACACGGAGTTCTGGAAAATCAATCATAGTTTTCTGTTTTAATAATGCGAATCTTAAATTATAGTTCAAATTTTGAGTAAATTTCCCAGAAATCCTAAACATGAAGTTATTTTATGGAAAATTTTGGCGGGATTATATTTTTTCTACGAATTTCAATACAACTCATTCAATTGAGAAACTTAATAATTACACATGAATTACTTGATTTTAACATGTACTATTATAAATAGCAACAAAATATTAAGACATTACAGAAATTGTTACACCTACCATGTGTTCATACGTTTTTTGTATCTGCTCCTTCTACCTACAAGTACTTAAAGTTTTACATTTTCCAAACGGTCATTAGTAGTACATAAGCTAGAACATAGATATATTTTAACCAAAGCACTGCTGATACACAAACATTATTACGCACAAAGTGTTTGTAGCATTTATAATTTAAGAAAAGAAGTCAACTCAACAAAAACTATTTGTAGTGAAGACAAACAAGTATTACCTAATAAATGCCGCCTCTGATTTTTCAGGGGCGGCTGGAGAGATGAACTTGGCAGCATCTGTCTCCTCGAGACCTCAGTGCCCTCATTGTTTTCGATTCTACTCCAATTTGAGTAACTTGAGACAACATGTTCGCAATGTTCATTCGATTCCTGTATCTGAAGCCGATCTGTTAATGTGCCACGTCTGTGGAAAGAGAGTCAAGACCAAACATTATCTTCTGAATCATCAGTGGCAAGTCCACCGAATTAGGAGGCGGCAGTCGGACTCTGAGTATAAAATGAAAATATGATCGGTTACTCACTTACAGCAAAGGCTCACCTTTCTTCTGTTTCTTTAATCATCAATGCAAAATTAAACTCTAATAATAATATTACTGAAAATATAAAAGTTTTATGTCTGTGTTAGTTTACTCGAACAATAAGTTATTACGAGGGTAAGATGGAACATTTTCTTACTACCATACACTTTATTATAGCATTTCTTGGAAAGATTCGCTGATCATTCCAAGAAAAATAATTTTGTATTCGATTGAAGCTGCTTATTGAAACTCTTTGTATCTAATCTTTTGCATTAGTGTGCCTATTTGCTTGGAGATTGTTTCTTATTGTTGTCAACTGTTACTGTAAATGTAACAGTACTGTTACTGTAGCCGTACTGTAACTGTTACTCAATGTCAAAGTTTCAAGGATTGAAATTCTAAAGGCAAAATTATGTTGAATGATATCTGTATAAATTTATTATAAACTTACATAATAGTTATGAATTTATCACCATGGATTAAAAAATATTACTCGAAATCGTGAATTTAAGACGATATTAAAACCCTGAAACAAACTAAGTCGGGTTAAGAAAAGTCCAAAATTTTCTGAAATGTAAATTCTTTTATTTATACCAGTTTATAATATGATTCAGCAACGGCCAAATAACATATTGAGCTAACTTAGGAAGTTAGTGTATTATATCGATATTCATCAGACCATATTCGATGGACACAATGAATTAATTTTTAACGAAAAATGTATTTTCTCTTTTTTAGTACAGTAAAAGCTCTTTATTCGCGGCATATACGTTCCGAAAATATGCCGCGATTACAGAAACCGTGAATATGGAATGGTAGTTTATATGAGATTATAGGGGATACGTTCCTGGGTGACAAAATGAAAATTTTTGAAAAAATTGATTTAAATGAAGTTTTTGATCATATTGATCAATTATTATGTTCAGACTTAGGCAATGGTTTAAAGAATTTTGTTATTTTTTCTTGCTTGGCAGTTTTTAAAGGTTCCTTGAATTCAGACTGATATTAAGCGATAAGTTTGAAAAAAGACTTCGTCTAAAGACAAAACTATTTTCAGAAATGAAATAACAATGCTTATTAGCTATTCTTACACCTTCACTAAGAATTTTCAAATTGAATGTTACGTTTCCTGTGCTCGTTGAAGCCTCTTTCTCAATAAGATGTGAATTTAACATTTTCTCCAAGTCGGTTTCAGTCAAATCTTCATGTTGCGATTCAAGCAACATCTGAATTTACTTGATTCTATCTGTTAGAACCCATCTTGTCCTATTCCATTCGCAATTTCAGCTATGTTTGCAGTCAAAGTTTGAATGCGCAGAGATTCTTCGTCATTTTCCGTAGCCAGACTAGGCCACAGTTTTTTCCAGCATTAATTCAGTGTGTAGGAGTATGGCTTCAGTTTTTCTAATGATTCTTTTATGTTTACTATGCATTATGTTACTATACGTTATGTTTACTTAACATTCATATCAGGTTCACATTTTATATCATCCAATATGATTTTGAAGGTTGATCTAATGTAATAGAGCTTGGATTATCCTTTGCTCCATAGGTTGAAGCAAGCCGTCATGTTGGGAGGAAAAAAATGTTACTTTAATATTTGGATACATAATTTCAAGTTCGCTAGGTTGACCTGGTGCGTTATCCGAAACTAGATATGCTTCAAAGTCTGAATTCTTTTTTTTTTTTTAAATAAGTTTCAACTTCCCAAACAAAAAAGTTCCTGAACCAGTTATAATAAATAGCTATTAGATCCGCGAATAAGGAAATCTATTATTTTTTAATCCGCGAATACTGAAAACACGAATAAAGAAGCTTTTACTGTACTGGAACTTTTTACCACGCTTTCTTATATGAAGGATCTTACTGCTTTACAACTTGAAACTGCCCACAAATATGTAAAAGTGTAATTATGTATCATTTAAACTTTTATATACAGCAAAGATTTAGACGTTCCAAACTAGACTTACGATAATTGGTAAAAATATGTTCTGATTTTCTATTAGTAGATATAACATAAGATTTCTTAGCAAATCCCAGTATTTGAAATTATTTGTTTATTCTGATAATCTAAAGTGATTCATTAAAGGTCTTATGCAATTTTAAATCCTTATATTCAAAATTGTAGCTATGTACAAATATTTTAAATTGCTGTCTTGAATTTTGAAATTTTAACTTTGATTCTGGTAGTGTACTACCTTTAGAAAATGATAGTGATAGAAAGGAGTATTTACTGAAAGTAGTATTTGGCAATAACAAATGCTACATTTAGGAAGTTTCCTTGGTGTAGGTTTGAACGCACTTTGGACTATGACGTCGTTTTATCTTCTATGCATAATTGGCAGATTTTGCATCGGATCTCCTTGCTATCAGTATCACTCTGAAGGTAACCACAGAATTAGAAGGCTGACTGTCGGTTGCATGAGACCAACCGTTAAATACCACAAAAAGCAGTCAGTTTAGTTCGTAAGTGCATTTGACACCTTCTAATTCTGTGGTTTGGCATTGCAGATGCCAGCAACAGAAGAGGCACATCTCTCTCCTCTTCCCAGATAAAGGATTTTCTCATCCCCGAAGAGGACTTCAAGTGCGAATGTCCATTGTGTGACATGGTGTTGCAAAGTGCGAATATGGCAAGACAGCATATCGATCAACATTACCCCAGAGATAGTCCTGTGTGTCCTGTGACAGAGTGCGGGAGAAGATTCGTGCATCCGAATTCTGTGCGTAATCATATGCGTTCCAAACATGCCGAACAATGGAAAATAATGAAACATATCAAGACGTTATAAATATTTTTGTGAGGCATGAAAATAGTTTCGTCGTAGTTGGATAGAAACAGCGTGGTACAATCTGCGAGAACTAATTCGTAACAACTCTATCCCATTTTCAAAAAAAAGACATCATTGTATGTGGTGCAAGTGAATGTGATCTAAAAATGTAGATAACACTTATGATATAGATGATCAATATGATTGTCTATAATTGACACTTAAATCCTTGATGACAAGAACAATATTCAGAATTTGAATAGGGATTGAAATAACTGAAAATAAACTAAATAATAGAATGAAAGAAAATTATTAAATTTAGTGAAATTATTAATGAATTAATAAATTAATATCATATATCAGTTTATATCTTAAAGCCATTAATAGGTAAAATTTCAATTAACAAATTTTGTTATCTTAATTTTAATTATTTTATTAATTATTAATTGGTTCTTTTAATCTTAATCGGTTTTTTTGTTATTCGAAATTTTCGATTTTGTTATATATAATTGAACTCGATATAACAAATTCACAGTTGATGAGTTTTTCATTGTATTTTTTCTTTCTTAATGTGATTTCGTTTTAACATATTTTAACTTATTCTCATTTTACAGAGCATTTTTTTCAATGTGTGACCTCAATGTGTTTTGGGGATCACAAGAGGTCGAGAAGATTACTTCAGATAAATTTCTAAAAGATACAGAGATTTTGACAAAATGATAATCTAGTAAACATTTTTATGTTAATACAAACACATCAACAAAAAATGAAATCCTGTCATGTTAATACGAAGGTTGTGTTTGTTTTTGATTAATTAAGCTATCCAATATTGATTTACTTCATTGAGAATTTAATTATTTTTCAAATTTAAGGTATTTTTGTGCTTATTTTGGCTTAGTCATTAAAAAGTGCGTAAATGAGCAATTAACCTACGCACGTTAGTTATCAATTGTGGATGTATGTAAAATAGTGCTTGCTATGTACAATGTCCGAATCCTAATTATGGAGATTCGTAAAAACATCGTATGGAATGAATATTAGTAACACAATAACATACATTCAAAAGCGAAAATCAAAAGGCAACGAAAATTTCAGATTTCAAGCGATCAAAAAAATCGAAGAATCGGGGAGTCGCGAAATATGTTTTCATACCAGGGGGCTCGTGTCATGAAAAAGGGTGAAAAGCTCTGTTATGAAAAATCTATTATTCGAAATAAATTGCTAACTACGATTTATTATTGAATTATTATTTATAGTTTCAATTCAAATGAAACAGCAAGTCATGATTTTCATTCTGAAAAAGCTATAATATTATTATACCAATTTGTCAAAGACGAAATGATTTTGATTCTACTTAGCTTGTGTATATGTATATTGCGTGTATTTAGTATAAATTTTACTAGGTATATATTGTTCTTTAGTTTTATGATGTTTATTTACTGGTAATAATTGCTTTCTGAGATATTTTTGTTATAAACCAACTTACTTATACCAAAGCATGCAACCTGATGAGCAAAAGTTTTGTATTTGCGAAAATAGATATTTCTATGAAATTCAAGAAGTGATTAATGATAATTTTATTTCATTTAACATTCAAATTCTTCGATATCTAATTATGTATAAATAATTATTTATTGACACCAAAGGAACTAAATTTTATTTATCCAAATTTATGTAAAAAATTATCTGTTTGTGATAAAAATCAGTATTGCATCAATATTGAGCTTATTTGTTATACTAGGTATATATAAATTATTTGTAAATAATTCGCTAGACATAAGCAGTTTGTGAGTGAATAACCACAAGTGATTTAAATTTTTTCTCTAGTAGCAATGTATTTTCTCATTATTAAAATATTTTCGTTATTAAATTTTTCTCAAATTGCAGATTTGTTTATGTGGCCTCTTTTCCGATATTTCAAACGATTCAATAAAAATAGGCTTGTGGATCTCTTTATCACAATAACTATTAATAAAACATCAATAAATTCATTATTAACTATAATTATAAGCACAATCCTGTATTATTCATTATATTAAATTTACTAACCACGTTACAATAGGAATTCCTTCTACCACTAATATATATATATATATATATATATATATATATATATATATATATATATATATATATATATATATATATATATATATATATATATATTAGTTATATTAACAATAAAGTTGTTTCGACTTGCGAATTGATACTCCAGATTTGTTCTATTGTAAAAAACTCAATATTTCGATTAAAATTTCCTTAAAAACAAACTGAAATTAAATAATATTCGTAGAACTATCGTAGGATTACATTCTTTCTCTGTTTACTATAGTAGAACGTATTAAATTTGACATTCAACCCTCCAAAAACAGACAGGGTGCATTGAGTTGTTGAATTTCATAAAATACAATCCAAGTGAATAAATGATGAATAATACAAAACAGATAATAAAATATTCACTAATTGTTATTATTTGTGTCCATCAAATAATATCAAATCAAAGACGTTTATTAATTTCTTTTGTTTTGGGATACCTTGTTTTGGGAATATATATTCAAAAGGCGGGAGGCTATAAGGTTTTGCAACCTTCTTCAACCCGTGTAATTTTAATTTTCCTTTTATCTTTGCAAAAGATTAGGAGAGAAAAAACTGTTATTATATATTTACTTTTTGGGACCTTATGGCTGTGGCCGTCATTTTTGTTGTTTATAATTTAATTACTTGCCATTCGGTCAAATGTCCCGACTTTCAATTCATCTGACATTTGATGGTAGAGGAAACCGCAGAAAACTTTACCTACGTAATGTAGAGTGTTTCTCAATTATTTCATATTATACATATTGGTACAGTGGTAATTGTTAACATATGATTGATTGCGTTTGTTTAACGATTTTCAATTGTTAATATTTGTGTTTTCATTTGTCTGGGCTTTATTTTGTTGACTATCGCAGCGCGTGCGTAGTTGTCCGACATATTCATTCAGAATTGTCGTTTTGATTTAGATCTTTGATTCTGAATATTTCGTTAATGGTTTGTACCATTGAACTTCTATTGATATGGATTGGAATTGTGTTTTATGCAATTCAAATACTCAACGTTGTAATATATATATATATATATATATATATATATATATATATATATATATATATATATATATATATATATATATATATATATATATATATATATATATATATATATATATATATATATATATATATATATATATATATATATATATATATATATATATATATATATATATATATATATATATATATATATATATATATATATATATATATATATATATATATATATATATATATATATATATATATATATATATATATATATATATATACATATATAAGACAGATCTTACGAACTGTTAGATATAATAAAATCTAATATCTTATAAGAGATATGTAGTAAGACAAAATATTTCAAGTAATTGAACACATAAACTATATACAGGTACATAGCAGTTATACTATAAGTGCAAGAGAGGTTCACTGTTCTGTTTCTCGAAATGTTTTGCGTAAACATGCAAGAAAATGCGATAAACATTAATTCTGATACAGGACATCTAAGCAATACTTCACGTGCTTCGAAATGGTACTGGTATACCCTAATAGTATATTGATGAATGATTAACTGAAAGTTCCAGCTGCTGTCTGCTTTATTTTGTTTTCGGTTTACCTTTTCTATTTCAAAATCACACATTTTATCATTTCATACCGTTCGAAATTGTTGTTAACTTCATTGGATATTATTGTGTACTTTATATTCGGTTTATATGTTCAATTCTTTGAAATATTGGTGACTGACTTTGTTTTTCGGCAAGTTCCTACAGTGGTGTTAGGTAAAAACACATAAATTCTTATTCGTTATTCTCATTTTTATTGTTGTAGTGTCTCCTGAAGAGGTCACAAAAACATTGACGAAATAAAGAGAACATAAATAAATGAGTTATTTTTCACAGACCGAACCCCTATAATCTTTCTTGATTACTTAAATATATATATATATATATATATATATATATATATATATATAATATATATATATATATATATATATATATATCTAGCTCTAAAACATTCTCTTGAAATTTCAATTTTTCAAATGAATGATGTATTAAAAGTTTTCAAATATTTTGAAAATGCTGTAACTTATATTAAGAGCTTAGCATCTGTAAAGTTTATGAATTGAAATATGAAAAATAAATATTTTCATGAAAAATGTCGTTTAATTATGAATATCTATCGCTGCTTAAGTTAAACAATCTAGCTAGCTCCTATCTGGAAACCCAATGCACAAATAGATTCATCAAAATGAATCATACTGTATGTAATGAATAACAGAATACATAAAAACATCAAAATTTTCCTTTTTCTCATGTTTCAAAATAATTTTATTTTTATTATAATTTCAATTTTCATATGTAGAATGAACCTATCAATTTATCCAAGAAATTTTCCAGAAGAAAAATTTTAGAAGAGCGATTTTCCAACCTCTTCTGAAATAATTGCTATTTTTCTGGGCAAAATTAAAAAATAACTTATAATGAATTTTCATTCTATTTAATACAATATTGAACGTATTTCTCGAGAGATGTATTGAATAGTGAATTAAATTGTCCCATTCATCATTGATAATTTCTTTTTTTACAATTATTTTATACTCAATATATCCTTTGTTTCAGTATCTAGACGTTCCCTGGATATGATGCGAGTTAGGGCTACAGATCCTCGTCCATGTCCTAAGTGTGGTAAAATCTACAGGTCTGCGCACACTCTAAGAACGCACTTAGAAGACAAACATACGATATGTCCGGGTTATAGGTGTGTCTTATGTGGAACTGTTGCAAAGTCAAGAAATTCTCTTCACTCGCATATGTCTAGACAACACAGAGGAATCAGTACGAAGGATTTACCTGTGGTTCCAATGCCGGCTCCTTTCGATCCAGAACTAGCCAGCAAGTAAGTAAACACTTGTCTTCTAGGAAAAAAGAAAAACAAAAAGGCCATTTGGTTTGATTGAGATATCAAAATTTCATTCGTACAAAAAATTTCTCCTTTAAGAATATGAAATAATTATTTATAAGAGTACAAGATCTACTCTGCCAAATCCTAAATCTTCATAAACAAACTGATTCTAATTGAAGCACTCTACCATTAGTACACTGGCTCTGTTTTGCTTTTGCGAAAATGCCTTGATTTAACTCATTTCAAGTGTACTTAAGATCTGTAACGAATTTGTTTTATTGTCGTCTACATACTGCTAATGACGTTCTGTGGACAGGTATTTTAACTTGGAAAGAAGTTGACGACAAGCACAATTATTTCTCAATCGGTCATCGAATTAACCAAATTAAGTACCAACTTGTCCCATGTTTATTTTTTCAGTTATCAGTTATTTAAATAGTAGTATGACTGAACTCAGTTGCAAACTTCTTCATTAATTGTTTTGACTATTAATCTACGATTATCAGATTGTTGACTGGAACATTCGTAGTATTGCTCAAGATTGTGATCAGTGCTTTATTCCAATGTTAAGCATTCCTGTAAAAGTTTTTTTAACACCTGAATTTCAAAAATTCTGAACAAAACTCGGACACGTTGCCCTCTAAAAGTTGTGGTTATAACTAAACGGGATTTTTTTCTTATTCATCATTATTTGTGTACAACTTGTTATTTTTTCCCTGTAATTGAATGTATATCTGTTGAGAATAAATGTATTATTATTAGTATCTTACAAGATATACATCCACAGATAAGATTAACACACCGTCGGCAACCATATTTGGCTATTATTCTGATCATACCTGAACTGGACCTATCATATATAAATTTCCTTCAATTTCGTTCTGTTTATTTCAAGGTTATTGGCTAAAGCCGGTGTTAAAATTAGCGCTGCTGAACTGCGAGCCAGAGCTTCTCCAACCGGTCCCAGAAGATCTGATGTTAAGCTGGATGCCAAGAGTGCATACTCCGGGGCACCATCGGAAGCTGGAAGCTCGATATGCGGCGACAATGATCCAGAAGATCTCACGATGTCGAATAGATATGGTGCAATGGACATTGGAATGTCACCACCTCTGAACCATCAAAACAATTACAAAATGAATAGGCAAGCTCTTTGTAGTAATATAATAATTCTTCTAGTTATTTTGATCCAAATTTCTGTACAGATAGATTTATAAGCAATATTGTAATTCAAAAACCGTTTGAGAAAGGTCTTATTTTTTATGTGACCGTCTCATTTTTGATATTACCTCCTAGATCTTTTGATCTAGGAGATAGCACAAAGTAAAAGCTCTTAAACTATTTGCTGTTTAGTTATAACGACTAAATCCTTGTTCAATATTTTAGGTATGGCTTGTCTGGTCAAGCTGTTGCTGCTAAAAGTGTAGATTCACTTCAAAACATGTCTAAAGAACCTTATCCTGCCCCGTTACCTCCAGTATCAGGAGCAAATACTACTGGTTCAGCACTTCTGGACACGTATTTACAATATATAACGGAGAATAGCCTTGGAATGAGCATGATGTCTTCTGAACAAGCTGCTGCTGCCTTTCATGCCACAAAGTTAGCCCAGTTGAATGCGATGGGTCTAGATAAGGCGTCACAACAACATTTCCTTGAAAAAATGCAACAGCAGATGCAAAACGCCAATGATTTTCTGTTGAAAAGAAATGACGATATAAGGAGAAGCGAAGGTGACTTAATAAAAATGGAAAGGTAAGAACTTTATCAATTACGTTCAATTAATAAACATTGAGAGGGTGATATTTTAGATTGAAAACGCAAATGTTTTCATACGTAGTCATGTTATTGAACCCAGTTTCTGTGATGGAGTTGATATTTGTTTCTAAGACTGCAAAACCACTATATTCTGTAATGACAAATCATTTTAATGTATAGTCACATCGAACAAATTTGTGATAATATATGAAAATCAAAGGATACCAAACACGGAGATTATTATTCAGAGAACTTGATTTTTGCGTTGCCAAAAATGTTGGTCGGTCAATTGTCCTGATTGAACATTGTTTCTTTAAGCGATAACTCTTGTGTTAAATTTTTTTATGGGGCTTGCCATGAAGATTATCTGATTTATATTCACTGATTATTTCCGTAGACTTTTAAAGATATAATAATAATATATATTTATTGTGAAAAAAGAACTACAATTTTTCTAACAAATAATAAATAAGCATTAAACTAAAATTATTCCATTCACAATAAGTAAGACAGTATTCAGTTAAAGCTGATCTTCCATACGACCCTTTCACCATAAATCGATCAGTAAAAATGAGAAATTCTTTTAATCTAATACTCTTTCATACCGCAACAACAAAAAAGAGACCAAAACAGAAAATCAACAAAAATATCATTGCCACCGTGCTCCATTCGCTAGTCGTATTGGCTATGAGACATATATCTCCTCAATTCCGCAGCAAATGTTACCAAAGATGAGCTCATTTTAAATTTTTGCAACAAAACATTCATAGTCCTGCAAATGTCTTATGAAAAGCTTCTCTGAAATATGGTAGTACGGTGTTTTGGGGGAGTGAGCAGTCCCCTGCTTCTTACATTCAATATATGTATATCTGACGAAATCTCATCTTATTATAAAAATATGGCGGTGTCTTGTACTTTAAAATTTTAAAATACAACGTCGCTGAAAGTAGCATGCGCCGATATGATCTTTCTGACAGCTGCTTTTTTCAGTGGTTATTGGTCGGTTCATTATTTACTCCATTCTTTACTTTGACTGTTTTTCTTAATTTCTATGTGAAAGATTTCGTACTCGCTAACATTGGTTAGAGTCGTTTTAGGATATACTAACTTTGCAGTAAAATTAGTTTTCTCATTTGGTTTTGATCAGTATTCGAATAATAAGTTACTCATCTTCTTATATTCAAAACTACTTCGTAATTTCAAACGGACTTCAGCATTTCATCAGAAATTAACTCCCTCTTAGTTTTCTCATAAAACGTTGAACGTCTCCGTTTAAGAATAATGTCGTATATATTCTCAAATAGTTATCGATACATGGCTTTTGAGTGTGAATCATCTTCTGAAAATGTAATCATTTCTCTACAGTTTCAAACGATGTTGCAGTCATTTTTTCTGTGAACATCAGATTTAGCTATCCTTTTTTCATATACTTCTCGCCATCTATATTCTGGTCTGTAAATAAACTCGAATGAATATAAAAATTTGATTACGTTATTCTCATTATTTTTTTTGCAGAGATAGAGAAGAAGCAGAGTCTTCAGGTGGAGAAGAAGATGATTATAGTGACGAAGAAGCGGAACCAGAAGCTCTTAAAGCTGCGGATTAGAGTCGATGTAGAGTAAAATAGCCACAAATATGGAACTTTTGACATGCTGTTTTTCCAGTTGAATTTTCTATTCCATCCATCTACCTCAGTTATCACATTTAACATTTCCAATATGTTCGATGAAAGATAGCATATTTCTTGAAATTGTAATCAATGAAAAATTTATTGATTATGAAAGAAAATTATATTCCATCCGTCTACCTCACAAGTAGTGTGTAGTAAAAAAAAGAGTGCGAGATAATAAAAAAATAGGGTTTCCACATGTATACGGTAATCTAAAAATAGTGTATACACATAAACTATGAAACTGGTTAAAATTAAATGTTAACATAGACTGTTACTGGTAGTTTGTGAAAATATTTCGAAAAATGTCGATCCGATTAATTCGTAGATGTAGAGAAATAGTTACACGTCCTGTAATATTAGTCCTTTTAAGAGGATTATGTCCATGAGTGGTTAATACTAGAATATGTTGGTAATATATTTATTGTACAATATTCAGAAACTATTTCTTGAACTGGTGGTTGGAATGTAGGAACCGCGATAGTGCAAAAAAAACCGAGATTTATCAAAAAATTTATATATTTCGTTGAGATATTACAAGTCTGTTTAATTTATATTATTCATAATTTATTATAAACTTAAATTATTAGATTAAATCTATGAAATATCTGTTTTATATTAAAAAGCTTCATATATTTTTGATCTCTAACATTACTGCCTCATAATTTATTTTGACAAAAAATTATTTATTTAGTTCTGAACTAAAATTGTTGGAAGATACTTCCTTATTTTGTTTGAGTGAAAAACAAATTTTAAGTATCTTTTTTAAGTATTCACTCTGTTTTATTCGTATTTGATGATATATATTTATAAGATATTGTACATTGTATATCAACTTAATTCAGGTATTGAAAAAACTATATAAGTAGTCGAAACTTCCAATTGATCGAGTTTTTTCCTCAGGTTACCTATAATTCGAATCACTAGTTCTTTCAGGTATACAAAAACTCTTCATTCAGGTGAAAGTCGTACAAATACGTTTTGCCTTGATAACAATATTTTTCTATGTAATTTTAGCGATGTTACATTTTACAAGATTTATTATTTTTGTACAGATTCCTTCACAATGCTTCCTGATGAATAAGCAATTCCACAACATTCAATACAATCAAATCAACTGAAATCGTTAGAGAAATGCACGACTTAAATTACATTTATATTGTAACTATTGGAACAGAGTAGGTATTATGTGTATCATTTATTTGATTTAATCTGATACCGTTTCTCTATTATCTTTACCAAAGTACAAAAAGTCGTATCAAGTTCACGCATCTCACAATCAGGGATTTTTCTATATTCTTGCCGTTAAAACGCTATGATGTAGTGATTATTATTGAACATAGTGATATTGTAGTTATTCAAGTGATAATTTTCGGGTAAATGAATGCAAACATTTCGTTTCTTTCAATCTTCCGTCAGACATTAAATTCTATAATTGAAGAGTGCTTCTGAAAAATTCAACTTCCAAAAACTCAACTTCCCCAATTTTTGCCTTAGCTGGCGTATATTTTAATAACTATCCTTTTTAACTTCCATATATACAAAATATTTGTTTTCAAGATCAATATATACAGGTTGAATGTATATATTGAATGTATTTTTAGGCAAACAAATTAATTTATATAACAATTTTGTTTGTAGTTTCCCAATAACTCGGAATAATAATATACTCAATAAGCTCTCTGAATTTGTTGTTTAATAATGGTATACTTATTGTTGAATGTTGAAGGCTGTATTCGCTTGAATACAAAAAATGCGCATAAGTAGATAGTTTTAGCGAGAGCACTTGTATAAAGGAGTACTTGTTAATTAATGTTTAAGTATGTAGGAATTGTCCCATTGTTATACATACAACATTCTGTTGTGGCCGTAAAATTATATACGTATATTCTGTAACATATTCATCTTCTTTTATCTGTTATTTATTTTCCGAATTTGATTTGTAAAAAATTATAAATTTTTTTCAACTTTACAATTGAGTCCCATTGAAAACAACATTCTGTTGTGGCTAAAATTAATACGTATATTCTGATATTCATCTTCTTTTATCTGTTATTTATTTTCAATTTGTAGTTGTTTCTCTATTTGAAAATTTGAAAATTCATTTAAAGCCAGCATCTAAAGTTCTGAATTACTGTAGTGATATCACTGCACAAATAATTGTAATATTATTCCCAAAAACTAAAACTCCATATAGAACAGACATTTGACATTCAATTATGTGACACCACAGAATCCAGTTAATGATTTTTTAAATAAAATAAAAATTATTTTATTTAAATTTTTATTTTTTGTTAAAATTATCGTTTCAAATATTAATGATAATTATCTGGTTGATATCCATTATATTATTATGATATTAATGGATATCATATATGATATCCATTATTATTGAGATTTTCCTCAATGGATCTGTAATATCACATTGAAGGTTACACTTTATAAAAATTAGAAATGGCTGTTGAGATGTGAACTATTTGAATTTTCAATTACATTACTTTTTGTTTTCTTCTATTTACACAAGTGTTTCGAAAGGATTGATATCTAGGAATTGCAATTCTTCAATGAGAATGGAAACGTATAATATAAAGCTTAGTGTTTTCTATATTGAAATGAAAGTAAATTTTCCATAAGTATGCTTTTATTCAATTATGTCAATAGATTCCTTTCACAACACTTGAAATATACTAAAGAATTTGTGGAATTTAGTCAACAGTTTTCAATTATACTTAACGCATTTTTATTTGTTGCATCTCAAACTAATGATGCAATTTCTTTCTGCGTTAATAAATCAGGCAGTTGAACCAGTGAATTAATTTTGAATCAAGTTAATTGTTACATTTTCAGATAAAATAATTCTGTTTATAAGGTGTATGTTGTCAATTTGAGTGTTATTGTTTTCAAACCTGCGTTTGAATACGCATCTTGTAGTAACAAGACTAACAAAAATTTAATTTTGAAGTAGGTTCCAGAATTAAACCTTATATTCCGGAAATTATTTTTACTGAATTGAACTCGTATCAATTTGTTTTTCTATGGGAGTGTTCTACGCATAGTATGGTGCTCTCATTTTTGATGAAGTGGTTGAAGCAATTTTTTTCAATACTTATTATTATGTTGTTGTAAATAGTATCCTATTATTAATTGTTGGCAATTTATAGTTTTTTGATTTATAAGCTATAAGTTCCCCATTTGTATATATAATTCTAGTACCGATATACATACAAATAATTAAAAATAGTCGTAGGTTAAATTGATAAACACATTGCAGTTTGTACATCTATATGCTCAATATTTATTTTATCTACTTACTCATTTATAGTGCCGACTGGGCGATTGTATATTATTTTTATTAAGAGTATACTTTTTCAATAAGAAGCAATATGAAACACAATAAAGTTTTCAAACTGCTATGTGGGGTTATCGCTGTTGTGATGCATTATTTTGATATTATGTTTTTATTCTTCCTACCTCAGTACAGTGCTGATAATATACAGAATTTAAAATGCTGTCAGATAGATTTAGAAAATAGTGCTGCAGCTGGTTTAAATTCTGCGTATTATCTGTTCACTTAAATCTGTTATATACCTCATTACAGACCTCAGAATATATTTTAAAAGACGTATACGGATCTTCACTTTATAAAGAGCATTTACTTATACAATATTGAAAACAGAATATCAAAAGATATATAAGATTAAATACGTTGTACAGATAAAGTGTAAAGTGGGACACTTGGCGAGCTTATAAGTTTGTGCGGTGCCATAAATACTTTTTTGGAAATGATGATCGTTTTTATTTTGAAATGATAAAGGGTGTATCCAATGTACTAGCCAATTCATCTCTTTTAAGTTAAATCAATAGTATAATATCAATAAAAAATCTGCTCTGTGTTCACAAAACGAAGGAGAAATTCTATTTATCACAAAGTTGATTAATTCTGAAATTCATGAGTAAATATAGTAAGTCTAAAGCAAGTTTAAAGTCTCAAGATCATTGTAGCAGGAGAAAAGAATTGTTTATCTAAAATGAAAATTTTTTCTTAATCATACTTACGTAGGAGTGCTTGTAAATTTCAAATCATATTTTGTAGCCATTAAGGTATATTTTTGGAAATTACCACATGGAATTAATGAAATATGATTTTAGTTTAATAACAATTTTTTGTGGTGTTTATACTTCCAAACGTTCACAAAATGCACAAATGTGAATAATAACTTGTTTACGCCTGCTACTTTGATATCCAGTTATTACAAATTTCAAAATACAGAGAAGTTTTGAATCTGTAAGTATTCATTTTATAATACGAACACATATGTAATTAATTTATTTTGTGATAACTAGCGTTTTGAATATAGCAATTTACATTGAATACTTTGAATTTTTTTTTGCGAAATATGGAATCAATGAATCATTTCATTTGCTATTTTCTGGAGTTCACACAATAAGAAATGCAAATAAAGTGGTTCCTGTTGTTTCCAATGTGGTACCTTAGCAATATTTTCCCGAAGCATGCCCTATAATATTTAAAATGCACTGTATGTATTGTTGAGGTACTGGGTGCCTTTACTAACAGCTTGTCCTGGAATTCCCGGCGACAATAGCTGAACAGAGTTCCTAAAACCCTTCATATAAAGGTGAAAATGCGAAAAAATCATGTAACTTTTATATAGCATAGATTGAACCGTTTTACCACCGAAATCTAGTTTTGCTATGGGGCAGAATCATATATACTATTATGAAGAATAGATGTAAATGTGAAAGTATAGTATGACTTATAATATGCAAAAAGAAAAATGTAGAAATCGCAATCTCGTCGTAATTATTGTTTGTTATTTGCATTTCTTTAGAGAAACTTAATGAATTGTACTTAAAAATGGAAAATATTTTATTTTACTGATTGTCGTTATGTACTTAATGTATTATTTTTATGCATATTACAATGTTCCTAATTTTTTGTTAGGATTATTTCCATGAAGTTTTTATTGGTCTTTATTGATTTTAGAGGTAGGTGCAATAAATTGAGCAACATGTGTATTGTTGTTAAAGAATACCTATTTGCCATATTATTATAATTATTGAAATATTGTGTATTGCTTGGTATCATTTATACATAATAAATTAATATTGAGAATTTTGTTCGTTTTTTCTTCATAATTTAGTGATTTCAATAGTTATCCCAGTTCAATTTTATTTATAATTAAATACTAATAACCAACAAGCAACATACGTAATAGTGATGGCATAACTAAATAAAATATAACTAAAAATATAGAAATATCCTCATAATACAATGAATAAGGTGCAAAGAAACAGTAATTCTACAGAACATTCTGCATGTTTCCAACATTGATCTTAGCTAATAAGCTTTGTTTCTAAAGAAATGGTGAATATTGAAAAAAATTATATTTTCATTTAATTCTATGGATACAAAATAATATCTGAAGAGCGGATTAGTTAATAACTGATGTTCAAAAAATCTCACATACTCATTTTCACCTGAACGAAGAGAATGTCCCAAGACAACAAAATACTCAACGAAATCTACTTTCAAATACTAAATATGGACTTTAACAAGCTACAAACCCGACGATGTGATAAATAATAATATTGATATAACTGCAAGTTAAATTTGGACATACAAATCGTATTAATATGACTTGTATTAATAATATAAATAGATAATTAGTTATAGTAAGAATAGTTTTTCATATCAATCTTCAAGATGAAATTTTTGTCGTAAAGTATCCCTTGCAATCTTATTTCATTGAAACTGCAGTAAAAATCAAGTGAAACCAAACTAGGCAACACAATATACAACACAATTTTCGCAGTAAACCTTAGGTTAGACAACCATCAATACTTTTATATATGAGAGGTAAGAAGACAGAATGAACCGTGGGTTGCTTGGCAACTATTTATACACCTCAGTGTATATAGTGTTGCCCACTGAATAAAATTTTTTCCATATTACATAAAAAGTAACCTTGATTTTTTTTGCTTAACACGCCTAGTTGAATTTCTATATGAATTGAATTATTTCACTTAAAATGTTTTCATTTCTTGCCATTTCAAATGCAATAACTCAAGATCGTCCTAGCAATCCAAATTGGACAATCGATAATCATTTAGTTTCAATTTTATTCGTCAGTATCAGCAAAATCTTTATTGCTTAACAAAATTAAATCAATCAAGTTGATTGGTTCTGAATTGTCTATGATAATTTACAGATAATTGTGAATCTAGTTTGGAACAATTCGACATACAAATTTACGTCATTTTCATTCATTTATATTTTGCCAAATACATTCTAAAAAACTTTTAACATAGGAATATATACTCTTTTTTGTCCTTCTGGCCCATTTTTAAAATATCTGCGATCCATTATTGAATTGAAATATTTTGAAAATATTATTTAATTGAAATAGTTCAAAAGAATTTTCACATTGGTCTCATTATTTCATTAAATTCAGGGGAGTAGCTACCGCCGGCGCCGTATCTGCCGTATCAATTATACGGGGCCCCTGGGTCACGGGGGGCCCCAAAGTGTGAAAAATATATAACAATATTTTTTTCTTTTGTGAAAAATCTTTACCGCCACTGATTATATCAATTTTATATATATATATATATATATATATATATATATATATATATATATATATATATATATATATATATATATATTGATTTGAAAATGAACACTAGAACATTCATTCGAAAAATTTAAGTTAATCAAAAGAATGTTATAGTAGAGCTAGATATGTGAATGTGTACGTTAAAATATCTGCGATCCATTATTGAATTGAAATATTTTGAAAATATTATTTAATTGAAATAGTTCAAAAGAATTTTCACATTGGTCTCATTATTTCATTAAATTCAGGGAGTAGCTACCGCCGGCGCCGTATCTGCCGTATCAATTATACGGGGCCCCTGGGTCACGGGGGCCCCAAAGTGTGAAAAATATATAACAATATTTTTTTCTTTTGTGAAAAATCTTTACCGCCACTGATTATATCAATTTTATATATATATATATATATATATATATATATATATATATATATATATATATATATATATATATATATATATATATATTGATTTGAAAGAAAATGAACACTAGAACATTCATTCGAAAAATTTAAGTTAATCAAAAGAATGTTATAGTAGAGCTAGATATGTGAATGTGTACGATGTGACGCCTCCATTATCCTTCAAGGGATGAATGTTACCGAAATATTGAAATCGATGCCACACCTGATGGAAGTGCGAGACATATATGTTTCGTTCTGCAAGGAACTCGTCAGTCGCACCACGTCCATCTAAGTGAGGCAACGATTTCAACCTCCAAGCATCTTCTTATGACTTCAAGCGGAAGATCGAGCAAGGAAGTTGAGCATAGTTGCAGTTCCCGTCGACATGCCCCGACGAAAACCATGCTGCGAAGATGAAATGAGTCATTGGTTTCAAGGAAATCAACAAAGTTGAGAATAGAAAACATACTCCTGCACCTTAGAAATTCCACTGAGAACTGATATATGTCGATAATTGTCGGGCAATGTCGCATCTCCTTTTTTGAAAACAGGAACCACTACAGCCTGCTTCAAAATATTAGGGAAAATTCCTTCACTAAAGGATCTGTTCATCAAATTAACAAGATGACCGGCGATATCCTCCGAAATGAACTTAATAATACTGAGGCCGTCCAAACCAACCGTACTGCATGCTTTCATATCATTTATCATACGCAGCAGAGATGACTCATTGACGGGTTTCAAGAAAAAAGAATCAAATTAGATCCGAAATAATCACACCACATTGTGCGTCCCAAGGATACAAAATATTTTACGAAGATATCAGCAACTTTCGAACTCTCAGTTTCCAGAGTTCCTCGCCGGTTCAGATTTAGCGAAACTGAATTTCCCTTAAACCTTATCTGCTCATTCACTATCTTCCATAACTCTCTAGTTCTGTTCCTAGAGTTCTCCATTCT
The DNA here is from genome assembly GCA_030704895.1 of Henosepilachna vigintioctopunctata. Classification (NCBI taxonomy): domain Eukaryota; kingdom Metazoa; phylum Arthropoda; class Insecta; order Coleoptera; family Coccinellidae; genus Henosepilachna; species Henosepilachna vigintioctopunctata. The sequence goes on along the minus strand of JARQZJ010000062.1, from coordinate 2,628,128 downwards.
AAATTTATGATACGATTGCTTATACCTCTCGATATGTAATTTGTGGTCTGACAGTCTTCTTTTATATTCAGACTTCAATTCGGCAGAAGCACACTGAGAAACCAGCCAGAACAAATTCTTCAAATTATCAATAATTTCTCTTGGTATCCACGGCTTAGAAATGTTCTTAATTTGAATTTAATGTTCTTAATTTAAAATTCCCAAATTGAACTATAGGAGTTGTCCTCTCCAGAAAGTCATTTAGCAGATCTATCACTAAAACAAATGCCAATTCAAGACCTGGTGTGTTTATAATCTGATCCCAGTACTCATAGCTCCCAACAAGATATTTGAAGGTCCTAAGCTTTTCATTGATCCGGCGAATCCTGCAAACACGCACAGGTGCATCCTCAAACAAACAGGTCTGCTGAAACTCCAAAAAAAAAGAATTGATCGGACAAGCACGAGTTCACAACGTGACTTTTGTAATGTTCAAAATTTAAATTAGTCAATATATAATCTAAGCAGAATCTTCTAATAAGATAACCTTCTATAGGTTATACTTCTAAACCTGTATTTTTAGTGAAAACCCTGGTATACTCAGATACAGCACTAGACAAACCAAAACTATCAATAAAATCCCACAAAATGTTTCTATTCAGAGAATCAGAAAAGGAATCAACATTAAAATCACCCGCAATAAATAAAGAGCTCTTGCTAACAACAAGATTCCTCAAAGCAGAAGAGAGGCAATCTATGAACCGAATGAAATTACCCAAGCATGGCCTATATACAGACAAAACATTCAGCTCTCTAGTACAGTTCTTTTTTCTTATAGTCCAGGTGCTAGAGGTAGTTGAGTATGCGAAATCCGAGTGACAGCTACTATGATCGGATTCTCATACCTGAGACCCTAAGCAATCAGAAAACATACCTTACTATTGGATGTTCTGGTCCCTTCCCGCTCCTTTCACATTCCCTCTTCAACCCTACTGTAAGCTTAGTGTCTTCAACTCCTAGTTGAAGTTAAAAACAATTATAATTGTTGTAGAAGCTCTAAGAAAGATTTAATAAACTTAAATACTTTCAAAGTTTATATTATTGATGGTATGGCACTAGTTCACAAAATTCAGTTAAATAAGTTTAATACTTCTGGTGATTTTGCGAGCTTTCTTCAAAAAAATTGTGAATTTTTTACTTTGCCTGGCGTTAAGAGAATAGATTTGATATTTGATAGATAACGACGATATTTCTATAAAATTTTTGAAGACAAAATTACGGAGTAAAAACCCGATCATTGAAAATATCATAATTTCCAACCATTCAACGAATATTAAATTAAATTAAACTCTTGGCTTAATGTTTCACGATTTATTTAACAATATGAATAGTCAACATGTTTCGAGCTTTAGCTCATTTTTAAGACTAAACTACTATAAGGAAGGTACAACAAATTTATATCTATAAAATGGATGTGAGTAGGAAGGATAATTGAAAATCTACTTTTTCATTATCCCTCTTTTCTCTTCCAAGAACTGCTTATTTCTGTTTCATTTTATTTTATTATGAGAGAAAAAATGTACACAATGCGCAAAGTCATTTTCCCAAAAACGAAATTTGGTACGTCATCTTCGTATGCATGGAGGAGTGAAATCGTTTAGATGCGATCTTTGTGGGAGTGAATTTGCACAATACTCGAATTTGAAAAAACATAAGGATGCTCATAATGATAAAAAAAACTTTGTGTGCAATGAATGCCACAAGGCCTTCGTCCAAAAGGCAAATTTAGTACGGCACTTAAAAATCCATGAAGGTAAGAATTCTAATCTCATTCTTTATATTGATAATGTAATTGACAGGAAAAGAAAATCTTCATTTCTGTTGATACGAAGAACCGAAAAATATTCCGGAATTTAACGTATAAATTCAAAACTATTCTGTGTTAATAGTGAAAATAGGAAAATTATATTTTTTTCACTGCCTTTGACCGCCTACGAATCACTTGATTCGTATTGCTTAAAAATAATATTTGTTAATTTTATTGAATTTAATCTAAATTTTATTTAGATCCTTTGAAATTGTTATAAGCGATATAAGTTTTTTCAAAAATTTGATGATAAAATATTGTTTTTTGTAAAAATTGAAAATAATCTTTTTCTTTGAATTTGATTTTATATTCATTCATCTCATTCGAAGTCATGAAATTTGTGTTCAGAGGTAGCAATCATAGCTTTTTCATATAGTCGATGATGAAATGTATAATTTTTTATTCCCCAAAACTAAACATCCCTTTTATTATCTAGAATTCAGAAGAAAAATGTTTTATATTTCAAATTATCGTTGAATTCATATAAACACACATGTGGGTATGTAAATTTATCATACCTACTTCAGATGTATTTATTCAGATTAATATTTTTTGCTCATATTATTTTTAAACCCATAAGTACGTATGTACATTTATACCTACGTAATCCTTTATAGAGATTAATATTTTTGTCGTTATTTTTCATCTGCTATTGCTCTTTTCAGAGAAACTGAAATCATTTTTAATGAGTAGATACGATTCATTCGAAGCATCATTCAGAAACTGCATGATTTGTACAGACTTCAAATTTTTGGAAATTTTTCTAAAAGTACACAAAAATTGTAAATTCCATCTATCAGTAAACTAGCATTCACTGGAAAACAAGTGCTACTTCTAATTGATTGACCATCTTCTACTTTCAATAACAGATTCTGTTTTTCATAATTTTACTTTCCGTGTATTTAGAATTCGTTTTATTTCTGGCAAAGAAGCTACACCTCATTCGTTGCAAAATGTCCAATAGATTTTTTTCTATAACGCAAAGATGTTTTTCAGATAATCTTTTTTAGATTGTATTCCTCTAATCGATGTACTTTTTTCTGTAGGTGAGATGCCGTTCAAGTGCAATATATGTGGCCGCACTTATAAACAAAAAATATGCATGTACCTCAAGAGGCATGTAAAAGTGCACCATAGACGTGAAAAATGAAATAAAATCGAAGATTTCACTTCACTTTCAAGTGAGAAGAGTATCCGGCCGTCTTCTGGACACAGAACAATGACAAATAACAAACATTTCATTTGTGAATTACTTTTCTTACATCTGTGAATTCATTTATTAAAAGGTGAAGGCATTATTCTCAAATATTTTGTATAATTCCGTTTAAATTTTTTTTATTTTTTAGTGTTTATGAATTTTGTGAAAGTTGTGTAAATATTTAATTAAAGAATACAAAAAAATCAAATATAATATTTTTGAGAGTTTTATTATAGGTATTAATTGGCTCTGTCAAAAGAAATCAATGCTATGTTTCGCTTAAAATAATAATATTTATCAGTTATTCTGTTTATTTATTATTTCAGTACTCATGAGATTGGACTGAAAATTTCAGAATTTTTCAATACTTTTGTAGAACGTTAGTCAAGTAGAAGTCCATCATATTATTCATTATTTTTCACAAACCGATGCACAAACATACATTTCCTCTGAACTGCCTCCAAGTCCAAAATAGATGATTGTACAAAAGAGACCAAATTAAAGACACATGTTCCAGTTTACTGGGAGTACAGGAGAAGTAGAGCGTTTCAATTGCGCAAAGATTAACAAAGTGGCGCCAATTTGTGACCAAATGGTTGACCAAATGACCCAGCATTCTAGAAGCAGAGGCAGCGATACAATTTATGTGTTCAAAGAATGACAGCTTATAGTCGAAAGGAACTCCCAGATCCATAACCTCAATTCATCTATCTAGAATTTGACGTTGCAATGTATAGCTGTGGTGGATTGAAGTCAACTTTTGAGTCAGAAATTCGAGTCAGATTGAGTCAGAAAACTGCGATCTGACGCAATCATGATGATCGTTAAATCATCAGCAAAAAGCAAATTCATGCAAGTTATGAGTTCATGTCGTTCTTAGGCCCCACTGTTATTCTTTTGACAAATTAATTATATTATTTCTCATGTGAGAAATGTTCTATACGATTATTTGCATCTGATACAAAGCTTTACATCAATGGTAAAATTTCAAAACTATTGCATAGTGGATGAAGGGGTACCAACCAGCAAAAAATGAAAGACTATGCGATAATATTTCATCGCTGAATGTACAAAAATAACAGTATTTAATAGTGTTGGCGTTTACTTGATGTAAATCCATTATAATTGAATATAACTTAAATTCAAACACTTGAACTTATGATTTACACTTTATTGACTACATAGCATGACGCGTTTCGTCGTTACAAACGACTTCTTCAGAGGATATTATTCTGTAAGGACTATATAAGAGGACTATTATTCTGTAAGCATCTGAAGAAGTCGTTTGTAACGACGAAACGCGTCATGCTATGTAGTCAATAAAGTGTAAATCATAAGTTCAAGTGTTTGAATTTAAGTTATATTCAAAAATAACAGGTTAGAAGCTCTGAGTACAAGTAAAACTAGGAAAGTACATACAAAAGAAGATATGAATATAGAAATGAAAACCAGAATATAGAAAGGGGCAGAATTGCTGCATATTTGGACATTCTGTTCGATGAGAAATTCTCAAAAAAATTCATTTTATGAAACGAATTGGAAAAAATCTCTCGACATATATGGAGTTAGCGCTGCTTAAATCAGCAATAATGCCTTATTTTCATGACTGTTTCACTTTCTTATTATTCGATTTGAGCAATGAAAAAACTCAACTGAATAAATAATATTAAAAATAAACTTGATTGATTGTTCGCGGATCTCTCAGTGAAACATTTTTCAAGATATTCGATAAAAAATATACTGCTTTCTTGAATGAAAATTATATCAATTGCTTGACAAATGTTACGAGATTAACCCTTAATTTAACTCGTATTAACCCTTTTTCAAGAGCTAAATTCAGTAAAAATATCGAAGGTTAGTTGTTTCCATGTAATATGACAAAAAATGTAACATATGTAGTACTACTAGAAATATTGAAAATTATTGCTTCCAAAATTATAGGCTTTCTGATTCAAAAAATAGGTTATATATACCATTTCAGGTACTTATTTCTAATACAAATTTAGGAACTCTGCATAACCATAATTGATTCATAAAATAAATAATACTAATATGACAAACCCATATCTTGTAAACAATATAATAAAAGAGTATTAAATATTTTGCCTATTTAAGTTTCATATTGATGTAAAATTCATGAACGATATGTTTATGCTACTGTTTTTGCTTTTAAAATATACCTACATCGACGTAGTACATATGTCTCTGTATACCTAGTTATCTTGAAATCTTTGTTTTTTTTTGAGTAAGTATTCAAAGGAAATATTTATAAATATTATTTTTTGTCCTTTTCAGCTTCAAAGACATCCATGAACAATATTTCACAAGAAAATGAACATAAGACAGTGGAAATTAAATTATTTATATTCGATTTTATTAACATTCACACTCAAATAGTGGTATTAACACAATTAATAAATAAAAACACAATCCTAGTGGAAGATAACAATACTCCAGATTTTTCATATATCTATGTCTATATTCTGTATTTTGAAACAGTTGATAATGACCATCCGAAAGAAGAACAAATTGGTAACACCCAAAATTTGTTTATAATAAATTAAGACATTGTTATTGTAATTCTTATACAACTTGAACTTCGGCCCCACAAAAATTTTTAGTCGTAGCGAATTTCAAACACTAATTGAATTATTGCTTCAATCTATATCAAACTGAAAAAAAAAGTTAATATGACGGTTCGTATTGTTACTGCTGACATTAGAAGGAAGAGGTAAATTATTTCTTATTTACATACTCATGAAAACGAACAAAACAAAAACAACACCTTTAAGTACTTAGACTTTAAGTACCTACATTTGAGATTTGTTCGATTCTCTTTTTTAATACCCACTTGTGTGCCTTCACATGAAGTTTCCATTCCCTAATGATCTTATATATATATATATATATATATATATATATATATATATATATATATATATATATATATATATATATATATATATATATATATATATATATATATATATATATATATATATATATATATATATATATAAATACTGAGACTTATCGAAATATTTCATTAGGGAGCTGTCTACACAAATGTTGTCAACGAGAACGAACCCATCACTTTCGAGAGTGAATATTAAGAGCGTTTCGAAGAATTCATCGATCTTGTTGAATGATAATAGGATACAATTGTTTCATCATTATTATGAATCATCAGTCCATATTTAATCTATCAGATGGGTTCGTTTCGTTGACAACATTTGTGTACAAGATAAAGTCCACCATGTCATTGGTATGAATTGGTGGATGCGCTTTTCTGCGATTTCAACATTTCACAGCGCACAACCATGCTTAAAATTTACTATCATCCAGGAAAACATGAAAGATACAATCACGGGAAACATATATATATATATATATATATATATATATATATATATATATATATATATATATATATATATATATATATATATATATATATAAGAAAATGAACATTAGAACATTCATTCGATAAATTCAAATTAATAACCAAAAGAATGCTAAAGTAGATCTAAGTTATGTGAAGGTGTGATGCCTTCATTATCCTTCAAGGGACGAATGTCACATTATCCTTGAAGGATAATGGAGACATCACATCGTACACGTTCACATAACTAACTCTTTCATTAATACTGTCAGTGAAAATTATTGCTTTCAGTTTGAACAACAAACCTACAATAGCAGGAAAAAGTAATGTATGGTAAAATATATTATATACCTAATACATATACCTATACACATATTATATGAATAGATATACTTCTATTCACATATAAAAAAGTGCCGGAAATGTAGTGTGTACGCAATATTAAAGACGTCTTATAGATAAATCATTATAAAGAAGTATAATGATTGTCCAAAATTGTATAATGATTATTTCAGGTAAGGACTGTTAACCTTAATGGAAAAAAAGGTCAGTGGTACGCTATAATAGAGAGCACATATCGATCCTTCACCAAATTCGATTCCACAAAATTCGAATCATTTTCTTGAATTCAGTATTTTCAATTATAGGATAGATTTCAAAACGTTGCATCAAATGTGCAAAGAGTCAATGTCCATTATAGCTCAGATGTAATTCAAATGATTGAATCACAGATTTCTGTTGGAACAAAACATACAAAAAACTTCGTTTGAAATAGGATAATTAACTTTTCGTAAAAATTGAAACGGTAGTGAATTAGAATTGAAAAAGTTATTATAATTTTGTGTAAAAAAAGAGTGTTATACAATTACCGTAATCTCGAAAGAATAATTGATTATTTCTTAAATGATCCCGAATTGAAAAAGTTTTGCGCCAAATTTACATTTTCAATTTAGAGTGGATAATAAATAACTGAAAAACATAATCTACGATTAAGGCCTACTTTGCTATATTTTCTCATAAAATAAATGAGTTTTTCAGAGAATTTTCACAACTACCACATCAAAATAAGAACTTCTTAAAATTCAACATGAAAATCTAGGGTTTAAAGAATATCCAGGGGTCCCACACTACGTGCTGCAGCAACCTTATGTGCCTTAGAACGTGAAGAGGGGTGCCTAGTTTCAATCAGTCATTATGATCGCGGTCATCAATTGCATAAATATGCGGCATCTAATGAAATGGTTGCCTCAGAAGACCTGATGACTCTTTTCACGGAACAACTTTCAAAGTTCATTGAACGGTTTTCGAAATACTTTGCAGATGACAACCGAAAAATATGGATCTAAGTTTCCATTCATGCATAGACTCCCTCAGGATTTATATCACAATAGGAAGAGAGTCTTATCGAACCCTCATGTCACAACAGCCTAAAAAACTATTTGAAAGTATTTACTAGTTCCGATTTAGGGTGTTTTGGTTCAGTTCAGAACTAATACTCAAATTTTAGTTCAAAATGAGAACTTTCATTCCGCTTTCAACATTGTGTGAAGGTAGATCTTCAGTTGTAGCTATAATCAAGAACAAATATCGTTGAAGAATCAATTTTGATCAAAAAATTATCCAAGTTTAATACCTTGCTTTCAAGAAGTGCACGGAGATCACCAAGCATGTACGATTTATTTGATTATATTGTATTTTACTGAATATATGAAGTCTGTATAAATTCTGAACATTCGAAAATTTTCAGAAAATTCATTCCCGTATTGTGAATATTTTAATTTTCGTACATATTTCACTCCTACTATACTGTTCGAATTAATTGGGACAAATATTTTTTTCTTCGTTTGAGTTACTGTTGAAGTATGCGAGTACCAGGGTTGCCCAAACACCCTCACATCTGCTTGTTTACTACTTGAGGTGACGTGAGGATTCAACCTTGACCATGATTTACATTCTGACGGTTTTACCTCGCCAGCAAGTCAGTTGTTAGCCAATTTTCAATTTTGATAAATGCTGTATTGTCTTGTCCGAAGATGTATATCACTCCGAGGAAGTGTTCCACAATTATCGCGCTTAATGAACACACATCAATGACTATAAGAGATATAGCTGAAGCTGTTGGTGTGGAAAGTCCAGAGTTTCCAGAATTTTAAAAACATTTGAAGAAAGTGGCTCATCGGCTCCAAAAAGAAAAGGAAACTGTGACCGCAAACGCAAAACTACTCCAAGAACAGACAAATTGTTGATAAAAAATAGCAAAGTTAATCCGAGAAAGACAAGCACTGATCTTCGAAGGAATTTAATGGTTTCTGGTGTGGAGGTGAGCACTTCAAATGTGCGAAAACGGCTGCTGGAGCTTGGCCGTAAGGCATAAAGATCAAGAAGAAATCAACTGCTTACCCAGAAAATGATGAAGCAACGTTTGGCATGGGCCAAAAATTACCGAGCGAGGACTATGGACGACCGGAAGAAGGTGGTTTTTAGTGATGAGACACATTTGTTTGTTCAAGGGTACAAATCAAGTGTTGTTGGGCGAAGTGATGGGAAAACTTTGCGGGAAACATCCAGCAAACAGTGAAACATCCTTCGAAACAAATGTTTTGAGGTTTTTTCAGAACCAATGGCACTGGACGATAAGCTCTTATAACAGGGAAATATATGTAAATATTGCGCACCAGGACTATCCCATTCATGGAAACGTTTGATTGAACATTTTAGCACGACCTGGCTCGCTGCCACAATTTCAAACAAGTGCAGGCCTTTGTGCGTGAGAATGAAATAAAAGTACTCGATTCGCCGGGGAATTACCTGATCTAAATCCCATTGAGAATTTATGGAATATTTTAAAGAAACGACTGGCAAAAATGGATTGCACTACAAAAGAAAAAATGATTATTAGTGCAATTCAGGTGTAGTTTCATGATGACGAATCGGAGAAAATTTGCGCTACGCAAGTGGAATCGATGCCTAGACGAGTTCAAGAAGTTATTTCTGCGAAAGGAGGACATACTTCATATTAATATGAAGAATTTACGCTATTTTGTATGTATTTACTTCTTAAAAGGTAAGATTTCACGAAAACATTGTTTTTTATCCTTTGTCCCGATTAATTTAAACAGCATAGTATTATTGTAGGTACCTATTTCTTTCGACTGTTTCTATTCCAAATATCTAGTTAGGGCGGTGTGAAAAAAGATCGAACTTATAAGCCCGCCGCAGGCTGAAAAAGATTGGGAACGCCTGTCCTAATCGATAGAAATATATTAACAAGTATAATAGTGTATATAATTCAAAATACTTAATGAATTATTCAATTTATCCGATATATATTTCATCCAGCTAACCTATTGTTGAGAGTCCATACAACTGATTTTTCACTAATTTATTACTTAACAATTCATCAATAATCATGAATGAAAACATCGGATAGGTTAAATATCAACGTTTTCATTTTTAGAATAAGTAAACTGTATGAAAGTGAACAAATGTATTATTCTTAAACATGGCAAAAATTAATATTCTATTTTCTCAGCTGTGATAATTTTACTCCCAGTACAGTAACCGATTTATTTAATCTAATTTAATTTGTCTTTTATATATTAAACATATATGCCTTACAGGTTACATAAACCCAATAATAAGGTATAATTGAATATAAATGTAAATGGTACACGTGATGACATAAATGATATTTTTTTTTCAATTCAGTGGACCTACAATTTAATATAAAGTATATAGTAAATTTTATATAGGTAAACGAATTAAAGCGCAGAAATATGAAAAACCCAACTCAGAGCCTTACATAAACATGAAATATATGAAAAACACAATTTTGATTACAACACAAAGATTTTAATAACTGAGAAAGACAAATTGACAAATGTAGAGAAACTTTAGAAATGTTATCCATTCGTCAAAGTTTGGAAAACACAGTAAATGAAAGAACAGATATAAAACATCTTAATTCTATTTACAACCATTTGATAAACCTTACATATAACACTCATAGATTGAATACACAACAATCACCAAACATCATATCTCAAAACACATTCTTTCCTGATCTACCATCAAATTCAGACAAATAAACCCATGAAAATATTTCAATATACATATTCTGGATAAGTATGTAAAACTCAACTATCTAAAATTATATGTATGTATATACAAATCATTTGAACCATCTCAAATTAGCTCACCATGAGATTTTCAGTGGTTTCCTCATGCTGAAGAAGAAAAACTTTCCGAAGCGAATGCTAAGCCAGAAGTATTCGTCTGAATACTAAAGATACAAAAAGCCAATTTGATTTTTTTTCAAAAAAATAAGTTTGACGTTTTGATATCTATGGTAATTCATAAAATTCAATTATTCGTTTCGACAAAGTTGTCAAATACTACAGACTTGACAATACAACGAAATGTTAAAAAAATTGAGTTTTTGCATTGAAAATAGCCTGTTATTGCAAAAAATATTATAGATATATATATATATATATATATATATATATATATATATATATATATATATATATATATATATATATATATTCCTATTAGAAAAAAAAAAAAGAGTAAAATAAAAGAAAAATAATAACAACACAACTCAATCTAGAATCATTCAAAAAAATTTAACAAGCAATCTTGGCGATAAAAAGCAATATATGCGTACAAACGTCGAAAGAAGAAATATATGCAAAAGTTCGTAAAGGTATCAACATGAATTGCATTCTGGCAATCGAAGTGTTGAACAGATCGATATCGGACTAACCGATCGATTTGTTGAGGACACGTTTGTTTTTGGGGTGTCTTTCACAGACTCCGAGGGAAAAGGTTATAACCAGAAAAATCACCCACATGACTATGCTATTGAGGGTAAATACGGTATTCTTTTCTTCTTATAAATTTTTTTTTCAACATCAAACTAGGGAGAGGAGAAGGAATTGGGAAGTTCGATTTGAATAGAAATAAAAGACCTCGGATACTATTGTGTTCGTTAACCGGAACGGAGAATCGATACAGCGATTGGATATTCCGGAAATAATTCATGCGGAAAATGTCATTCCAATCGTACGCTAGTATGCCTTTTTCCAGGTTTTTACCGAAGAGTTCGCTATGTTTTTTTACAGAAGGAGGTACAACATTTAATGGCATCACTTTCAATCCTTTTGAAAAAGCAAACAATAATTTATTTACTCTATTGTACACAATAAAAAAACAAATCTTGAAATATTTATTTCCAATAATTGAATTGCCGAAATTAAACTCTGCAGGAACAATCAATTGAGATGGAGTCGATGAAGAGAGATTGACGAAATATAATTCGCAACAAATTTGAGTAAGTATATCAAAATTTCGAAACAATTCTAAAATACTCACTGCGATGAAGAGAAAATATAAATTTGAATATTACACATAAAATAGTGTGATTTTTTGTAAGGGAATACCGGAATGTTAATTCGCATTTTTTGTGATGAAAAATGACTACTCCATTGAATCCAGAGTTCTCGCATTCAGAGTTTACTGCACTCAAAACTTCGTTAAAATATATTTACGAGTAACCAAATTAATGCAACTCAATATTTCAACTTCTCAAAGAAACAACCCGTGTCAACAGATATTCATGGAAACTTGTTTTTCACAAAAAAACGCTCCATCAAAATCTATCGAGATTAACGAAATTACAATCAAACTAACACTTAATAAACTAATAACCGAATGAAATAATACGATCCTCCATTTCGATTTGAATGATAATAATAAAAATAAATTGCCGTTATCATGAACATACTATAATAATAAAGTATAACATAGGAAGGTGCGAAGTTAAGCATAAGCTACTCAACTTAACCCTTATAAAATGAAAAGCGTAATCGAAAAAATATAAACAAAAATTAGTTCCTACCCTACTAAAATCGAATGATGTCACCTCTCTATTAACCACGCTGAGCTACCATCAAAGGACCACGGTAAAACCGCTTAAATAATTGAGGTGTTAGATATCATAATTGGATGATATTGAAAATGGAAAATGCCTTATATATAAATGCCTTATTATAAGTCAAACATCTCCTAAAACCACCCAAACGATATTTAGGAATTTCCAACATGTTCCCAAACTTTAAAAGGCGTCCCCGGACGTTAGGCGACAAGCTTTTCTCTTAAATATGAAGGAAAAGAATGCAAGATCACAGAATATACTAAATTACCAGTAAAGTACTTGAAACGATTATCTAATCTTAGCCAACTCAGTTCATTAGTTCCTGTATGACGTTCTGTCATACTTGAGCAAGACAAAAGCACGACAAGCATTCTGTATCCACTGCATTCTTCCCCTTGTCATAGCATACAAGCAAAGATAAATGAAAGTGAGTCCATAGCCAGGAATTGAAAGAAACAATGTTTCAACAGAAATCCAAGCAAATGCCGATTTCTATCTAGACGTTTTATAATGAGATAGGATTTTTTGACTAGCAGAGACACCAGCTTCCAATCAAAAACTATTCCCACGTTTTTAGCTTCTCGAAACAATATATGGTTTCGAGAAGACGGTGGCACATTCGGGAAAAAGTTCAGGACGGTGGTTACATGTGGAACATGTCAATTACGGGATGAGACATTTGCAGGTCGTGTACTCTCTCGTTTCGATGATCAGAATTGGCCCTCTAGATCGTGTGATTTGTTACCATTAGATTTCCTTTTATGGGGTCATTTGAAATCACAGACACATGTCAATAAGCCCACGAATATATATATATATATATATATATATATATATATATATATATATATATATATATATATATATATATATATATATATATATATATATAATGGGTGATTTTATAAGCGTAGTTTTATTTTGAATCGAATAACACACTCAATTTGCATTACCTATATATTCAAAATTATTATTGAAATTGATAACTTTGCCTTTGCCATTTCAAAGATAACTTCATGTAAATGTTGCCCGCGCCTCCGTATCAAATGGTCCATTCGGAAGGTCCAATTTTGCGTCACTTTTTCGAGCATTTCGGTCTGTATCCCATGAATTACGCGTGTTATGTTATCCTGTAAGGCTTCAATCGTGTTCGGCTTGTCCACATTCACGAACGACTTTACATAACCCCACAAGAAAAAATCCAGAGGCGTCAAATCGCATTTTGAGAGGTAAGTTGCACACCAAATTCATCCTTTAACATGTCCATTGTTTCACGAGCTGTGTGGCATGTGGCACCGTCTTGATGAACCACATGTCAACCAAGTTGAACTCGGCCAACTGGGGCAAAAAAATTGCGAATCATGGCTCGATATCATTCGCTCGATAACGTTTGTTCAACGGTCGTCGTTGAACAAAAAAGGACTGATGATGCCACTAGACCATAAATCACACCAAACGTTCGTTTTTTCGGGATGCATCGATAATTTTTGTATGACATGTGCCTGTTCATCAATCCAGATGCAACAGTTTTGTTTATTTACATATTCGTTAAGCCAGAAATAGGCCTCATCGCTGAACACATTTTTTCGATAAAACATCGGATATTCATTAAGCTGTTCAAAGGCCCATTCATCAAAAATTAGACGTTGTGGTAGGTCATTCGGCTTCAATTCTTGCAGTAGTTAAATTTTATAGGCTTTCAAACCCAAATCAATACGTAAAATTTTCCATGTGGTTGAGTAACACATGCCCAATTACTGAGAACGGCGACGAAATGACATTTCACGATCCTCGTTAACACTGTACGCTACTGCTGCAATATTCTCTTTAGTACACACTGTACGCATGCGAGGCAATGGTTTAATGTCCAACAAAGTAAACTTGGTGCGAAATTTGTTGATAACAGCACGAATTGTTGATTCACCAGGTCGATTATGACGACCATAATATGGTCATAACAAACGATACACAATTTTCACAGAGCACAAATTTTGATAGTAAATTTCAACAATTTGCAATCGTTGCTCGTTTGTAAGTCTTTCCATGCTGAATTGCAGAGTATACTGAAAACTTTTCACTTTGACAGATGACGTTTGGATGCCATTACCAACCAGTGACGCCAACCTGAAAAACTTAACTCCTAAAAAATCACCCATTATATATATATATATATATATATATATATATATATATATATATATATATATATATATATATATATATATATATATATATTACCTAGGCTACCTTCATAAAGATATTCAACCAAAGAGTTAACAACTGTAAAATATAAATATCTGCTCAAAATGAAAGAGTTTTCAGTAACATTTCGATATGTGTTTTACCTTTTTTTATCGAGAAATTACATGAAAAGGTTTGTGTTTCCCCCTTTACTGATAATATGATACCACTTTTCTATGATACGACGCAGACATAAGAAGCAATAACAGACCTACTTATTGATTCTGAATCTGCTCTGCGGTGCAGTAACCCTTCCGTTATAAATCTGCGACAGATTCATAATTAATTCATTATCTGGCATCTAAATATCTCACATCTTGTTTACATCAAGAGTGTCTGTCTCATGCCACTGACCCCCCTACCGCATTTGCATCCAATTGCTTAGCGTAACATTTGCAGAGATAGATTCAGGAATTTAACGAGTATAATTAGTGAGTGGGTTCATAATATCTGCTGGTGATTAAATAAATCTAAGAATCTACACATGGTGAAATATTTAGTGGTGCTCTTTTCAATCACGATTCAATATGTTTTTTATGACTCATACATAAATACTACATAGTACTTACAGAAGGTTTGAATTATGAGAGGACTTCCATTTAACTCACCTTCTACTTGAAGTGAAATTTCCTGAATACGTTGAATTAGAAAAATATCTCGATAATGAACTGACCGTTGGAAATATGTCAACTCAAGTTGTTATATTATTTTATTATTCAATATAAGTATTTATAAAACATTAGGTCAAGAGTTTGATTCAAATTTCTATTTAACGTAATGTAAGCGAGAATTCAATCTTTTAAGAGAAATATTTGCTAAATTTCAACTTCAAGTTACAATTAATTGCAAGGCCCTTGACGGTCAATAGATGCATAATTAGAGTATGAAAAATCTTAATACTGAACTATGTATATCAGCAGTTTCCAACCTGGGAGGCGCGCCTCCCTGGGGAGGCGCCAGCAATTGCCAGTTTTTAATGTCTTAACTGTCATTAAGTGTCAACTAGAAAGAATATTTTTGTTATTTATTATCTTGACGTGGTTTCTTTTGTGGAATTAATTGTAAGTATATCTTAATGAAATTGAAATTGTACTTTTCATCAGTAATTTATATCAATTAATTTTTTTTAGACCAATGGATAAATTTTTAATTAGTAACAAGAGAAAATCCAACAGTTGTGAGGATACTGATGTTGAAGCAAGTGCAAATAAAAACAAAAAAGATCAAAGACATAGAGCTTCCAAGAAAAGACAATATAATTCTTCGTATTTACATTAGGTTTCACTAGTGTTATTAGAGGCGACTTAGAAAAACCAAAGTGTTTGTTGTGTTCCAAAGTTTTAGCTTCAGATACTCGTAGTATGAGACCAGCCAAATTGAAACATCAGCAGGAAACTCTACATTTTGAATTTGTAGATAAGCCCATAGAATTTTTTCAAAGAAAATTGGACGAGTTTAATAATCAGAGGCAAACGTTCAAAAAAATACTTTCTGTTCCACCAAATGTATTAGTGACTTCGTACCAAGTTTCTTACCGAATTGCAAAATGTAAGAAACCACATACAATAGGAGAAAATTTAATTTTACCAGCCGCTGTTGATATAGTTCGAATAATGTTTGGCGAATCATATGCAAAGCAGTTGGAAAAAATTTCACTTGCTGATAACACAGTCGGAAGATGAATCAATGACATATCTGAAGATCTTTGCCATCAATTAGTTTCTCAACTGCGTACTACAAAATTCACAATTTAAGTTGATGAAGCAACTGATATAACTAGAGATGCCCATTTAATCGCTTATGTTCGATATATTGCTGAAAATAATATATTAGAAGATATCTTATTTCTCAAACCAATTCCTGGAAGAGCCACATCCATTGAAATTTTTAGTATAATTGACAGTTTTTTTAAAGAAAACGATCTCACGTGGAATAATTGCATTGGATTGTGCACTGACGGAGCTCACTCAATCACACAAAGCAGGTCTCCAAATATTAATTAAGAAGAAAACACCAAATGTTATTTGGACACACTGCATGCTTCACAGAGCAGCTCTAATGGCAAAAATATAAGTGAGGAAGTTAATGACATTTTTACAAAAGTTGTAAAAATTATAAATTATATTAAGAACAGTCCCTTGGGAGCTAGGCTATTTGCAAAGCTGTGTGTAGATATAGAAGCTGATTATACTTCAATTCTATATTATTGTTAAGTTCGCTGGCTATCTCAAGCAAAAATGATAAAGAGAGTTGTTGAACTTAAAGAAGGAATAGCAACTTTTCTCGAAGAAAATCAACATGAAGACGCACATTTGTGGAACAATGACAATTTTATTGTTAAAATTGCTTATATGGTGGAAATTTTTGGAAATTGTTTTCAGCAGTTCGAATAAAACAATGCAGGGACCAAAAAATCCCAGGCCAGGAAATCAAAATCTTGTTTATTATACATACGTACCTAGTGTAAGTGAATTAAAATTCTCTAGTTTTGTTGTAATAAAGTTTTTACTATTTAAAACGTGTTTACTATTCTATCATGTATACATATACAATGTATTCGTATGTATATGTATATGTACATGTATATTATACATGTATATTAAAATAATAAGAAAATGGGGAGGCGTACAAAGAAATGTTTTCTCTAAGCGTAAAAAGGTTGGAAACCACTGATGTAGATGCAAAGTTTTGAAGCATGGAGATAGCAATGGTATGAATTGAATACCTTCATAAAAATATTGGCAAGTTTCACCTTGAATAAATGCATAGTTATCTTCATACTGTTATTTGAAGTAGACTTGTGAGTTGTGTGGATTCTGTGAATTTTGTGTATCAAATACTAAAATTCTTCTAACATTCATATTTCAAATATTTCTATTGAACAATTTTTAGTTCAGCATATAGTCTCATTCCGATTTTTTGTTAGCATTAATTTTACATCAATTTCAATCTCAGAAATCAATCAAAAACTCCACGCTCAGCTACAAACTTATTTAAATTAGAAAAGTATGACAATTTCCTGTTACTTAGCGTAAATTTAACACATTGGCGAAATATTCCTATATTGAAGAACAATAAATAAACCTGAAAACTCGGTGCAATAAAATCATGCCGACATCTCTATTTTCAGTTAAATAAGGGTGTGTAAACACCAACTGCACCTCGAGCCATTTCTCGAAACGCTCAAACATCTATAAATAATATTTTCAAATACCGACATATGCCGTAAAACTCTGACAAAATTGGCCTAACGTAAACTCAATATGTTAACATAAATTCAGTATTTATTTACGTAAAAGATTTGACGTCCTGAATATTCATATTCCAGCGAAAAGGTCACTTAAATTTACTGTTATGTGGGAGATGTTAATATATGGAAATGCTTTCCTCTATTTTCGAAGCATACTGTGGTATCTAGTTTTAAGTTTTCCACATATCATTCGCGTACCTACAGAATTCATGAATTTTCTAATAATAATTAGTAAATCATTATTATAATTAGTGAATTCTTATTAGTGTTTGTTTCAGAATTATTATTAGTGAAGTAGTATAAAGCTGGTTGCTCCGTTGAAAAGAAAAATGTAATTTATCAAAATTGAACGAGCATACATTTTTAGTGAATCGAATAATTTGAGAGATAATTAATATAAGGAGACACTAATTGATATAAGGTTGATGATCATTTCCCATATTTTCGAAACATAACACCTGATTTGACAATACCTTGGCATCATTGGTTGTATGTACATGACAGACTGCTTATTTATATACATGTGTATAATTGAGGTAATACTGAATTTTATTCCAGTATTTACCTTGTTATTCAGTTTATCGAACGTTGTCGTTGGTCGAAATGTACCATAAACTCATTGATCCGACTGGAATTTTGTTCACAGAACCTTAATATAATTTATTTCAATTTTTCTTACTTTTAATGTAATAATGATACTTTTGTTCATTAAACACAATATTTATAGACTAGAGCGCCAATTTGTTCATGAAACAGAAAATTTGATTTCAATTTTTTTATTTCCTCAATTTTATGGAATCATTTGTTTAGCATCCTACTAACTCAGTGTATTATTATTATTTTCATTATTACGGATGTATGCATCCCCTATATATCCCTAATAATTACAATGATTGGCGGAACAACTATTTTGTTTTAAGAATTCACAGTGAAAATCACATAACTGAAGTATTATCTTGAATATTTGGAAGTTTTGTTTTTACAAAACATACCAAAAAGCTCAGAAATTCATTATATTCTAGTCAATTGCATTGAGGTTTCAATGCAGCAATGATACGTCTTTGATTCTCACAAGTGATTCTAGTTTCTTTTCGAATGGCAAGTGTCTTGTAGATTATCTGATCAAGTATAACAAATTAAACCATGTCATGTAAAGTTGAAAGTTTTATTGAAGAATATATATATATATATATATATATATATATATATATATATATATATATTTCTTGAAATTGATTTATTGCCTGTTTAAGATATTTTATTTTGAAAGTTTTTAGCAATAACAGGCTTTTTTTGATATGAAAAAGTTTATTTTATTGAAATTATTCATTAGTTTCGACAAAGATGTAATATATCAACGAAACCTTAACAAAAAAAAACTTTTTCATATCAAAAAAAACCTGTTATTGCTAAAAACTTTCAATATAATATATTGATATATATATATATATATATATATATATATATATATATATATATATTTCACTGATTTTCACTGATTTTCACTGTAGACAATTGATGGCAAGTTTATATTTTTCTAATATAGTGATTTCTTTACGTTTCGGCAATCAATGTTGCCTTCTTCAGAAATGTATTTATCTCAAGCTTTTCTTTAACCAGGAGCGGCAAATTCATTTGAAATTATATTGATATTAAAAAATATCAGAAAGTAAATTAATTAAATTTCAGAAGAATTTGCTGCTCCTGGTTCAAGAAAAGCTTAAGATAAACATTTTTCTGAAGAAGGCATTTAAGTTCATCTAAAAGCATTGTTGCAAATTAGCCATCATGATCTTAATCTTACTAGGCATTTTCTTACAATTATTTCATTCTACGTGTCGTGTAGTAGCAGATATTTAGGTAAAACAAATTCTGTGAATGCTAAAACCTCATTCGTAAAAAGTGATGACAAGGACAAATTTCATCTTTTTTCAGAAACAATCTAATTTTCAACGAGATGCAGCATTTTTACAGGGTCCTTAT
This sequence comes from Henosepilachna vigintioctopunctata, assembly GCA_030704895.1. Lineage (NCBI taxonomy): Eukaryota > Metazoa > Arthropoda > Insecta > Coleoptera > Coccinellidae > Henosepilachna > Henosepilachna vigintioctopunctata. Next base: position 2,608,290 of record JARQZJ010000062.1, on the reverse strand, counting down.
TGAGCATTCATTCACAATTCTAAAGATTTCTCATTGAACTATTTTATGGGTAATTCACTTTTTCAATATCTTTGAGAACTCATGTTGTTTTGACTGACGTTAAAATCCTGTTGAAGACTAAGTTAATTTCACCACTACAGAGTACAGGAAAAGTTTTGTGTGGTAACGACATCTATAATATATGTTATGTTACAGTTATAACCAACTCGTTTTATAGTGTTATAAATTCAAAATAGACGATTGTCCTTTATTATAACATGTAAAAGTTATCTACAACGAATGTTCCAACTGACTACATCTCGCCTTGATACAAGCATTCAACAACAGGATGGTTTTAAATTGGATTACATTCAAGGATTATTCAGTGTCTTAAATTTAAATGTTCTTTGTTTTTTTTAAGTTTCTTTGCACGAAATGAGCCATTGTGTTCAAACTAATGGACAATGCTGACCGTAATTGTTGTATAATAAAACCTCAGAAAGTTGCTCTGAAATATCACTAGCCAGCAGTTTCTAGTTTCCGAAATTTTGTGATGCAGTTTGGTACAAATCTTATTATATTCCACCTTGAGAATGTAATGCTTTTATTAGCATAAGTTACTTAAAATAATATCAAACATGTTCCTTTCGCAGAATTTGCGTTATCTACGGAAGACTACTTCTGAAATAAACTAGCAAATAACTTCCTCAATTTTCATCTTCAATAAACACGGTGTATAAAATATTCTTCACACGTGAGCCTTCAAATATGTCCCATTCATGGGCAATCAATAATCTGAAATAAGACTCACGTTTTCCGGAATCTAGCAGATATCGTCACGATTTATGCAAGGGGTATGTGCAATCACGATTACGTCAAATGATGTCAGACTTAATCGCGAAAATCGCCGTGAAAAGTATCAATTTCATCGTAGATAGAAAGCACGACGCCGGGGAAACGCTCGAGGAGAAATAAGAAAACGATCGAAGATCGAAACTGGCGAATTACAGCGATAAGTCGAAATATTCAATACAGTCGAAGCCATGCACTGCACGCTGCTTCGTGAGGTTTGGACGATCGGCAATTTCTAGATCTTGGGGACGATAAAAGGTGTCAGTAGTGACACGTCAACCAAAAGCTCTTCGCTTCACTCATAAAGTTTGTGCCGCACACGTTCAGTATCATAACAGCAGCTGAATTCACCCCAACCTCACCCATTCCACATCTCTTCAGTTCTTTTCATTCCACGGTGGATGAGAAAGTTCGATGTGATAAATGGAGTTCTTGAAACAATGATTCACATGCCATAATTTCCTTACTTCTAGATCCAAGTAGATTGGCTATTAAGACATTTCAGTAAAACGAAGCTAAAAGTAATGATCCTATCATATCTGCAAAGACGAGCTGAATTCAACCAGAAGACCTCATTCCTCTCCTCCTGCATAGTGTTTCAATCAATTATCCTTAGTATTACAACGGGTGTTTTTTTTAGAGGTATAGAAATTTAAATTGCAATAAAACAACGATGGATCATTCGATTGACAAGAATTGTTTTTTATTCGAAAGATACATTCGTGGCATTACATTTTAAATATGATTTCTGGCATATGACCACCACGGCTAGCTCGGATGGAATCCAATCTGGACGTCCAATTTTCGATGACTTTTTCCTACATTTGTAGCTGTTTATCGGCAATAACACGGCGAATATTATCTTCCAAATGGTCAAGCGTTTGTGGCTTATCCGCATAGAAAATGACTTTACATAGCCCCACAGAAAGTAGTCTAGCGGTGTTGAATCACAAGATCTTGGAGGCCAATTCACAGGTCCAAAACGTGAGGTCATCAAACGTGTCTTTGAATGAATCGATTGTGGCAGGAGCTGTGTGACATTTTGCGCCGTCTTGTTGAAACCACAACTCCTGGACATCACGGTTGTTTAATTCAGAAATGAAGAATTTAGTAATCATGACTCTATACCGATCACCATTGACTGTAACGTTCTGGCCATCATCGTTTTTGAAGAAGTACGGACCAATGATTCCACTAGCCCATCAAGCGCACCAAACAGTCAGTTTTTCTGGATGTAACGGTGTTTTGACATACACTTGAGGATTATCTTCACTCCAAATGCGGCAGTTTTGTTTGTTGACGTAGCCATTCAACCTTAAGTGCGCTTCATCGCTAAACAAAATTCGCTTATGAAAATCGGTAACTACGGCAATCTCGTTTTGAGTCCATTCAACGAATCTACGCCTTGCTTGATGATCGTTCGGCTTCAATTCTTGCACGAGTTGGATTTTGTAAGCACGCAAACCAAGATCCTTCCGCAAAATCTTCCATAAAGTCGATGGACACAGATCCAATTCCTGTGCTCGATGGCGGATGGACTCATTCGGGTCTTCCTCAATGCTACGCTCTACAGTAGCAATAGCTTCTTCTGTACAGCGTTTCTGGGGATGCGAGTTATCAATAAGAGTAAACGTGGTGCGAAAACGTTCCATGGTTAATCAAATTAACTGCTCTGATAGACGATTTTGTCGACGATAAAATGGACGTAGTGCGCGATACGTATTCCGCACACAGAACCATTATTTTCGCAAATAAAATTGCACTATTTGCAAGCGTTGTTCAGGCGTGAGTCTATTCATGATGAATTGCCAAACCAAACTGAGAATAAATCACTTCTCAGCTGTTAAATCGGTCGCCATCTCCAACAGTAATGCCAACTTAAAGTTCTATACCTCTAAAAAAACACCCGTTACAATCCATGGAGGATGACAATTTTCTTGATTTGTCATTTGAAACCTGATCATCCAAACTCCGTTCTTTATTGTGGTTTGACTTTTTAATCAAGAGTTAAATTCTTGACATAATTACCTTACTGGAAGGAAATGTACTTGTTGAACACTAATGCCTTCAGAAGAAAGGTATCTGTTTGGATTGAATGCATACGTATCTCTTACAGAAGAAAAATGTTGTTGTTTGTAATTGAAACTTGAATGGAAGACTTCTGTTTCGATCTTATCCAATCCCTTTAGTATCATTCCCTCGAAGAGACATTACTTCCGAGGAAGTATATTTAATAGACAAACATTCAGAAGATATTATTTATTCAGCCTTCCCCAAACTGAATTAGCTGACCTACTCCTAGCTAATAATAAGCAAGATCAAGTATTGAAGATTTTGAGAAAAAAAGAATGATTAACTTCTTGAATTTCTTAGTCTTTATTTCAAAGGAATGTAGATCAAATATTTTTTATTATAGGAGCATATCTAATTGAGATGCATCCGGAACATTATATTTTTTGGCCAATACAAGAAAATGTGTCAAATCATCTATCATTTAAACTTTGGAATCCAGTGCAGCTGTTCAATTTCATTAGTCAGTCGATCTTAGGTGAAGAAAGTTCCAGATGGTATACCAAAGAAATCTTGAATGAAAGACATCAGTTCCGACCTCATCAAACCTCAGTGTTTTTTCTTGGAAGTTCATCCAACTTCTCTTGTATGTCGCTTGCCTGCAAAAATCAAATAATTTTGTTTAATGTTGCATATCAACACAATAAGTACTTTAAGCAGTTTTTTCTCCTTAGTTTAATACTTGAGAAATTGTTAATTTTTCACAAAAAATTTTGTCAAGTAATTATTTGGTTTGAATCCAATGAAACAGTTGGTAGATGAAAATTTCAAACTTCAAATCTATCATTGAGCATTAAATCTATCGAAGTCCAAGTGGTCTTTGTTACACACTTCCAAAAGGAAACTATTCAACATATTTTGTTAATTTTGTTCATTGCATGTAACAACGACAGAATTTTACTATATTTGTTGTGTTATGAATCGATACTCTTGCTATTTATTCAAAATAAGAGATTTGCATTTTACAAAAAATATCGTTTTGAGTTTTCGACTGGTATTAACTTTGGACGAATGAGTTAAATTGTAAATATATGAGAAGTTATAACATAAAATGTTTCTGGATTACTGATCTCATATTTTCTCAGTTGCATACTTTGAACATAAATAATATTCGGTTTCAAATCGTCTAAATATACTTGCATTCCGAATATAAATCCTAAAGGAAACATGCTTTTTCCAAAAGCAACTGATCGTAAATTGGAAACCAAATTACACTAATATCACGAAATGGAGTAATAATCGTTACTGACGTTAAATAAATCACAACGTATTTTCATAACTCAACAGGAAATAGTAATTAGGGGAATTCGCTCTCGTAAATTCTAAGAGTTTTCCGCTTTCCAGCTTTTCGATTAGCTCACACTGGTTGGATATTCGAAATTAATTGATATTTTAATTAGCTAGCATGAAAGAAACAGCATACTTGGCTTTCCGGTTTTATGAATACTCATATAAATATTGGGTAACGCACTTAGCTATATTTCAAAATTATTTATAACTTCTCAGTACAAAGTAATTGTAGATAATTACACGATCCGAAAAATCAATTTTATGACGGAAAAGGAAAAATGGTACAAGGAGTTTGGAGGCCAAATGTAAACGAGATTTGTTCGATGGAATATTCATAAATAACATGACATTAAAATGGGGAATTGGTCACTGAAAATCTGAAATCATTTTACATTTGCAAGAATAAATTTCTATAAAAATTCGATTTTCTCGTAGTACCTCCCTGTGTCTACCAAATAGTAATTGTTTATTAGTTATTAAGCCCATGAGCTCAATACAACTTCGTGCCACAGCATTTATTTATATTTGATAATTATAATATAATATAATCTTTATAATAATAATCTTTATTCAGTTGAAAGGTTACACAATTACAATATTTGCTTTCCAAAATGTACAAATCACTCATCATTTTTGAGAGGAAAGTTTAGTATGTCCAAAATGGATGCGTGTAAGCTGATCCCTCAGACGAGTTTAATTAATTTAATTCAAACTAAATTTAAACTTAATTTGAACAATTATTTATAAAATTCAGTAAGAAACTAACAAAACTAAATAATTCCTTCTTATAGAACAAAAAAATCATGAACCGCCGTTATATCAATAGAGATGCAATTTATGACTTTCTGACCATGAATTGTAAAATTCGAAGCTGAGGTAAGTGAAATGTCTTTGTGTAGTCGCTTTTTTAAAAAATGGAGTTAATGAAGCTGATGCAACCCTGCTACGTGTAAGATGAGTGTGCCCGATATCCTGAAGTATTTCTTTATGATGGTAAGTATATATCAAACAACTGTACATATAAAGTTGTCTGATATCTAGTATTCCACTCTCTCTGAATATCAAGTTTGAAGAGTATTGCAGGTTTTTATTATAAATAATTTTCAAAATTCTTTTCTGCACAACTTCCAAGTTTATTTAGGTGGTTACTTGCTGCGGCACCCCATGCAAGGTTGCAATACTGTAATCTACTCTGTACAAGAGCATAGTATATAACACGGAGATGAGATATGTCCAAGATTATCCTCCAAAATTTGAACCTGAACAACAACAGTCGTAGAGTTCGTGCAATATTATCAACGTGCTCGTCCCACCGCAAATGGTAATCCAGTGTCACTCCTTTATACATCAATTTATTTATTTAAATTATGTAACCTACATCGCTTTTTTTCATTGTCAAAGGAGGTGAAACACTTTTTATCCAATTTTTTATTTTACTTAGGAAGAAATGATTGCACTCGCAAAAACAATATTTATTTGATGTTGTGAGAGACAAGCGGCTGGAATTTTTTATTGTGGTTTGGACCTGAAAACTCATATCTGTCCAGCTTATTACATCTGAATACAAAATTCGTTTTCGAGATTTTCATCGAGACCAACCAACCCTTATTCATATTGCCACTGGATAAGGTCACAGAATGTCACCGACCTGCTCATTATCCATTTTCGTTATACATCTTTTCAACCGAATACGGACATGAATAAATCATTAACGAATTCGAAAATATCGCGAATGCGTGCATTGAGAAGTTAAAAGTTCAGAAAACAATGCTAGAAATACGACCAACCCACATAGTTACATCAAGAATGACACATGAATAGTTTATTAGCACGAAATTCGGTATGGGATATGCATAGAAATTGAAAATTACTTGCTACTTCGTATGGAAATGAAGTTATCACTTTATGATTGTTGGATGTCAAGATGAAAATGATTGTCCTTCCTAGACAAAAATAGGTTAAATTCAATTTTAAGTTGGATATTACTAGATTTTCAGTTGGGGATCGTCCATTCACGCGATGTGTCAACACTCAACCCTCTCCAGAGCGTTGAGTGTTGCAACAAACCCCCGCTAAGAAAATCACACATATTTTCAGTACAAATATCCTAAGCAATCAAAGTATAATGTTTAATTAGAAAACAGTTATAAATTATATATATATATATATATATATATATATATATATATATATATATATATATATATATATATATATATATATATATATTCACAATAAACTCAATATTAATGTAACTAAATGTAACGTCACATTCCCTAAAAAGAAACGGCCTATTCAACTTGACTACACAATTACCGAAACCATTCTGACCGGGGTCTCTGAAATTCGAGACATCGGTATAATATTTGATCAGAAGAAATTCACTTTTGTACCTCATATAAATAAAACAACTTCATCAGTATTCAAATATTATGGATTTATTGTGCGTAATGATGGACACTTTTCGAATACAAAATATTATACAAAAACTTATACAATTATTCAATACGCTTATAAAGCGTAAATTAGATTTCTGATGTATGTATGATTTGGAGTCCCATTTACAATTCTCAAAAAAATCATTTATAGTCGATAAACGGAAATTTTTCAAATATCTAATTTGGAGGGAATATCACGTTTATCCGTCCAGGGGATATACCCTAACTGATCTGTTAAACAGGTTTGAACCTAAATCACTCGAAGTTGGCAGGGACTTGTTGTCTCTGAAGTTTCTGTATAACCTTTTACATAGTTATATAGACTGTCCTACCCTTATTGGCTCTATTGATTTTCATGTTCCTAGACAATGTTCACCTTCAAATCAATTTTTTTCATTGGGTACTCCGAAAACTAATTCCTTCGTAAAATCACTCATTAGTTATATGTGTTGGCTGTTCGACGATGCGTCTGACAAATGCGATATCAACTCAAAGTGACTCATTTGCTTTCATTAGTCGGGTTCACTTGGACTCTTTGCATGTCTAGTGAATTCTGAAGTAAGCCATAACCTCATTATCTATTATTTATCATAATTACTTTTTTTATTGATTATCATTTTTCAAATGTTTGCATTATATCATTAGGTGTTGAATATTTCCTGTAACTGGGTGTTTTTACCTGTCTGAAAATTAAGACTTATTATTATACTAAAATATTATTATTATATATTTAATGGACATTATCATTTGTCAATCAACACGAACAAGTGTTCAAGCATCTCCAAGTCAGCTTTTGGCACTATGCTTCTTTGTTAATCAACGTCAGTGAAATGAATACATTATTTTCAATACACTCCACCCTTTGTGATGTTTCGTGTTTTTTTCCGAGCCTCTTCTCCCTCTTTCAAGCTTCACGTAATTAATGGACGACCCCATAGTGGAGTTAAAAATGTCGAGACAAAGCAAACCAAATGTTTTAAAGAGGAGACAAGTTGTTGGTAATGTCACTAAGCAATATCATTTATCCGAAAATGTCGAAATTATTTCTTTTAATTGTCTGAATTAAATCTTTCATAAATTCTTTCAGAGAACTACAATATCCGAAATACTCAACAAAATTGAAAAATTACTTTTAATCAACATATTGCTTGAAATGAGCAATTGTATATTCAAAATAATTTTTAAGGCAAATAAAAAAAGCATTCACAATGTAGCAAATTAGCAATATCAAAAATATTACTTCAATGTCAAAGATGAGAAAAATTGTTGCAAATCGGAGTTCTTGAATTGATTTATTTGTCAAAATATTTTATGATTGGAATTAATTGATAATTGCAAAATTTCAATGGAATATGGTTTGGATCTTTTTCAGGAAATTCTGCGTAGTTTCAATTTTTGCAAACGTGATTTGTTTATTTGTTTTCAAAATACTTCAAAATAAACATTTCGATATTTTCAAAACTTGGATTGCGTTCATTAAAACAAAAATATGATTTTATTCGAGCCGAATGGTGCACTATTACATTTTGTCATTTACCTTGTGAATTTTACAATAGTAGCTTCAGTAATAATTATCAATTATAATAATTTCAGCTTCATCACCGTTCTTCAATCCCTTGGATTATTTCTATGACTTACTTAAACTCGAATAGTATTACTATTTTTTAACAATCGGTTAACTGCTTGATTCTATTCATTTAAAAGCAAGAGTGTGTTAGACATTTTTGACAGTCAATAATGGCGAGTATGAAGGCGCCTATAACTCTAGCAGTTAGTTATTTTACATATAAAATCAAAAGTACAGTACGTGCATTATGATGGGATAGATCTATGGGTATCAAAGGCGGTGCATGAATTGAAGAAGAAAATTGAAGCAATACTCTTGAAAAAGTCTTAGAAGACATCCTCCAAATGTTTAGCAGATATTGAGTACACACTATATATTCATTTTCCTCTTTTGTTTCAAATAACAAGCTAATAAAATATTGAAAAATTTCACAAAAAACAGTTGATTGAGGTGGAAGATACATACTGAAATGTCATGTCAAACGTTAATAAATTAAACATATTTTAAGAATTTCTAAAATATTAGTTGATGAACACTATTAGTGTTCATCTACCTGATGAAGATATCGGCATACCGAAACAATATTTTCTTGGAAAATATATATGATATTTTTGAGATCCTTAATATGTTTTAATTTATTAATTGTTTCACTAAAAACATTTCACAATTACTTCAAATGTCAAAATGGAAAAGAAGCAATATTTTTCAGATTAATACATTTTCATTCGAAAATTGTGATGCATGTTCCACCATTTTGGTGAAATGGTGAATCAATTTTGAAATTAATTAATCTCAATAAGTATTCTCAATACATATGAAACAAGTCAGAACGAAGGTTATACAAAGAAAATGATAATAATTCAAACCAGCCTCAATATAATCAAGAGAAATGCCCTTAACTATAACAGGAAACTACAAATTCATTAATACTACATGGTTCACAATCAATCAGATGTTTTAAAGGTCTTTTTTTGACCAGTTATATTATACGAATTGTTGGTTTTCAGTCCTTCAGTCACAAATCCATGTTTCCTGTTAATTTCACCAATTTGTGTAATGAAAATGTAGAAAATATGAATATGAATATCTATATTTATCACCTATTGTATTTATCACGTGACTGCAAACACCAATAAGAGCTCATTACGTCATCAACCGCTGTCAAACCAGAAAAGCCTGTTTACTTCTCTTTCGTGATTTGTGTTCATACCGGTGAAATAACTATGAATTACTGAATAATGATGAAAGTGAATTCATCAAAGCAAACAGTTCCAACTTGCTAAAGAAAGATTCTGTGATGGTGTAAATTTTTTTTTCAAAAAACCATTTTTGTGCTTCAGATTCTAAAAACGTGAAAACATCTTTATAAGTGCAGTTTAACGTTTAATACTTCATACTTTCAAATGATAACTAAATAGCAGTCAAGTAAATAATGATGTTATACATTTTATGTTATATCTTAGCAGTTAGAACTTCGTTTTAATTACTGTTTATAAAGTTGGGTGATGTGTTTAAAATAATGCTGAGTTCGTAACTGTTTATTTGGTTGGTTGTTTCAGATCTTCAAAAGAATCTTGTAGTGATGATGCTATTGGATATGCTCTCTTGAAAAGAGACCTAAGTTTGTGTACGATTAATTGTTGTATATGTCCTTAGCATCAAATCCGATCTTAGCCGTACGCAGTCGCTGTTAGTCAGTGTTACTACTCGAGATGAGAGAATTTTTTGAAGCACCGTTTGAATGAAAATCATGTAATTGAATGCTGGAAAATGAGTTTTAACCTACCTTGCTAGGCCTAAAATTGCTCTTCGGCACGAGACTTGGATAACAGCACTTTCTGAGATATTTCGAGTATTTATTACACAAATGCACCAACAATAGTTTTAGGTATGTATATTATACGATATATATGTCAATAATAATATGAAAATGAACTGAGCCGTATGACCGTTAACGAACGAAATTTTCATCTGATCTTTACCTTCTTCCCGGTGTGATAAAAGTCCTTTCCAGCACATTTATAACAAATTTTACGCAACAGATACTACTTTAACAATAAATAAAAAAGAATGAAAACTAGTTGCTTAAGCAAATATCTATATAAGAAAAATGTTTACAATATAGTTACCGAATAATAATTACTACAAAATATAGGGTGTAGCAACAACAATCAGTTTACAGCTAAACTAAGAATTATTCTAGGTAAGGTTACATAAAAAGATAATATATATTTCTAGATTACCCAATTTATACAGATACTCTGATATTTTGTATACAGAGATTCAAAACACAAATCGAAATGATCCACATAAAAAAATTCGGTATTCTCATTGTTAATGCTGTTATAACTCTTCTATCTAGTCTTAACCACTTTCTCTTGATTTCCTTGTCGTAAGGACCATGAATAAACACTTTTTTCGGTATAGTAACTGTTGTACACATGAGCGATACACAGCTTTGTAAAATACGTTACGGATGTGAGAGTGTTTTAGCGGGAAATTTTATATTCCGCTGTTTAAGTGTGATTTTCCCATTCAAGATAGTTATATATTTAAATAACATATAGTTTTTTATTATAAACAAGAGTCGATCTTCAAAATAAAAGCGATTCCGAAAAATTGTCAACTTCCCTATTCATCCAATATCCTTAGAGTTTCCGGCGTACCATACTCTTTTCTTTCAGCCCCTAACAAGAAAGGGTATCACCGATCCTTCCTCATTATCGAATATTACAAAAGCAACTTCATTTAAAGTCGCACCCGCAATATATAAATCAGTCAAACTATGCCTGCCAAACGCAGGAATCCCAACAATTTCACTCCTTCATTCACGTACTGCACTTCCTCTACGCCCTACGCCTACCGCAAACGAATGCCGGCAAAGCCGATGGATGCATCGCCACACAGAATCACATCTCGGCCAGACTCTGCGTATCCTACGTCGTATTTCCGGACGTAGGGAGCCGGCAATAGCACACGCCGTCAGTTGCGTCCGGGATCCCGCCTGAATAACACGGCGAACGCTCCTGAAGAGCGCAAATCTATGTCGAAACGAAACGCTCCGTGCCGCAATAGGCGATTCAGGATATAAGAAAAACGCGCATTCACCCTGCTTTATAAATTTTGCTTGACAATTTTATTTTCGTGTGAGATTAATCGTTTTTTGAATCATTATTTTTGTGCTTAATGGCTTAGAATATCGGCAAAATGCCGTGGATGAAATCGTGCCTGTGTCATCAGGAAAAGAAAAAAGCTTCCCCTATTATAAGCCCACCGTTGCATTTGCTGTTGAAGGTGAGTTAAATCCATCAAAATCTGATATCAACATCGGACCTGTCAGTTGCGTAAAAATATTGGAACAAATTATACTCGTACAAAAATGTTTGACTGCTCGCAGAGACTGTTTGAATTAAATATTAAATAAAATCGTGTAATCAATTTGTTGTACTAGCGTTGATTCGTGTTGATCCTTACATAACCCGAGAGAGTTATTGCATCTGGATTACTATTGTTATTGTTGACATTGATGAAGTGTAATTTCTTGTTGTTCGCTCACGTAATAAACGTTTTTATTAATTAGTATTCGTGGGAGATAACAATCATTTCGCATTATTCATTAACCACAATCGGAAAACTTCTTTCTGTCTACTTAATAAATTTTTTCAGAGGGAAAATAAACATTTCTACTTTTTTACAGAAATACATGTACTTATGATAGATAAACTCGTATCATCATGTTTTATTATTTTAATTCATTTAGTGTCATTCCATATAATGTGATATAATAATAAGAACATTAAATATTTATGTTGTTAGGTGAAGTGTTCGTTTGCATTATTCAAATTTAAACATTCTCAAATTATCTGTATAAATATTCACTCACAATGAAAATGGCTCAAAATACGAAAAACATACAAAACGTCGTAACTGAATTTCACATGCAAGGTCATCGAATATAAAGGCAAAATTATAGCAAATATTTATTCAATTCCCAAAAAGGAGTCTCAGTTGACCTTGCATAAAATGGACGAATATTTTTCGAAGCATTCCATTATAATTTGAAAGAGATAACATTTTGTATGGAAAATAGAACGTAATATAAAAATCGTTTTGTCATTGTACGGGTTAATTAAAGCTTTTGAATTTAATAAAAAAATATCAACACATTATTTGAAAAAATGGGTAGGTATAACATATATAAACTATTGATCCAAAAAGTAGCTGGTAGTTCTGTAGTAATGCTAGTTGTCGAACCGCAAGGGATATTTGCATATCTCCTCTCATTTGTTCCACTAGTCCATTATATTTGGTATTGAATGAATAAAAGAATTGACTAAAGTCCCTGATAAGTTGATAAGAAATAATGAAGTATTTGTTTGTGATAATTACTAAAAATTTTAAACTTTTTTACTTTATAATCTTAAAAGGGGGGCTGGTTTGAAATATACTTGAAAAGTAACAATAGACATATAGATATTATATTTTCGGTATAAAATTTGATCATTATTAAAAAATTGTTGACTTTTCAATTTTTATATAATTATATAAAAACAAACTACTTATTAGATATAAAAAGTGAGCGTCTAATACCTAACATATTCTCATTTGGCTCTGTGTTATTTTTACGGTATTTAGACTAAAACTCATTGTGCGATAGTTTAATATCTATTGTAACATCCAATTTAATATATATTAATTGAGAAATAATATTTATTTTAAACAGCCAACACAAAGAAACTGTTATATTTTTCCATCCTATTCAAAAATAGGTATCTTTAAATTATGAATTCAGTTTTCAGTGCGTTTAATAAATTAGAGTTAAAGAATTGATAATTTGTCTGTGTTAAAATTCTTACAAAGTCTCTCAGTTCAAAAGTGACATCAAGGGATCCTCTTGACTGTATTGAACTAAGAATTTCTGTCATCTTACTCCCAGATCTAATGGTCCATTGTCATCGTAAACGTGCCCAAATCAGTTAGAGCTACCTGAATGGGACTGATGTTCGGTATTAACAGACCATTGTTGATAATTTCACTTCACAGAATAGCTATTCATATTGGTAACGATTTCAACGCCAATACTGTTAACATGCGAAGCTTTTACCTGAATTTTATCTTCAAAAAGCTATCTAGAAAGTATCATTACATAATTTTTCAGAACCTGAAATATTTTAATGGTTATTATATTGATCGGTAAAAAGCTTAGTATTCAACCCCGGTAATATGATATTTTTCACTTGAAAGCTGTTAATTTGAGAAAAGATAATATTATACTCTTATGTGTGGAAATGAATGAATAAGTTTCAGCCCATATAATAATGGTTGAATTTCGAAGATTTTCGGCGACTAATATATATCATTAGATGTGACGTAACTATAGGTTACACATAAATTTTTTATAATATCAATTTTCAATAAAACCGTTCTCCATTCGTACTGTCACACCTTTGCTGGTATTATTTTGTAAATTTTCCGAAATCTTTTTTCTCTTTCTCCAAAAGAGTTTTCTACCTCTGCTACATTCCCCAAAATATTAGGACATTCATTCGAAAATGTAAAATTAATCAAAAGAAAGTCTTTGTTGAGCATGTACAAGCTGTATGAGCATGCTTCAAGTGATATTGTTAGAGTATGTTGAAATCAATGCCCCACTTGATGTCATAAGACAGAGTGTTTCGTTCTGCAAGGAATTCATCAGTTGTTCCACGTCTATCTTGAGTGAGGCAACGACAACAATTTACAATCATCTTTTTATGACTCCAAGGTGAAAATTGCCAAGTTATGAATATTTCGAAATTTTTTCTACATGAATCTACAGAACACATCTTCCAGATCACAAAAACACCAAGCACAAAGTGATCACATGTTCATAAACGTAGGTATACATTTTAAATTACAACTTCCTATTTCAACATGTATCATTATATTATGCTTTCACATTTCAATAGGTTGTATGAGAATATAATAATAATAAAAAATGTTATATTTTCTTTAATATTCAATTCAGTGCCATTAGTATAAAAGGTACATGTATGTGTATAATACACGTAAATATAAAGGTACACATACCTTATGTATACATATACTTACACATATTTTCATTTTAATTTTCAAATAATGTATAATACATTTGAATAAGTTTGTTTCTTCAAATCGGGGTGACCCCAAAATTGAAGAAATAATTTTCAGTTCAATTGAATCAAAAGTGTTTGACTTTTATCAAATAATCTGAAATTTAATTAACCTTTTCATTAAATAATATCATTTAATGACAATTATGCATATCTTGAGTAGACACTTCCTCAAACATAATTTCATTCGAAATATTCCTGACGCAACCTTAATAAACGCCGAAAATTAATGGTTCTTACCAGCGTAGCACTATTTTCTTTTCAATATCTCTCCTTTAGAGAACAGTGAAGTATCGCAGTTTTATGAACCGTAAAATTATACTACTAATAAAAAACTAGTTTTTCCAATGGGAATATGTTCTATAGTGAATCGTAAAAAGTATCATCAGTCCGGTAGATATAATTTGTAGGTAATTTGCATTCTTCGAAATGGTCAGCAGTAATTGCAGAACTGGAAAAAATTATCTATGCTTCACGATTTTTTCGTTATAAAAACTGAAGTGGTAATTCAGCTAAATTGATTGCTGAAAAAAAATTGTGAATAGTAAATCTCCGGCAGTAATGTGGCATCTTTTACTTCGAAAGATGAAACAATGAACTTTAAATTTATTGCTTAATAAATTGATATAACTAGTGGCTATCAGAAGAGATTATTTTTGGAAATGTGCCATATTAATGCTAATGGCAATAGCATTAATAAAAAAACAGAGATTGCTAGGCTCAGTTGCATCTATAGTTATCTGCTCTCGAAGAAAATTCGATAAGCCCAGCTACAATTCCTGAGTTCTTTTTGATGTTTTGTGTTCTTTCACTTGTGGTGACAGTTGACAGAGAGTTTTGCACTTGACATTCTGTGATCCTTAGTGACGTTTGTCTGTGTTTCCTGACAGTTCTGTATCTTTAACATATGATTGTTGTGACACCTGATTTTATTTTATATATTCTATATTGCGTTTTTAATGAGATTATCTGGTTCTGTAAGTTCTAAAATTTGTTTTACCATCTATTTTCACTGCTGCGTACAGTCTGGCTACATCTTCAGTCTAGTTAACCGTAAGATGTAAATTTTTTGGTTAAAACACTTTGTTTTACACTTATTTATTTTTCAGAGTCCTGATGAAGAATGTAAATATGTTCGAAATATAAACAAGGTTAATATATAGGTTGTGTATCAATTATAGTGGCCCTACTTTTGCCGAGAACTCATCATTTTTCAATAATTAATATTATACGGCAATACTCCTTATTTATTGTATATATATGAAAATTGATTGATTGGGTATTTGAAGAAAATCAAACAGTGCAGTACTCATCCAATTTACCGTTTATTGTTTAC
The DNA here is from genome assembly GCA_030704895.1 of Henosepilachna vigintioctopunctata. Lineage (NCBI taxonomy): Eukaryota > Metazoa > Arthropoda > Insecta > Coleoptera > Coccinellidae > Henosepilachna > Henosepilachna vigintioctopunctata. The sequence continues at coordinate 2,592,627 of JARQZJ010000062.1, read as the reverse complement.
TGCTGAGCTTTCAAATAAATGAAGAAACGGTGAAAATTCACGTTATACTTATACATAGTTATAGATAACATTACATATGAACATAACTTACACAACGTTGGATTTATTATATGAGGAAAGATGTTGTAGTTTGGCGGTGAAGAAATTTAAAATGTTGCTGTTAAACTAGAAAAGTTTAGTATAAAGTTTAATTAAAAGTTGACAACTACAGTGAAAAAAATAAAATATATATTGGACAAACATCCAGAGTCATCAAAGATACAATCACAGTACATAGAAGTGATTGCAGACTAGTCAAAGAAAGATGTGCACTCACCATGCGTTAACAACCCAACACAATATGTAGTTAGACGTAGATAAGGTTACCATACTATATATGTAGATGCTTAAAAAATTTGAAGTTTTGTGAAACTTTGTTTGAAAGTGTTTTGATTTTAATTTTAATTTATTGTTTTCAATAATACATGTTTACATCTAGTTAAAGTGTCGAGGAATTTGGATCAGGTCTCAATGAAAATGTTTTAATGATACTATTGACTGAAATTATCAATTAGGTATTATAGTGCTTCCTGTGCAGTGTTGCGGACATTGTAACAATCACTTTCGAAAGCGAATGAAAGCATTCAGTTGTAAAAAAGTGGTGCAGCCTCTTGTCTGTAAAGTTAACTCAATTAATTAAACATCGCGTTAGTCAGGTGGTTGTAAAATCTTTTTAATGAAAACAGAACACAGTTTTTAAACATCATACTAAGAACTTTTCAACCAACCCTCGTATATAAAGGATATACAATTGTCATAATTTTTTTTATAAATTCACATTTCTGTGTTCTAGTACACATAATTACATGATCAAATTCATAGTGTACCTAATTCATATTCAACTTTATTTAAAGAGTTGAATTTTATGTTACTAATTAGTTTCGCATTTCATCTACAGCAAATCATACAGAAAAATAGAAGCCAGCTAGATCCAAACAAGTGTCAGATAAATTTAACAAACCGACGACAAATAAGCGTTTCAAAAGGAATTAATGAAATCCTTCACTTCTTTTTTATACTAGTTCATTGTACTTCAATGCACAAAGCAGGCATAAACACCTAAGAGGCAGATGAATGTTCGAACTAAAACTCATCCTTCGATGTTTATTATCTATTGTACTATTCTTAATGACGCTCGTAAGTGTTTACCTTGGTGTTAACTTACGTTCGGCTATAATTTTTAATGTCAAAGAATTTGTGAGAGGTTTTTACGAGATTTTCATTATTTATTCGAAAATCACAGTAATTGTAAAAACTTGCGCGTAAAAACTAAGCGCTTTTACCACAGTGAAGTAATATTGTCAATAATTTGTTAAAATATTTTATATTTAATTATTTTTTGGCGGGCCACATGAATGAAAAATATAGCCTTTTGAAAAAAATATGTTGAAGTTTACTTCTTTTAAAATTCTATCGATATCAATACTTAATATCAATTTTGTCTGAGCTACAGTGTATGTGTAAGCGCCTTGTCTAGCATTCATATTTGCATTTTTCTTCGTGTGTATAATGTTATTTTCTTCCATTTCAAGTTAATATTTATAATTTCTGTACTCTTTTGCCAAGTATTCAAAAAAGATCTATCTGTCTGATAATAGGTACTCAGATATATAATTCTAATTGTTAATCCGTTTATATAATTCTAATTACAATCTTTAAATCACTGAAGGAAAAAATGAGAAAATTTGAGAAAACCACAAATCTAAAGGAAATCAACTTTCACAATGGAACCAAAATCATTGAGAAAAATGAATAAATCAAGTGAGAAAAAATACTATTCGCTTTTGATTTATTGTATTTCAATTTGATTGGATCAATATGAATTGACATTTCACATTGTATGAGAATTTATAGGTTTCATATGCAAATATTTTTGTATATGAAATATTGTATTAGCAATACGATATATCTTTCATATTTCGGGAAATAAAAAAAAGTACACAATGAAATGTGTTTTTTTTATATATTTTTTTTAAATGCAATTAGGATATATTGCAAAAGTTTTTTATGCGACTTTTTCACTTATTCCGTTTTTTTCAAATATAAGAAATAAGAAAGATAAAAATTCTATAAAAGGAGAAAAATAAATAAAGGACTGAGTCACTAATAGACGTATTTACGATGACGATTGAACGTTGAAATGGTCCATCTTTATAAATGATAAAATTCCAGACATCGTTCATTAAGAACGATGCTGGCCCATTTCATCTTTCAATTTATTGCCCAAGGTCTGTCGACGACACCAAGGCCAAACCTCCACTACCCACATAGGGTGGAATATTATTCGAAAGGGTCTCAATAAACCTTTTATTGTCTTCCGATAAAGTCGTGAAATTATTTATTTCTTCTAATTTCAAGGCGGATGGTTCCCAATGAATTTATAGCTTCATCATATTCCAGTTAGGTAGATAAAAAAAATTCCCACCCCAACAAGGGGTTACCCAGTGGGTAACCAGTTATAGAGGCGATTATATGAAGATAAATGATCATTAAATCTTCAAAGAAAAGACTAATATATATGGCAGGTTTTAATCTTTGTGTTTATCGCTTGCAACAATATACTTTTGGATCATGTTTAATTCGAAGAAGAATTTATTAATTGACTGAAAAATCAATTATGTAGGAACCTATTCTGATAGGTATGTTGCAAACCCAAAGCAAATCTAAAGATGTTTGTTGATACTTGATAATTTCAGACTTTAGAACAGCATTTGTTATTTTCAATTGACGTGAGTAGCTTGATTTTGAAATTGATAATTGATGAGGCCGATACTTAGAGAAAATTAATATCCATAATACAACAATATTTAAAATTTTCTCATAATTTAATATAAAATACGCATGACGGCGTTTCGAAGTACTACTTCTTTATCGAATGCTGGATTAATTACTTATAAATCAAGCATTTATTAAGCTTGATTTTGTGATTTGTCAATTTGGAAATAGTAAATACTTCGAAAGAAAATATTCAAATAATTCTCATACGTTTATGGCTAGGTGTGGAGTTCACAAAATTTAAGTGAAATCTAAAACGTTTCATCCAATATCAAAATTCAAGTAGAAATAAGCTGCAAATCTAAATATAATAAATACTATTCCTATATGAGTTAATTGAGGAATATTTTACGAATTGAAGAAGATTGAAAACAGCAAATATTTTAAATATATAATTTGAATAAAACTAAGTAGTTCTCAGATTTTCACTATAATTAAGTAAAAACATCACAATATTGTTTCGCCAACACAAGTATGGCCCAATTCAGTAGAAACTCGATCCGGCCCTCAGTATTCGTAGATGATTTATTCTAACTGCATGTTACGCCCAAATTATCATAGTTTTATTCAAATTATGTATTTAGATTTTCATCAAGTATCGGCCCAATCGATTAACTATTTAAATACTGTATTCCAAAAGTACCATGCACCTGACCTTATAATATAGAATGTTTTGAAAAATTTTAAGAAAGTCTCTTATATATCTCAAATCGCCATTTACACAGAATACATTTGAATGAAAAATTGAATGAATTTGAATGAAAAAAATTATTTTAATATGTACCTATGTTGGACCTATCCAAAAGCTTAGAAAATATAGATAGATTATGGAATATTTCAAGAAGCACTACAATTTTTGTAGGTTTACGTCTGATAATTCCCAATTATTCAATCATAACATTATGATCATTTCATAACAAAAATTTCAAAGATTTTCCGTCTTTTGTGGTGTTTAATTTGACCATGTCGACTATTTCTTTCAAACTTTTCTCCAGTAAAGATAACTGAAGATTTGGATATTTGAAATTTCTATATTATAATCTTAAAACTGAAATTGGCAAGAAATTACAATTGTACAAGGTATTAGGTTTGAATAAATATACATAAACTCCGGTCTTAGCGTCACTGGGAAAAGTAGATGATAGTGAACTCATGCGTGTTTTATATGCTGGTATAAAAGGTAGCAATCCCTCACTCACCTACGCATAGTTTCAACATGTTTTTGACTCGAACGCCGATGTTCTGAATATGCTTTCAATGCTTTGAATATTCAAACTCCTTATCTGCAACTTCTACCTTCGAAACAGGGAATATCTAATGAGCATCGAGCGAACACAGAGTTGTCGAATAGTTGATTGATACAACAGATGTCGCGGCTTGAAATTGAGCTCTCATTGGCTTTCATGTATAATTAATGAGGTTGTACTATAGTATGTATATCTAGCGGAAGCCGTAGATCCAACTAACATGATTATTTGGCAAATTATTGACTAACTTCAACGGTACAGCGGGACAATGCAAATATAATAAATAATCGATAACGTATAACACAATACAAGTATTGCAGTAAATACAGAGAAAAAGTGAAGTTTTGGTTTTCTGTCTTAGGTTTTTTAACTTGAATAATTTCGCAAATATTCTTACACGTCATTGCAACTTAAATATTTGAAAATTTAATTCAAAATTACCTAAATATGGTTATAAATAGACTTATTATCTGTGTTTGTTTTTTCATAAAGAATACGAATGCGCATTCATAATAAAGATAATCATAACATATTTCAAATACAGTATACAAATATAGTAGTATTTATGAATTTTAGAAATTATTTCATATGATTCTCTGTATTGTATAACTTAAGAATGGAGATTTTTTGAGACAAATATGTAATCTAATTTTATAGTTCTACGTAGTTGGGATAATTAATTTTGTTTCATTGTTTTCGCTAGTCATTGTAAATTCAATTTTACACATTTCTTCTGCGTCTACTGCATCTGTAATGTTAAGTGATTCGGAAATAATTAATTCAGACAGCACTTACACTTCATTACTCTATTACTATTAGATAAATGAGTAATAATAGGTTAACGATCCTACCTATAGATACAATTAAGATTATTAGTTCCACTCTATGATTTCAACCATAGTTGCCTCAGTTGTTAATTCGCCTAAATTGAAATCGAAAATCATAATTACTCAACATTCATGCTCTAGTGAAATGATTTATGCTTCGGTTTAGCATATTTATAAATTTGTTAGTTGCTGACAACCGTACCTGCATTTTTATAATATACTTAATTAATGTTCTTTGTATTTCACTGGTTCAAACATTCGAATATTTTGTTTTTGAATGTTGTAAGACCGTTACTTTATGTAAATCCATTTCAAAATTGAAATGTTAACTGAAACACTGTTTTCTAGATTTAACGTATCTAGAGAAACAAATCTAGTAGGTACGTCACAATTGATAAGTATAATTTAAGACATTCTTAGCTAACTTCTTACATATAATTGTTTGATACATTCTACATTTGTTTTGGTTATTTCGGTTTTTATTCTATTATAAAGTGTTATAGCTACATTTAGCTTTCGATATTGTTAGCCCACAATATTTATAGCTATGATAAAATATTTTTTTCAGAATACGCAATAAAATATTTTTGAATTATACAATATATGTATAATTTTTTATCATTTGGGTACCTAATATAGGAATTCAGTTCCTTGATTTCAAACACATCTCTATCTATACAAAAACATATCATCCCCTCCATGAATATGACAAGTCTTTAATGATATACCTTAAATTTTTGAAAATATTCATTTATATTGAAAATTTTCCAATGGAATACATCAGAATAAACATTCTTAATGAGATTTATTCGTTTTCAGAATTTGTTCAATCCATTTACGAAAAATATCATCCCCTTTATAAATATGACAAGTGTTTTTTGTTATACCTAATATTTTTGAAAATATTCAATTATTTTGAAAACCTTTGAAAGGAATACATCGAGATAAACATTCTTAATGACATGTATTTATTTTCAGAATTTGTTCAATCCATTTACTACCAGTTTCACCCCTTTCAAATAATTCAATCTTCCTGCCTTCTCTACGCTACTGACTTCGAACCAAGCCAACTCTTTATGAATATTTGATGTGAATAGATGTAAATGAACAATGTTATTAGTAAATATTCATTTTCAGAATTTGTTCAATCCATTTAGGAAAAATATCATTCCCTTTATAAATATGACATGTGTTTTGTGTTATACCTTATATTTTCGAAAATATTCATTTATTTTGAAAAATTTTGAATGGAATACATTGACGTAAACATTCTCAATGGGATTTATTGGTTTTCAGAATTTGTTCAATCCATTTACTACTAGTTTCACCCCTTTCAAATAATTCGATATTCATTCCTTTTCTACGCTACTGATTTCTAACCAAGACAACATTTCGATAAAAAGTTGATGTGATTAGAAGTGATTGAATACTATTGCTACGAAATAATCCTTTCCAGAGTTTGTTCAATTCATTTACGAGAAATATCATCCCCTTTATGTAATTGACATGTGATATTTGTTATACATTATATTTTTGAAAATATTCATTTATTTGAAGAAATTTTGAATAGAATGCGTTGAAATAAACCTTCTTAAAGAGATTCATCTGTTTTCAGAATTTGTTCAATCCATTTACAATCAGTTTCACCCCTTTCAAATAATTCGATATTCATTCCTTTTCTACGCTACTGATCTCTAACCAAGCCAACATTTTGATAAAGTTTTGATGTGATTAGAAGTGATTAAATACTATTGCTACGAAATAATCCTTTCCAGAATTTGTTCAATCCATGTACGAAAAATATCATCCCCTATATAAATATGACAAGTGTTTTTTGTTATACCTTATATTTTCGAAAATATTCATTTATTTTGGGAAGTTACGAATGGAATACATCGATATAAACAATCTCGATGGGGTTTATTTGTTTTCAGAATTTGTTCAATCCATTGACTACCAGTTTCACCCCTTTCAAATAATTCAATCTTCCTTCCTTCTCTACGCTACTGGTTTAAGCCAACTTTTTATGAATTTTTGATGTAAATAGATGTAAATTAATAATATTATTAGGAAATAATCATTTTCAGAATTTGTTCAATCCATTTACGAAAAATATAATCCCCTTAAGGTATAACACAAAACACTTGTCATATTTATAAAGGAGATGATATGTTTCGTATATTGTTTGAACAAATTCCGGAAATGATTATTTCGTGATAATATTTCATCTTTATCTTTCTCTATATTCATTTACATCTATTTGAATCAAAATTTCATCAAAAAGATGGCCTGGTGAGAAATAAGCAGCGTAGAGAATGAAGGGAGATTGAATTATTTGAAAGGGGTGAAACGAGTAGTAAATGGATTGAACAAATTCTGAAAACAAAACAATTTCATTAAGAATGTTTATTTCGGTGTATTCCATTCGAAGTCTAGCAAAATAAATAAATTTTTTCAAAAATATAAGGCATAACAAAAAACACTTGTCCTATATATAAAAGTGATGATATTTGGATTGAACAAATTCTGGAAATGATTATTTCCTAATAATATTATCCATTTACATCTATTTATATCAAAAATTCATAAAAAGTTGGCTTGGTTCGAAACCAGTAGCGTAGAGAAGGAAGGAAGATTGAATTATTTGAAAGCGGTGAAACTGGTAACAAATGGATTGAACAAATTCTGAAAACAAATAAATCCCATTGAGATTGTTTATATCGATGTATTCCATTCGTAACTTCCCAAAATAAATGAATTTTTTCAAAAATATAAGGCATAACAAAAAACACTTGTTCAATATATAAAAGTAATGATATTTTTCGTAAATGGATTAAACAAATTCTGGAAATGATTATTTCCTAATGATATTATCAATTTACATCTAATTACATCAAAAATTCATAAAGAGTTGGCTTGGTTCGAAACCAGTAGCGTAGAGAAGGAAGGAAGATTGAATTATTTGAAAGGGGTGAAACTGGTAGTAAATGGATTGAACAAATTCTGAAAACAAATAAATCCCATTGAGAATGTTTATGTCGATGTATTCCATTCAAAATTTCTCAGAATAAATTAATATTTTCGAAAACATAAGGTTAACAAAAAACACTTGTAATATTTATAAAGGGATGATATTTTTCGTAAATGGATTGAACAAATTCTGGAAGTGATTATTTCCTAATAATGATATTAACTTACATCTATTTACATCAAAAATTCATAAAAAATTGGCTTGGTTCCAAAAAAAAGTAGCGTAAAGAAGAAAGGAAGATTGAATTATTTGAAAGGGGTGAAAGTAGTAGTAAATGAATTGAACAAATTCTGAAAATGATTATTTTTTAACAATATTACTCATTCACATCTAATTACATCAAAAATTCATCAAAATGTTGGCTTGGTTCGAAAACAGTAGCGTAGAAAAGGAATGAATATCGAATTAGGTGAAACTGATTGTAAATGGATTGAACAAATTCTGAAAACAAATGAATCCCTTTAAGAAGGTTTATTTCAATGCATTCTGTTCAAAATTTCTTCAAATAAATGAGTATTTTCGAAAATATAATGTATAACAAATATCTCATGTCAATTACATAAAGGGGATGATATTTTTCGTAAATGGATTGAACAAATTTTGGAAAGGATTATTTCGTAGCAATAGTATTCAATCACTTCTAATCACATCAAATTTTTATCAAAATGTTGTCTTGGTTAGAAATCAGTAGGGTAGAAAAGGAATGAATATCGAATTATTTGAAAGGGGTGAAACTAGTAGTAAATGGATTGAACAAATTCTGAAAACCAATAAATCCCATTGAGAATGTTTACGTCAATGTATTCCATTCAAAATTTTTCAAAATAAATGAATATTTTCGAAAATATAAGGTATAACAAAAAACACATGTCATATTTATAAAGGGGATGATATTTTTCCTAAATGGATTGAACAAATTCTGAAAATGAATATTTACTAATGACATAGTTCATTTACATCTATTCACATCAAAAATTCATAAAGAGTTGGCTTGGTTCGAAATCAGTAGCGTAGAGAAGGCAGGAAGATTGAATTATTTGAAAGGGGTGAAACTGGTAGTAAATGGATTGAACAAATTCTGAAAATGAATACATGTCATTAAGAATGTTTATTTCGATGTATTCCTTTCAAAGGTTTTCAAAATAATTGAATATTTTCAAAAATATTAGGTATAACAAAAAACACTTGTCATATTTATAAAGGGGATGATATTTTTCGTAAATGGATTGAACAAATTCTGAAAACGAATAAATCTCATTAAGAATGTTTATTCCGATGTATTCCATTCGAAATTTTTCATTATAAATGAATATTTTCAAAAATTTAAGGTATATCATTAAAGACTTGTCATATTCATGGAGGGGATGATATGTTTCGTAAATGGATTGAACAAATTCTGAAAATGATTATTTCGTGATAATATTATTCATTTACATCTATTTGCATCAAAAATTCATCAAAAAGATGGCTTGGTGAGAACTTAGCAGCGTAGAAAATGAAGGAAGATTGAAATATTTGAAAGGGGTGAAACGAGTAGTAAATGGAATGAACAAATTCTGAAAACGAAAAAATGTCGTTAGGAATGTTTATTTCCGTGTATTCCATTTGAAAATTTTCAAAATAAATGAATTTTTTCAAAAATATAAGGTATTAATCTATATCGAAATGTTGGCAACATCCCATTGTACATTTGAAAATTTTCCTTCAACAATCTGAATTTGAAAAAAATCATTCGAAATCAAAATATCAAAATCTATTATTTTATTAACCAACGTTCCAAATCTTTCCAGTTCTTTTAAATTTGTAGTATTTTATTGATAAAAGTAATTTGTAGTATAAGTATTGACGATAAATACTATCAATTTAAAATCGTATACAACTAGTGTCATATAAAATGCTGAATATCTTCACAATATAATTTTTACCTTGAATGTAGCAGATAAACATAACCCAATATTCATAGCTTCAATGTTTCAAGTGAAATATTTGGTTTGATTCTACTAGAACGTCATATGTTTCGATTTTCTAATCAATCATCAGATATGTTGATTGTTGATTAAGTTGTCCTATATTAATATTAGTTCTTCGTGAAATTCAGTGATAATATAATACATATTTCTTATGGATTTACTGTGGGAACCAGTTGGTTCCATTCAATTGGAATATAACTTTTGTAACAACTTTCATTTTTGATTTATTAGTTCAAATGAATTATCAAAGCTTGGTATATTGCTTTAGCAGCACAGACAGAAAGGTAACTGAACACACGTCTAGGGAATGAACCAGGTAGACGTATTTGGCATTATAGACCATACTGTACGTCACTTTAATGAATTTCACCGATAAATAACAATTCTGCTTGATGTTATGTCACTGTGTTGCCTATGAATGTAATCCGAGTCGCGTGTTTGAGCAAATACAGGTGTTCAGAGTATCGTACTTGCCCACACAGATGACCAGCTCACTAGGTTGTCCACTTTTATGAATGAGACAGTTTCCTTTTTAGGAAACTGACTTACAATGGACAAAACTTGAATCGGATGGATTCAGGAAGAAACTGACCGATTTCTAAACGGAATTGAAAAGAAGAAGACAAGGACAGTGACTGGCAATTTCTTAGCGTGCCTCCGAGTGAAATACAGGCATATCCGATTTCGAATCAGTTGGAGGCCATTCGTATATCTTCTTCTTTCAATGTATTTATTGCAATGTCATCAACATATTTCAGTATTCTTGCTTTCAATTACTGAACCTGAATTTTCGCACTTTTTGAAAATGAGGTACATTTACAAGATTCAATTTATCACACGAAAATATCTACAGAAAAATATATTCAATTATCATATCAGTTTGACAATGTTCACAAAATAAAGTTCAATATTCTTAATAGAATTAAGTCACCTGAATTAAAAATTATATAAATGAAAAATTGAGTTAGATTAATAGATATACACTTTACATGTTATTCATGTTATTTTTTGGAATTTATTTGCGATTAATTTGGATTTAAATTTTGGAACTCGATGCAGATCCTCAAAATTCTTTGAAGTTCGAAAAAAAAATCATTTTGAATATTGATGACACATTTCGGTTTTTCAATCTATGGACAGTTTTTTCATCCAGTGCATGAATGCTTCCTTTTAACATCTAAGGAGCAAAATGCTATTTCACATTTATCATTGATTCTTTGGTCAAATACTTATAGTGGTTATAGTTTTGCTTTTCATTACTCAAATGAACTTGTGACATTAAAACCTAAATTTGAAATTTTATACTTGAACTTAACTGACGTCTCTATCGCCCTACTTACTAGAAGTTTTGTTTTGTTCTTCCAATTCACCCAATTCTTCAAATTATAAAAATAACGTGGAAACAATTGTTCATTCAGAATTTTTTCTTATTTTATATTTTTGATGGAAATAAATTGAAAATGAATAAAATAGACTAAGGCCCAATAAATTAGAAATAAATTTGATCGTTTATATGTACATATCTATTATTCGAAAGTAATTTTCTTCATTAGTGAAAAATATATGGTTTATGTTCAATAATCAACGATAAATTCAATAATGATAATAAAAATCACTATTATTTAGTAATAATAATTTAATTGAATATAAACTGAAATTCAAACACTTGAACTTTACTTGATTAAATTCGACACTTTATTGACAAGAAACGACTTCTTCAGATGCTACAGACAAACGACTTCTTCATTATTCTGCTAATAAATCAGAATAGTATTCTGTTAGCATCATGAACAACGAAAACGACTCGTTAATAGAATACTATTTTTTTAGCATGAAGAAGTCGTTTGTAAGGACGAAACACGTCATGCTATGTTATCAATAAAGTGTAAATCAAAAGTTAAAGTGTTTGAATTTAAGTTTATATTCAATTATAATGGATTTACATCAAGTAAACACCAACACTATTGAATAATAATTTGACTTTCACTCTTGTATCATATCCACGATTAGTGAAATAAGTGAATTTATAAAAAAGTAGATTATTATTAAAATTATTTATAAAATACCTATATCGAAAAATAAGATTTGATCATTAAATTAGAAATTTACTTTTATCCAACGGTGATGATATACACTGAAAATCATCCATGGATAATTTCAATTGATAAGAATTGTATATACAAGGTGCGCCAGAGAAACTTACTTATTTGAAAAAATTCCCGCGCGTTGAGTTGGCTGGTAGAGGGGCGAGAGGGGGCGAATCTGGAGGGGGAAGTTCCCAAGTTTGTTTCTCCCTCCAGTCAGTTGCCTTGTAAGTGTACTTGCACTTTTCATTTACTTCAACGGTCTTACAAACGGTTGATGACAAATTATATTTTGTACAATACTTTTCGAAGAAAAATTCTTAGTGAATTATTTATGTGCAAAAAATACCGCATAAAGATATAGGAAAATATATACCATTATAGAGTTATTCCAAAAGTTACTGTATGAAGATTAGAAATAATCCTTAAATAAAATTATTGCCAAAGTCGGAGTCTCTCATGTCCCACTTATAATTTATTCAGACCGGTCGTCGCACGATTCCAATTCAACCCATTGTTTACCTGAATAAAATTGGGAGTTTAATCATTGTACAAGCATTGGCATTAATTTGCGAAGCAATTTGTTTACCCAGTCACCCGTCAGACACAAATAGATCTTAAGTTGATAATTAATCTGATCTGAAAAATCAACATCGCCACTTAGTGAATCAATTTAAAGACAATGATAGCGCATGACGTCAGCAGGGAAAATAGAATTAGGTTTCCCAAATTAGAATTACACTTTCAGTGTCAATGGCACTAGCGCAGTTTAGGTTGTTTATTGCCGAACCGTGAAATAACTAGTTGTTCTTCCTTCAGAGTGAAGCTTTTGTTCGAGACTATTGCTCACTTGAATTTTCTTGTGTTTTACGTTGTCATTACTTCACGCTTTCAAGTATGTGGTTAAGCGAAATAATCCAAATAACGGATATAAATTGAAGCGAGCGATAAGAATGTAGAAAAATTTTCAAGACTTGAATTTTTAACGATTACACTGAAGAAGAGCAATTTTGTTGTTTTAGATCTGTGACTTGTTTTTGACTGAATTTTGGTCTCTGAACTTAAAAATGTTATCAATTTTTCTCTATTGTGTCAGGTTTTTAAACTACAGGATACCCTCTTTTACCCTAAAAGTCATACAAAATGGACATACACGGGAAAATAAAGTGGGTACTAACCAAACATATTAGAATATTTTATTCATACAAAGGTTAATTATAATATTGAAAGTTAAATTCTGTTTATACAAAAAATAAAAAAGATATTAGGGTAAAAATTTTCGCTTATAACTTTTCCTAGAATGTTCAATCTGGGTACATTCTCGCTCGATGCTCTTGCATGGAGCCATACATAAAGCCATTATACTGGCATCCCCTCTACCTTGCCTCCATGACCTTCAAATCGCTTACCCTGTTCATCACTAACAGTGACAAGATTTTCTGAAAAATTAGCAAGCTATATAAAAGAGGTAATAGTAAATACTTGTCTAAAAATCACTGACTGAACAATTCTTTATTCGACTAGTTTCACCTTTTACGGCATTATCAAGAATGTTCAGTCAGTGATTTTGAAGAATTGTTCAGTCAGTGATTTTTAGACAAGTATTTACTATAACCTCTCATTTAAATATGAACTATCACAGAATTGATTCATCGTCCATTGAATTTAGCTATATAAGAAATGCAGTTTATACTCATGTTACAGCCAAGCTTTTTAAAAGCTTTCGAAGAGTTGTTGAACAATTCTGGGCTCGAGTGTTTCCAAGTAAGTCCTTGACAATAGTTTTGAATGTCAACCAAGCATTCTTTTCACTTTCAACTCCTCTTCTTATATTTCTAAAGAGGTTAATTCTTGAAAAACTGGCACTGGAATTTCAGCTGAATGCGAAAGGCGTATAGCTGACGGAAAATAAGGATAATCTTTTTTCTATTTGTTTTTTCTTTGTCATATCTTGCAGTTTTTACTATACAAAAGTAACAATCATTGGGGTGGTCTCCGGGTTCTCGCCAAATCATTGATATACCAAACGGAACTTCACCACGTGTTCCTTTTGTCCACATTATCAAACACACCACACATTGCTTGCATAGTTTGTGGAGGGGCCCATGATTTATCTTGGTCGCTAATTTTTACTTCAAAATAAGAAGAATAAGCTTGCCTGACAAAAGTACTGATGTTTGTTCGTTGACTAGGAACAGTAAAACTTCCACATATATAACAAAACGAATCGGGACTGTTTAAGAACTTACGACGCGAACTACCAGGGGCAGACATAAATAAATTTTTTACATTTGTTTATAAATAACAGTGAAATACTGCTAATCTTCTGTAAATACAAAATCTTGCACTACACTTCGAAAACCGGCTTCACTATTTCAGAGCGACAAGTACACCTGTTTACTACAGTGTCTCATGCTTAACTGACCAAATTAGAGTAGACTCTAGACAATAGGAATCTAAACCTATTGCGCCGCTTCATTAACCCCTCCAGTCGTTACTTGAAAAGTTCAGCCGCAGGAGTGCAGTAGGGCTTTCTGTAATTCGCGTTCAGTTCCGCGAAACGTAATAGTATGCGCAACAACTCTAGAAAAAAACCTTGACGTGATAGAAAAAAACTGAAACTGAATTTTGGAATCACCATGTCAATTTACCTCTAAAATAGCCTAAAATTCGAAGTCAACAGAATTTACGTTGCAAGTTGCCACCCAGTGTTATTTTTTTACTGTGTCGTTAGTGAGAAAAAGATAGTCGAACAAAGTTGTCAGTGAGCTAGGATATAAGCACATCGCACAGCCCTTGATAAGATACATCGCTCGCACTGCCCTTGTTCATGCCATTGTATGCTTCCTTCGAAGGCGTCATTTTGAAGTCAAGTGGAAATTTTGTTGTTTAGATTCAAAGTGAAAATGAATTTAAGCTATTACTTTCTTCTGAATCTTCCAAATGAGTACATATTTTTGGCAAGCAAGAGAACAGCGAACATGCAGAAGTTAGTTCTCACATGTTTTTTATTGCCATTCCTGTGGAAGATTGGTCATTTACTTCGGCAGATATTTGAGACATAGTTGAAAGAACAAAAATCATCACGAAACCATTCAATGATTCGTCAAATTTTACGAAAAATACAGCTACAGAATGCATATAATTGTTCCCTGGTTTCAACGAAATTTGTTTTTTTGCTATTTCTTCCTTCATTACTGTGTACAGATTTTAACGATCATTTTTAGCTTCTTTCTGGAATAGTGTGGTCACTGAATAATGAAAAATACTGAAAAGTTAAAATTAGATCAGAATGTGGCTTCTTACACATAGGCAATTGTGCTGATCAAATACTACTCTGATAAAATAAATAAAGGGCACATAGTGCTTAATAAACCTCAACTGAATAAAATATTGAAATATTTACCAATATTTAGAAAGAAGGAATATCTTTTTTTGGGCCTTAGTGGTGTTTAATACTATCACACAATTCTGCATTAACAGCAATTCTTTTGCCTTTTTTCGCCGATTATTTTATTATTAGGAGCTCTGCTCTAACTTTGAGGAAACCTTTTTGCTTGAAAAAGTATTCACTCCTGTTACAGATTCATTCACCAATAATTATGGATCATATGTCTCCATTTCTGAACCTTTAGAATGTTGTCGTAGACAGCCACATCTGTAGCCACATGTAAAATGTGTAATGGGTAGGTCCAACTTATGATTTACAACTTTCTGGGCCTATCCCTGCGTCCCACATATTTGATCAGATCACAATGGGTGGAACACTGTACCTCTGCTCAGATTAGTTTTTGTGACAGCTGACACCTTCCTGTTCTAAATCCCTTGACAAGCTTGGGAATGTCTTCATTAAGGTCGGTATTTAAGTACCTACAGCTCTGAATTAACAGGATTTTCTACTATCGAAGTCACCGTGAGAAATATAGTTTCTCAAGTTGCACATCTACAGTTCCTGTTGGAGCATCTACGTCCCTTGCGAGGCAGATATGGAGGTTCCACGATACTCTTCCACGGTCAGGAAGTATTTCTTCAAATATTTATTATTTCACCACCTTCGTCTGGTTGATATGATTTCACTTTTGATCTTGAATCTTCGAAACAATTTAGCGTTGCACCAAGTTATATAAAAATTAAATATCCTGGAATTCTTCCTCTCAAAAGATTTTCTCAATGTGATAATCCGACTAAAGGAAACATTATTTTCATCCAAAGTAACAATGTACCGATGCAACCATCCCACATTGAAACAATAAAGCGAAGAAATCCATAAACCCTTTAAAATTTATGGTATTCCCAATATCGGCGTATCCAATAAAGAAAGAAGTATTTTGTTGGCGGTGAGGCGAACGAACAAGGACCGAAGTGTAGTATTGTTCCGGAACGCTGAAACTAAATTTGAAATTCAAATGAGTCATTCGCTCGTTTTACTTCATCAGGTCGATTCTGCATATCAATGCCATCGGTTTCCGTGTTATTGCGGTTTGCAGTGTAAGTAATAACTTACAGAAGGTTTGAGATCTGAAACGAAAATATTTATTGTTACGTCTCTCCATAATGTACGTTTACTTTTATGATTTTCCAAAACTATAGATATATTTTAGGAAATGCAAGAGCAAGGAGTCGTGGAAAAAAGAAGTTCCATAGAAAAGTCAGCTTTTGTTAAAGCATCTTAATTTCATCAAACCTCGTCGAGTCTTTTCAATCAGCATCTGAATTCAAGTGAATCAGCATGTTGTCACTTCGAAGGGATGTATCAATTTTGGTATTTGAGCAATAAACTGAATGACTTGACTTGTGAATTGCACTATATTGGTGTGTCATTAACATACAAAGTCGTGGGTATATTGATTCTAAGATTCTCTCACCAAGAAAACAAGGTAAGTGCTCTTTACCATAGCATGAATTCTTTTGAAAAAATCTTGATGTATCTTGACCATTGACTCAATACAGGATTACTCATACTTGCTGCTAAATATATAGGATTACTCCGACTGTTTGAGAAGAATGTCTGGCTAATTTGTCAAGTACTTTAATTTAAATGATGGTTCTACAAGCTTAAAAACTTAAGAATTAATAACGATTACCTTTTTTACATTAAAATTATGTTGGTAGTCGTAGACTGATCGTGTACTAGATTGACAACTATAAGAGGCGTCAATTATCTGCTGTGTGGAAAAGTCTTCAAAGTAGATGATGAAGTTGAAATGGATAGAATTGATCAAGTGTGGCATCACTTGATTCCTCTCATTAATGCCACAATTGATGCAAGTACTAGACAGTTTGTTTCATTCTACAAGGGACTCATCATTTGTGTCACGTCCATGAGTAATTAAGACTACGGCTTCAATCTCCTGTTGCTACACAAGTCTACAAAAAAAAAATAATTCAAAGCCGTTTTGATATTTTTGCGTTTTTATGTTTTTGGGTGTGCTGAATCCAAAAATGGCTTTCATTTTGTCATAGAACGTCACGTATTCTGACTTTGAGGGTATATATGTTTCAACATTTTGAAATAAAAGATAAAAGACAAAAAAAAATTGTTTTATTGATAATTGCGTAACATAACCCATTTTTCATCTGAAGTACATTCCTTATTGAGCAATAAATACATTTTTGTTACCCATTGCCACTTCTTTTGGTACATTTTCGCTTGTAGGAAGCATCTGGAAGGCCTCTCTGAAGAGTCCAACAATAGTCTGGCATCATTGAAAGGCTCCTTAATATCTTGGTGAAATCGTTCACCTTGCTCTTCACTCCCAACTTCTAAGTCTTGTGGAAAGTAGTCGACATGGGAATGAAGAAAATGTTCTTTTAGGTTCATTTCTGTATTCTGCATTGTCTCCTCATGTAAGTTCCTGCTTTTGAGCCTTGATCGAAGCAACTCAGCAGCGATTTTGGGAGGATTCAAGTCTTTTTTATCTCGCCCTTGGAAAACAATTTCGGACTGTATCATCTTCGAATTCAAAACTTAATTAGTCATCGGGGTCATGTGCAGCACCATATTCGTCAGAAAATGGAATCTCTTCCAAAGTAGCAGGTCCTTGGGCACTGGTATTTCGGTCCCATCAGAAATGGGACAACCAGCTGATTGCAGATTGGGGTATAAAATTGACTGCATCTGTTTTGAATTATATCTTTTCCATTACTCGATCAAAAGTAACAATCACCACTATGGTTCTTTTGCTGGCGTCATAGCTGACCATAGGAATCGCATGTCGGAAAGCTCTTTTCTTGCATTTAAACCACCTTCTAAGATCTTCAACACAGCGTTTGCAGAATTTATGAGTTGCCCAAACTTCATAATGATTTCCAAGTTTCAAGCCAAAATACGCGTAGTATATTTTCTTACATACGTAGATACAAATGAGTTGAAAATATTCGGACGTTTTCGTTGCAGATCTGTGGTATCTTTTGTGATTCAGACTTGAAACTATCTATAGTGTTACAGATTTGCCCCTAAAGGTTGTTGGAAGAAATGATGAGACTGTTGAGAACCGTCGTAGGCACGACCACAGAGCTCATCTAGAGTTGCATTGTCGATGTTCAGGACATCGAACTGCCTCGGTCACTCCCGTTTGAGATCGTTAGAGAAGAACAAGAGTAGCAACCACGTGTCGGCATAGTTCGTTCTTTGCAAATAAGGTTAGACATAAGCGATATTGACATTTGTTATATTTATTTTCAGTTTATAAATAAAGGATATTTATTGATTATTAAAAGTTATTGGAATTTATCCGTCGAAATCCATAATTCGTAACAATAGGATGAAGTTTCATCTATAGGAATCAACAGAAAATTTCTCCCAGATCAGAGAAATACGAAGAATTTGAGACCATTATTTTGATACTCCTAGATATCTTTTCCAAATTGCAACTATTTTCTTGTCTATTTTGGCAAATCTCATCATATGACTTTTTTACATACATGCCAATATGTTGATTTAATAGTAGGAAAAAAAAAGCCAAATGTGAAATTAATCAACAAAATGCTATAACGTTTATAGCTATATGAGCATATACGATGTGACAAGTACATGTGTTTTAGTTACAAATTTCAGTCTAATTCTAACATAGGTATGTACGAGTATATAAACTTCACATGTGATTGAGGACTCTTATGTTATTTTGAATACGTGTTGAATACTCATTCAAACACTCTCGTTTCGAATAAAAACACAATCAAGAGTAATCGAAGTCAATTTCAAATTCGATACAAGTCTTACAAGAATGGGTTTCTTGCATGTCTGAAAGCATTTCGTGTTTTGAAGAAAAATCGTTATACTCAAGAAACGTTGGTGGTCCAAATTACTGTTCTGTGTAAGAATTGTTTGCTGAATAATGCGAAATGATTCATGATTCTGAATTTTAAATTATGCTAATTAAATGACGGCTTGCTCTTCTCGTGTAATATATACAATTCGAATAATGCCAAGTTCAATAGTGCGAAAACAAACTTTTGTTCTCACGAATAATTTTCAATAATCACAATATTTTTAATTGTTAGCTAAATATTCGTAAAAATATAATGCAATAAAAATTTATGAATTTATGAACTTTGAATTGCAATAAAACAACGATGGATCTTTCGATTGACAAGAATTTTTTTTATTCGAAAGATAATCTTGTGGCATTACATTTTAAATATGATTTCTGGCATATGACCGCCACGGCTTGCTCGGATGTAGTCCAATCCGAACGTCCAATTTTCGATGACTTTTTCCAACATTTGTGTCCTTATATCGGCAATAACACGGCGAATATTGTCTTCCAAATGGTCAAGCGTTTGTGGCTTATCCGCATAGACCAATGACTCTACTTAGCCCCACAGAAAGTAGTCTAGCGGTGTTAAATCACAAGATCGTGGAGGCCAATTCACAGGTCTAAAACGTGAAATTAGGCGGTCACCAAACGTGTCTTTCAATAAATCGATTGTGGCACGAGCTGTGTGACATGTTGAGCCGTCTTGTTGAAACCACAGCTCCTGGACATCATGGTTGTTCAATTCAGGAATGAAAAAAGTAGTATTCATGGCTCTATACCGATCATCATTGACTCAAACGTTCTGGCCATCATCGTTTTTGGAGAAGTAAGAACTAATGATTCCACCAGCCCATAAAGCGCACCAAACAGTCAGTTCTTCTGCATGTAACGGTGTTTTGACATACACTTGAGGATTATCTTCACTCCACATGCGGCAGTTTTGTTTTTTGACGTAGCCATTCAACCAGAAGTGCGCTTCTGGTTGAATGAAGCCAAACGATCATTGATGATCGTTTGGCTTCAATTCTTGCACGAGTTGGGTTTTGTAAGCACGCAAACCGAGATCCTTCCGCAAAATCTTCCATAAAGTGGATGGACACAGATCCAATTCCTGTGCTCGATGGAGGATGGACTCATTCAGGTCTTCCTCAATGCTACGCTCTACAGTAGCAATAGCCTCTTCTGTACGCACCGTAAGGCGTCTTTGGGGATGCGAGTTATCAATAAGAGTAAACGTGGTGCGAAAACGTTCCATGGTTAATCGAATTAACCGCTCTGATGGACGATTTTGTCGACGATAAAATGGACGTAGTGCGCGATACGTATTCCGCACAGAACCATTATTTTCGAAATAAAATTGCATTATTTGCAAGCGTTATCCGTTCAGGCGTGAGTCTATTCATGATGAATTGCCAAACCAAACTGAGAATAAATCACTTCTCAGCTGTTAAATCGGTCGCCATCTTCAACAGTAATGCCAACTTAAAGTTCTATACCTCTAAAAAAAACACTCGTTAGTTTGAGTTTGGTTTGCCAGTTTATTGTTGATTGAATGTCTCACGTCGTTGCAAACTTTTCAATATCGTCTGGAATTTATTGGGAAAATAATTGTTCATTTTCGAATTTATCGAATCTTGTGTTTATTTTAATTCCATTTTAACCTTGTGATACTGCTCATTATCGTCCATCACATCGATCAATTCGAGAAATTCTAGGTCTTTTTCAGAATACGCTCATACTAAAAAATAAAAAGCCCCAAGTAACAGTTGTTCAGTCCACAACAAATAAGCTGTAATTGCTGTGCAGTGTAGTGTTGAAGATAGTCAAAAAATTGTTGTGTACAACAAGTCAACTTCGTTGATTCGCTTTGTGCAAACGTAAACGTGGTTTTACGTGGTTTTAACAGTCAAGTTGTAGAGGAGTTGAAGCTAGGAATTCATTGCTATCGTAGTGTATTGGGTGCATGGACTAAAGCAAACATTGCGATTGATCATTGTACAATTTGGATTGAGTGGTTATGTCAAGAAACAGAAAAGTTTGCATCTAGAGCAATAACAATTCACAGGCCATTTTCAGGCCACAGGCTATTATTGTCAGAACACCATTACATCAAAAAAAAACTCAGTGAGATAAGCTTTGTGGTTATTTGTGAATCACGATCCATATGTTTACAGTCAGTGGGAATAGGGTAGATATTTGATAACAATTTTTTCAAAGTTTATTGTTTGTATTTGTATTATTACTTAATGTTGTTTCAATATGCGACAACTAAAATGTGGTTTCAACTGGGCGACGTTTTATGCCACACGATGATTTATAGAGAGAAACATTTGGATAAAGAATAATTCATGGAATATGGACTTTCAACAGCCATCACGTTCGTACGACTTGATGTCATCAGATTATTTTCTATGCGGACACATTAAGTCTCATGCCTAACATAAACCATTGAGAATTTGGAAGCCAAACTATACAGTAGCGATAGACACCTATACGGAATAATATTTACTCAGAAATTCTAGAAAATTACCTACCAATTGAATAAAATTTTCATTTAATAAATGAAAAGGAATTCTGTATTTTGATCTCAATTTTGAATACTTCTCCAAACAAAACTACTGTATTATTCCAGGAGACATTTAATTTCATGATGAAAATGGAAATATTGATTGGAAAATTGCTACTGTCATAGTAGACTTTCGTTTACAAGTACTTTTAATGAGCCAGACGGTATGACTCAATGGAGATTCAATGGAAATTCCTCATCGCCACATAAATCGATCTTTGGTTGAGAAATGGCTGTTTCATTTGGTTACAGAGAAAATCTCGATTACTTCTCATTATTACCAAAACCCGAAAATTTATTTTCAATTTTTTTAAAAATGGAGAATATTTTATTGGCAATGCTCAACTTTCTAATATACTCGTAAAATGTTTCGTATGGTATATAACTTCATTTGGTAAGCTTTATATTATACAAGTTCAACTAGGAGATTAAGGTAAATTATTGCCAGTAAGCTAACGAAGCCGACATATCTGTCCAGGCCAACGTTGCTTCCACAACTCTTCATTATAAAGCGGTTAGAAATAATTTGAATCGCAAATCTTTTGGAGCAGCACCGTACTGCTGGTTACATAATGAAGTAAGTTACTCGCATATATTATCTACACTAGAGTCTAAATCTAAACTGATAAAGATTAATTCAAGGATTCCGTGGAAATATTTCAGGACTGAAATATGGAAAAATGAAAAATACCCTAATTTTTCATTCATAGTGGCGTGAAAATACCTTCAGAAACTGAATTATTCATAAGTTCGTTTACTCGAATAATTTTTTGAATTTCTTTTCAGATTTTGTTAGAAAAGAATTCGCGATATGAAAAATTCATTTCTAACTGCAGGACAATGCACATAAATTTACTGCTACTTTCAATTTAGCAGTTTTCGACCATCGCGCTTAGCGGACTATATTCCTGTCAGACTTTTATTCTTTGGTAATTTGGATAACCTGGGGATTGTGAAAAAGTTCTATAGATAAATTCAATGGCATACATTTCATGAAGTAGAACATCAAAGTAGGGCCACTTTGCATTCGAAGCTGCTACTCTACAATGAATATATAGCATTACCATTAGCTTACTTATGTCCTCTACTGTACCAAATTAATCACAAAACAACTACAGAAAATACC
Source organism: Henosepilachna vigintioctopunctata (assembly GCA_030704895.1). Taxonomy (NCBI): domain Eukaryota; kingdom Metazoa; phylum Arthropoda; class Insecta; order Coleoptera; family Coccinellidae; genus Henosepilachna; species Henosepilachna vigintioctopunctata. The sequence goes on along the minus strand of JARQZJ010000062.1, from coordinate 2,569,703 downwards.
AAAAGACTATAAGAGTCTCAAGATATAACTGCTCGCTCAACGAGTTTACATGTGCTTTTTATTTTGATATCATATCCTAATTGTTAACACAAAATGGGCCTAAAATTTGTGAATGGTGTATTCATTTGAGTCGAAAACTTATTTCTAGCACAACAGGCTGTTGATGCAGTGCAGCATAGTGTTGAAGATGATCTTTGTGCTCAACCATTCAACTTGTATTCATCCACTTTACACAAGAGTTCATGTGCTTAGGTACAATACGAGTAGGTATACAATTTGTACTCAAACTGAAGGCAGATTAATTCACTTTCTTGATAAAAAATTCCTTGTCAGTAAAAGCAAATTTTTATATTTTATTTCAATTTGAAGTTACCCAACCTTGAAAGAACAGCCATCATATACTTTATCTTTTTTTAATGTTGAACAGCCTTCATATTAAGTTTAAGAGGCGTTTTTCTGAATTGGTTACGTAGTTATCTTGAAGAAAGAACAATGGTGGTGAACTTAGGCGGGATTTTTTCTCAGAGACATGACTTTGCTCTTGGGGTGCCGCAAGGCTCTGTACTCGGACCTCTTCTATTCATATTGTTTATAAACGATCTGCCTGCGAAGTTGTCCCGATTTTTGATGACACTATTTGCCGATGATTCGTCGGTGGTTGTTTCTGGCAGTACCCCTGAAGAACTTCTGGAGGCATGTGAATGCATTGTGAGGGAGTTTGTAAATTGGTGTCGAATGAACAATGAGATGGTAAACGTTGACAAAACTGTATGTTTTTGTCTAAATGGCAATGGAATTAGTAACTTGGATGTTAAATATGGGGACAACACTATATCATCATCCCAATTAAAAAAGTTTCTTGGAATATATGTGAACAGAAATTTGAGATGGACATTACACATTGATGTTTTATGTAAAAATTAAGTCATTACTCATTAAATACAACTCATTTTTTGCAATCTCTAGAGTTGAGAACATCGTACCTAGCTAAACTGTGTTATGAATGTGTATTATAGTCATCTAAATTATAATATTCTGCTGTGGGACTGCTCTACAGGAATAAATAGGGTGTTTATTGCACAGAAGCGAATACTTCGATTAGTATTCAATATTCATCAACGAACGTCTTGTAAACCTATCTTCATCAATAATTACACACTCACCTTACCGTGTTTATATATTTATAAATGTTTGTTATATGTTGAAGAAAATGAAGATTGGTTTATTAAAATAAATAGTAATCATGAGTATTCAACAAGGAACAGTAATGTGCTACTGATTCCTATGCATAAAACATCAAAATTTGAGCACTCTCTCTTTTATAGAGTATTAAAATCTTCAACTATTTACCATCGAATTTCAAAGTACTGAAAGCTCGTTTCTTTGAGAGGAGAGCTTTTAACAAAGGCATACTATAGTGTGGCAGAGTACTTCGATGATTCGAATGTAGGCAATAGTGTATAAATCAATTTTTTGTATCATATGTTTGTATATTTTTTTACCACAAATAATAATAATAATATTTATTTGCATAAACAAAATACAATTTTATCATACAAAAAGGTAGGAGTTCCACTCCACCTGTTATAATTTGAAGGAAACATCTGTTACAAGAAACACAAGAAACAACAAGAAAATTACAATAATCATTGGTTCCCAAATAATATTCAATAGGTCAAAGAACTTGTTCATAATTTCTGGAGCACAATAATCAAAACAGCCATCAAACTTTGATGTGCGGTGCCTGGGAGTATCATAGTGCCCCCTGAACCTCGCATTCAAATGTCCTTCACCATGTGAAATTGTCTCAAATGTTTAATATTTCTGAGGTAATTTTTTTCTTTTCCTTTCAAATAAAGTTGTATATTATTGTGAATATAAATTGAACCAATATTTTTGTTTGAACCAATATTTTTGTTCTAGATCTGAATGGAAGATCAGACTCAAAACTGAATTCAGTGCTTTTGAGAATATTCTTCTTAGTTGGAATTATTGTGTCAATTGAATGAATGTAATTTTACAATCCGAAGAATGTTTCTCAATAAATTATATTTTATATTTATTTATGTACTTTATGTTTATCGCCTTAGGGCAATCATTTGAAAGATCGAAGTTGATCTGACGATAGTAGGGTGCACTTGCTACAAAAATACATAAAATGTGACATTCCGTTTATCACTTGATACATAATACTTTTTTTAATTGAGTGGACCTACAGTTTAACTAAGGTTTCGAACGGTCTTTTGACTTGTAATCAATGTATATTGCTCAGCAAATATCATTCATTAAACTACTTAAATCATAGACAAACACAAACACCCATGCCTTCAGCGGGCTCGAACCCGAGTTCTACCGCACTATAGAGAACCTGCATAAGAACTAGTAGCGCCTCTGTCGTTAACTTTGTAAGTTCATATGTGAGGACGAAGTGTTTATAAACATGCATTTTAATACTTATTCACGAATCATGTAATTTTTTATGAATTATTTCTTGGATATATATACGAATTCAATACATACGTATTTTACAATAACTTATTGTAATAATAAATATCGTTACAATAAATTTAATTAAGTGACTATGAGTGGGAAAATCGGTGAAAAGAAATCAAGATCTGGTGACACTGGATGTTGTGTTGTGTTACAATACTTATAGTAAAACTGAGCCTAGTATAAAATTTTATTCGTTTCCATCAAAGAGTTCATGGAATTTGGATTTTCGAGTTTTAATTGCGTGAGCTCCACTTGCTGATATTCTTATTGCACGTTCCGCAAACCATATCTGACTAAAAAATTTCATGAAGAATTCGTTTCAATGACACACTGCTAACATATATATTTAAACTATTATGGTAATTGTAGAAGTGACGGTATAAATTTAACCAATTTCGAGTGCATAGTATATCTACTAGCTACAGTATCAATTAATTCTCGAATTATAAAGTTTGCTGTTTTGCTTGATTATGTCGCTCTTGCAGATTTCAGCATACTACTTAGTGAACATATAATATTTATATTATCAAATTTAACTGGCTCATACTTTTTTTGATAAGCCTTCTTAGGAAATAACTTTTTTATTTTTCGTCCTTTCGAATAAAGTTCGCTATTTTTAGGCACTGAAGAAACATTCCACTGACACCGTTGACCAGTCTTAGACTCAGCATTCTCATAATTAATAAAATTAATTACAGCTGCAATATGTTTACAGCTTTTGCCCAAACCAGCTGGACAATTGCATCGCCGATCTGTGACACTTCTGTTGACATCTATCTAAATATTAAAATATAACCTTATTATTTAATTTTCAAATGATATGCATAATTATAAGAATAATAACAAATTATTAAATCTTACTTCAAGTGTTACATAAAAATGTTGTTTAATACTAGTGTGACGTATAACTTGAGCTTTTATCAAACAAGTATCTCCAGTCTTCCATTCTTCAATATTTTTTACATGGTTACTTAGGAATAAATTTTCACCTTTTTTATCTGTCGACTGCCGGAGATCCGGGACATTTATTTTTTGGAATACACTTTTTATTATTACTATGTTAGACATTTTTAATCTTAATAAATAATTTATTATTTCTGTAGTGACAAGTATAAGATTCAATTTCGCTCACATAATAAATGTTAAAGTTGGCCACCATGAGCGCTAGTGTCTAATAATCAAAGTCACGCAGGTTCTCTATAGTCGGGTGTTCTACCGATCAAGCTACGGAGACCGGCATACATAATACTTATTAGAAACATCAAAATAATGCTTCAATCTACAAGGATGTCCACACTTAATTGAAGAAGCCAACTAATTACATAATAAATTTTACAATCCGTTCACGCAATGAAGAATTGTGGTTACCGACCCTAAAAACTTGAAAAAGGAAACCATACTTCTGAGAATTAAACGAAACCCTTTTGTTTCGAATTCGCACTGTAGGGCCTTAGATACGTTACAATAGCATCTAAGCTGCTTTATATTCTGTGCAAGCAATTCAGTGTTGGAATGAGAAATAAACGGACAGGGATGAGCAAAAAGAGCAAAGATTACGCTGAAAGTCGTATTCAGTTTCCGTAATCTAGGTAAAAAGCTAGAATTTCATTAATTCCTTATAATCCCGCTGAATAACAATGAGAAATTAATAATAATTCTCACATTCACCTAAGATAATTTATATTCCTTGAAGATGAAGATATTTGGCATATCTAAGAGTCTTATAAGGTGATTGATTCTTCTCGGTATTCAGGTACATGGTTAGTAGTGATCGATTTATATCTACGAGGGGCAGCTCAAAAATTTCTCGCTGGTTAGTGAAAAAGTGTGTTTTCAAAATGAAAAATCATTTTATTTCCCATACTTATTGAAATGTATGTAAATGAAATACTTGTCATGAATTCCAAGTGATCTTTTATCACTTGGTGAAAGGTTAAGTTAAATGATAAATTGAAAATAATACACTTGGCTGAAGTTTCTCTCATTATATTAACAACTGTACATACTCGTATGTCTCGGATGGTTACCCTATTATCAATAGAAATAACAATATCAACTCAAACATGTTGAAGAAATATGTTAATAACCACTCGAAACATATGTACAGTTGATAATATACTGCGTGAAACCTGAACCAAGTGTTTAATTTTAAATACATTGAAGAAATGAGATTAATTTCTGATGAACATGCAACATCTCGAAGTGTTTTTGGAAAGTCTAAATATACATATACTTCGGAATGTGATTGAAGTATAATATAGAATTCATTTCTAGAAGAAATATAATATATAATATATATATATATATATATATATATATATATATATATATATATATATATATATAAATACTAGAACATTCATTTGAAAAATTGAAATTAATCAAGAGAATGTTATAGCAGAGCTAGATATGTGAATGTGTACGATGTGATGTCTCCATTATCCTTCAAGGGATAAATGTTAGAGAAATATTGAAATCGATGCCACACCTGATGGAAGTGCGAGACATATATGTTTCGTTCTGCAAGGAACTCGTCAGTCGCACCACGTCCATCGAAGTGAGGCAACGATTTCAACCTCCAAGCATCTTCTTGTGACTTCAAGTGGAAGATCGTAGAGTAATGAATACTCTACAATTCCATCTATATTTATATTCGATGGACGTGGTGCGACTGACGAGTTCCTTGCAGAACGAAACATATATGTCTCGCACTTCCATCAGGTGTGGCATCGATTTCAATATTTCTCTAACATTTATCCCTTGAAGGATAATGGAGACATCACATCGTACACATTCACATATCTAGCTCTGCTATAACATTCTCTTGATTAATTTCAATTTTTCAAATGAATGTTCTAGTGTTCATTTTCTTAAATATTTCATTCAGTGCCATAAGCACAAAAAATTTCATTTCCTTATATATATATATATATATATATATATATATATATATATATACAATATTGCAGCAAGTTTGTATTTAGCACATAAAAGTAGGGCAGCAATCAAAACACAATGATTCTCTGGGGAGAGCTTCTGGTTCCTTTATTTCTACTTCAGCTATCAGTGCAATTTACAATGTCGTCTTGTAGTAGAATTCTACTACAAAACTTGTAGTAGAATTGCAGTTATAGAAATATTCGGCGATTATAAAAAGCAATAGAGATGACTGGAAAAAAATATTTGCTGTAATTTTTGATTCAAAATACTTGAAATGAGCGAGTGAAATTTGTATCATTTCCGCATATTTTCGAGAGATAAAGAAAGTAAGAGATGCAACTATGTGGTTCTTTTATTCTTACTCCGATTAATGGAAATTATGTTCAGTGGAAAACTTGAACGAAAATACATCGTATAATGAAGTAAAATTATAATGTATATTGTATCATTCAAAACATATTTCAGAAATAATTCTGTGGAAGAATTCGTTTTGTCGCTATTAATTCCAAAATAAAGTACCTGCCAACTTTTCATTTACCTGTAATATCCAAGGAATTTACATTGAAAATTCAATCAATGGTGCGTTATCAATGTTGTATCAAATTGGCTGACAATATTACAGATTAGACAACCATCTTGTCATCGACAATCATCAAGATGCTGTACAACCTTGATGATGGCATTCTCATTGTGCTGTCACTTTAAGTAGAGAAACCATTCATCTTTTTATATGTCATTTATCAAAAGTTCCATGTGCTTATGACGATACCATAGTCTTTGACGTACAGAACGATATCTGGAAAATTATCTAGTATTATGTATATTTGGAGATAAGTTTGATTACCTAATTCGTATTTTCCATTCAAGTCCCCCGTAAGTTCCCGGTATGAATATTCTTCTGAATTTTGGCGTGAATAATGTTTGATATATGATTGGAAATATAGGAAATTCTTATGATGGTTGAGAGAGAAATAGATATTAATTATGTGAAACATGTCTGAAATTCTTGGATTTTATAAAGCCTTGACGGAGTCTTAAAATAGTTATAAAAAGTCAATACCACTAAAGTTTGGGTTTCACTAAATATATTGAAAACTCAACATATGTTTCGGGTGGTTAACCCATTATCAAGAGTATACAATCTTACTGGTAACACTGTATACTCTTGATAATGGGTTAACCGCCCGAAACATATAATAAATAGTTATAATAGTCAATAACAATAAATTAAATTAACACACTTGCCTTAAGTTTCACTAAATATATTAAAAACTCAACATATGTTTTGGGTGCTTAACCCATTATCAAGAGTATATAATCTTACTGGTAACACTGTATACTCTGGATAATAGGTTAACCACCCGAAACATATGTAGAGTTTTTAATATATTAAGTAAAACTTAAGCCCAGTGTATTAATTTTAATTTATTGTTTTCAACATAATATTTCGCCAAGAGAAAAGCGAAACCTCCGTGTCAGTTGGGGACCGTTCAATTATTACGTAAGCACTATTGGGGGTCGGGGGGTCTTTGCTTTGCTTATTTTTGATGACATTGGGGGTAGGGGGTCTAGATGATGATTACGTCATCAGATGTTATTTACTTTTTTACACATATGGCAACCCTCACCTTGCTTTTGCTTGAAAACTTAAACGCATTTTCCGGGATTTCCTCAAATAATTCATATGTTTTAATTACCTTGAGTAATAAGTGAACACGCACAATGACAGGAAAGTTAGACCCGTAAGAGTCGATGGTCGTCGTGCTGATGAACTGATGTGCATTATTCAAAATTTAGAGCACGATGATGTTGAATGACTCCATGAAAATGACGTAGACATTCCAAAATTGGATGAAAGTGAGCAGACTCACAACGCTGAGCAGTTAACATCCAATGTCATCGAAAAAAGAATCATGGATTCGGGTATCATGGTCTGAGGACTGTTAATTTCAATAAATATGTGTAAACAATTTTAAGTAAGTTTTTATGTTCGTAATATTACTTAATATTATAATATTTTTGTACCTTACTCTATGTTGAATACCGCATCAGTAAAATCTAATCTCTATAAAAAACCATTTCATTATCTTTAGAATTATAACTTCTGCTCATAAATCATCAAAAAATCAATATATAAATTAAAAAATGTTTACGTAAGCATGGGAGGGAGGGGGTAAGCAGTTTGCTTACTTTTGCTGACAAGGGGGAGGGGGGGTAAATAATTGTAATAAATCTGCTTACGTAATACTTGAATGGCCCCTTATGTCAATTAGCTTCTATAATTTTCACAATTTTGCAATCTTTGCATAATACTTACTTGATAGATTGAATTTAGAAATGTTTCGAATTATCATAAATAATTTTACACAAATATAATACACCATTATGAAGTGTTGAATACAACTGAGAGATTTTTCTCGAAATTCAGGTTAATTGTTGCAATATCGGTCTAAAAATCAATGCCAAGTTTAGAATTTTCTATCTGAACTGATATTTGAAATATCCTACTTCGCGTCATCATGATGTAGAAAAGCAAAATAAGATCCATTTCATGAATCAGTTTATATTATTTTTTATAATGAAAAATACAAAATTTGTCTACCATAATAAAATGTTCACAATAATTTGTTTATCTTGGAAAATTTATGGATTGCATAATAGGAGATATTGCGCTATCACAATAGTCATGAAATTGTGCATAAATTAGAAAATAACACTCATTTATTGTTCATTACTCTCTGTAAATTGAAATGATAAGGGGGATTTTTCGAACATAAATATTGTATAAAATTAAACGAGATCATCGTCACGGACCGCTTATGCGGAAACTAGTTATCTGCGATGCAGTAAATTATTATGCTTCGTTGCCAACAAATTCATAAATTTCTATCAGCATTTCCTTCAGTAGGAAAAACTCGATAAGAATTTTCCAGCGAATAGTTGAAAATAGGCGGTGCTTCGTCACTAACGTCGCATTTTCTAGTTAATGGGTTTTGGGACAACAAGAATGTAACACAATTTTATTCTGTTGATTTCTCGAAAATCTTAAGAATCTGAAATGTTTCTTTACTTTTCATCAAACTTCTTACTTGCGTTCTGTCAAACTTTCTTTAGCTATAAGGACTGCGTGTTAACTTATCCTGAATTGAGAAGCGATCGAGAATTGCGAACATATTGAGAATTGAAATCTGATCGAGAACCGAGAACCCATCGAGAATAATTGAAAACCGATCGAGAAGAATTGAAACCTTATCGAGAAGAATTGAGAACTAATCGATAATTGAAATCTTTCGATAATTATGAACGGATCGAGAATTAAGAACCGATCTAGAATCGAGAACCTATCTAGAAGAATTGAAAACCGATTTAGAATCGAGAACCTATCTAGAAGAATTGAAAACCGATCGAGAAGATTTGAGAACCGAACGAGATTGAAAACCAATCGAGAATCGAGAACCTATCTAGAAGAATTGAAAACCGATCGAGAAGATTTGAGAACCGAACGAGATTGAAAACCAATCGAGAATCGAGATCCTATCTAGAAGAATTGAAAACCGGTCGAGAATAATTGAGAACCGAACGAGATTGAAAGCCGATCGAGAATCGAGATCCATCGGAAAGAATTGAAAACCGACCAAGAATCTAGAACCCATCGAGAAGAATTGAGAACCGATCTTGAAAAATTGAGAATCAATCGAGAATTAATAACCGATAGAAAATTGTGAACGTATCGAGAATTGAGAACCAACTGATCGAGCATAGAGAATCGATTCAGAATTGAGAATCGACCGAGAAAAATTGAGAACCTATCGAATTTTGGGAATCGATCGAGAAGAATTGAGAACCAATCGAGATTCAAGAGCCGATTCAAAAATGTTGAACTTTCAAGAATTGTGCACGGATCTTGAATTGAGAACTGAGTACAAAATAGCAACTCAGTCGGAGAATCGGGTAGTAATTAAAATTCCAATGAGAATCTTGAATTACAAAATTAGGCGTATATTGGAAACTGTGTGTGAATTAAGAGATTCGAGTTGAAATTGAGAACTGAGCAACGGAATGACGGGAACTAAGTCAGAATCGGAAACCGAATCAAATAACTAAACAAGAATTGAGAACCAAAGAATCGAAACAGAGTGGTAATTTATAACTGAACTATTAGGATGAAGAATATGCAAAAGGTCAAATCATACTTTTTGACTTTCTGTTAATTCTTGCACGAAACATTTTGTCATTGATATCAAAATTCTCAGTTTTCAACTCACGTTTATCAATTGATAAACTGAAGTTACAACTTCAGTTTATTCAACTCTTGATTATAAATAGCTGCCCGAAACTTATGTCCAGTGCATCAAGCATTTTTGCTGAATCTATCCTTGAGTTTTCAATTTTGCGAGATACCTACTTACGTTTTCGTTTTTTATGAAAATAAGAAGTTTTCTTTAAAAAACTAAGGCATTTTGTTGAACTGAATATCAACCATGAAATGTATTCAAATTTTCAATGTGTGATTAAAGTTTTATATTTTACTACCATCCATATGAGAAAAAAAAATGAATCAAAATATTGGGAATGGATAAACTCAAAAATTCCGGTAAACTCGAAAAGAATAAAGAATCTATCTATTTTAGACCTAAACTTCTCAAAATGTCCTTGAACGAATTTTTCAATTGTTGCCATTGGTATTGCTTTCATCCTCCAGCAATAATTGCTTCATTTATATATGTAGGTATAATCTTTTGCGAAAGGGAGAGGAAATGAAGAAATAAATTTGAATGAAATTTAAGAAATTGACAAAATATCATCAAAATGGACGGCTTAAAGTTCGACAAGAGTTGTTTATTGATAACTAATACGGTATTACTTTTCTAGATCTGCTTTTTAGTTGAATTTATTCGTTTATTTATTCACGAAAAGATCCGTCAACACTACGGATTCTTACAATCAGAAAAAATGGTTTCAGAAGCCATGTATATTATCACGTTTTGTTTTGGCGCTAATTGGCCTTGTCTTTGGAACACATGTTCCCCTTTTCGATTCTAAGAATAAATCGAACACAACCACATTCAGCAAAGCTTTTAACTTTTATTTTGTGTTCCCATTCTTTCTACTGAAAGCTAAGCAGCAATGACGTCTTTTATCTTTTCGCCAAACATAATGCTTCGAAGTAAACAAATGTAAAAACCAGATGAAAGATATATCACTTCGCAAAAATATTCTTCGTGACCTTGGTAGGGAAGACGAGACTGATACTTAAAACAGAGACTCCTTCACTGCTGGGAATTAGCATAACCATATGTGGTTAACCTTTGTGAGGGGTTAGTTAAAATTAGATGCTGAGTCAAATTATAAAAAAGCATATTTTCAACAAAATATAGTGTACGGAACAGTTAACTATATCTATTACCTCTTCATTCAAAATCAGCAAAAAAATTTGATCACGAAAACTTTTTATAAGAAGAAACATTATTTGAGGAATGTCAGTAATTTTAAATCTAATAAAGAATAATAATAAAATAAAATAGATGAATAAATAAATATAGAAAACAATTCCAATACTTGTGAATGTGAGTTACATATCGATTTTTTCAAAATATTTGAATGAAAGCTTCATTATAAATTAGAATTAAAACTTTTGTCTCAATTTTCACTGAGTATATTGAAAACTCTACATATGTTTCGGGTGATTAGCCCATTATCAAAAGTTAAAACAATATTAACTAATTTGAGTTAATATTGTTATTACTCTTGACATTGAGCTAACCACCCGAAACAAATGTAGAGGTGTTAATGTAGCCAGTGAAACTTAAGCTAAGTGTTTCAATTTTAATTTTCGATTTAACATAATTTTTCATCGAGTTATAACTATAATTTATATCCTTAATTTGAAATAACGGAAATAAGTATACACTCACATTGATTTTGAATCCTTTATAGCATTCAAATGAAATTTTTCCACCAAGTTTTCGATTCAAATATTATGATGAAAAAATTCGATTCAAAAAAGTATATTTACAACAGAATTTGCTCTTTGGATACTAAATATATTGATTTCAACAGTTTTACTGACATTAAAGTACTAAAAAAAACTTCTATTAATGAATATTAACGTCAGTATAAGCTGAAAATTTATTTTTGAAAATAAATATCATTCTATATGTGCACATAAAACAAATGAGAATTTTTATTTCATTGAAATCAGAGTAACCGAGAACGTACCTACTTGAAACAACTTGAAAAATTAAAAAGAACAGTCTAATAAGAAGCATCTATTTACAATAATATATCTGTAAATATTATTCACCGTCATATTCAATTTAAAACCACCCACATATATATTTATTCACAAATTTATTCTATATGAATACATATATGTGTTCATTTAAACTGTATCTACCTAAGTTCTAGAATGGAGGTTTTGCTGATTCGAAAATATTTGAAAAATTATATAGTGAATAGTCAGATTGTGTGGTTGATTAGTATGAGTTTTCACTGTGATGTTAGATTCTTATGTATACAGAAGTTATTGCCTCTGTAGTTTTAACTTGGGAGGCAATTGCAAGCCAATTACATGTTCTCAATTTTGATGTGATCACTTAGTATAACAGTTCACAAGTGGTTTAAAAAGAATAAACGGAAAATGAGAGTAGAAATTTGAAGTAGTCTTCGATGCCCAAAATAACTGAGAAAAGTGGAAACCAGAAATTGGTTTTTTCATTTTTTGAAAATATAATTAAAATTGGCTTCGACACACTGCCACACTATGTCTGGTACCGTTAATCAAATCAATTTTAACCAGAATACTAATAGAAATATTTATCTACAATTATAAAATACGGATAATACAAATACCTACAATAAACAAATCAAGTAGGCAAGTACTGAAACAACAATTTCCAATCCTTCAATTTAACTATTCTTCTACTTATAGCACTCTCCAAGCGTTATCTGTATTCTCAAAAATAATGATTGTTTCTTCAAATGCGGTTGGAAAAATCCAAGAAAAATTTAATTCATGTTACTCTTCAAGGTTTTAATCCACTCTGTTGCTCAAAGTTTTCAGTATTATATTTATTCTCTAACGCACCAATTAGAGTTAACTTTCAAAAATCTAGTAGTTACATCCATCTCCTATGTTAAAAATATACACATGAACTTTCAAGATACAGTGAGTGTTCTCAAAAAATTTAAGCTCAATATAAAGTACTTACTGGACTCAATATATAATTATAAGGTATAAGACATATCAGCGAAGGCGGCTTTGCCCTGACAAAGTACAGTACGACTTGTAAATGACTGCCGTTAAGCTAAAACATGACTTCTAATAATTCAAATGATGTGGATTTGCGAGTTATAGGCTGAACAATCGTTCCGGGAAATGTGTTGTAGGTGGAAGGTAATGAATTTATTGAAACTGCCAAGCCATAGAATATGACGTACGATTAGAGTAATACCACTTCGAACTGGATCTATATAATGGTCATTTATCAGAGAATTTTTCGCACTAGATAAACGTATTTATCATTGTAGAAATGTCCATATCGTCTCTATGTAATATTGTTATGTCCAATATGTCAATAAATCAGCATATAATTGTTCCTCATGGAAATAATGGTCTGTTCTGAAACAATACAAGAAAGATACTTCCCTACCTCCTACGCAATAGAAAAATTTTCAATAGTTCATTACTAATCGAAAAAATGATGAAAATAATATAGGGATAAATTTACAATGTGAAACAAACGGAGTTTCTTATGCCGAAGTTGGTACATACGTCGACCTCACATAAGCCCAAGAAATATTTTTCAATAGATATAGAAGATATTTTTCGAATATATCATATTATTAGTTGCTGCAATTAGTAGCAGCCGTTGACACGTGTTTCGAACTTATTGGCTCTCCTCAGAACGGCGTAGCCAAGTTCAGGTTGTACGAAGCTGGAGATGAAAAAACAAGAAGGAACAGACACTCCACTGAAGGAAGTCGACACATTTTAGGCTACTGCATTTTTACTCTCCGGGTTGGGAGATTTGAAAAAACAACTTCGCCCGTGAGGCGACTATTTATACTTCAAGCCAAGAAATTATACAATATATAAATAATGTTCAACGCGGTGGAAAAATTCAATCAAAACAAGACACCGTCGGCATATCCCGCAATTAGTAGCAGCCGTTGACAAGTGTTTAGAGCTTATTGGATCTCCTCAGAACGGCGTAGCCAAGTTTAATTTGTACGAATCTGGAGATGAATAAAGAAGAAAGAACAGACACTCCACTGAAGGAAGTCAACACATTTTAGGCTAACTACTGCGTTTTTACTTATATAAAAATACTGTTATTGCTGAAAATATTATGGACATTTCAATGTATATAAATGTATATAAAATATTATGGACTATCCAAAGTGGGGTTCAACAAATTTATCATAGCATATTAATTGCTTTTTCCCGAAATCTTAAAATTTTCAGATGTCTGTCGAAATAATATTCGACAAGTTCAGAAATAAAAATTATGTGGGGGCCAAATAATCGTTCTGTTGAAATATCAGATCGATATAACTTCGCGCAATTTGGAAATGCCATTTTTTTCATTTATATATTCAAATCAGTCTGCTACTTTTTCTTACTTATTTTTGAAGGCAAAAACTGTTGTTTAATTTTATTTTAACCCAATTTTTATTATTATCAATTAAATAAAACACCTATAAAGGAAGTTTTGATAAAATTACTCCGTTGTTACGCCAATGGACCAAGTTTGAAACTAGAATTCGGAGAAGTCTTCAAAAAGCACGTTCGTATTTTTCGTGAGGTAGGTAAAGGAATGAGATAAAGAACAAATATATGTCATGTCCCATAGGAGAAATTGTGTGGAATGTCTAAACTGACGTAACGTATATTTACAATTTTGCACATGAAATACGAATACCTCAGAAAGTCACAAATTATGGGCGTAGACATATTACTCGGCCCTTTTCAGGTTTTCAGCGTAAGGTAGGCTATACTCGTAGAAGATGAAGAATGAATTTGATATTGTTTGTTAACTTCATCAGTTTCTTTCCACCGACTTATACGAAGGAAGAATATATATATATATATATATATATATATATATATATATATATATATATATATATATATATATATATATATATATATATATTTTTATAATGTACTTATTGCCTGTTTAAGATAGTTTATTTTGAATGTTTTTAGCAATAACAGGCTTCTTTTAATATGAAAAACTTTATTCTCGTTGACGTTTCTTTGTATATCACAACTTTGTCAAAACTAATCAATATATATATATATATATATATATATATATATATATATATATATATATATATATATATATATATATATATATATATATATATTATTATTATTATTATTATTATTACGATTGTTTCCCATGAGGAGGGCGACTGAACTTGAATTCGCAATTATTAGGACTTTTGCTTCATCTTTTTTGCCTCCCAAAAACGCTTCATCCTCTCTGAATGCTCTTTCTTCCGTTCATCTGTCCATTTTACTCCAGGTTGACGATTTGACTTTTGCTCAAACTTCACATGTGCGATTTTATAGCGACATTCAGTGCGATCTTCGATATTTTTTATATTAATCTGTTGTATATCCTTTTGGATCTCTTTTAGCCACTCTGTTCCGCATTTACTATTCATAATTATATCGAGTAGATTCTTCGGTATTCTGGACTATTTCATTCTGTAGACATGTGCATAGAATTTTGCTCGTCGTTTTCTGATTTCTTCCGTTATCGTATTTGTCTTTTGATACAGTTCACTCTGAGGTCTTTTCATCCAAATGCCGTTTCTATTGATGCCGTTTCTATTTTTGGCGCGTAAATCTTTCTGAGAATTTTTTCGTTTGCTCTGGAAGAATCGTTTTTATAATGCCTCAATTTGGAGCTCTCGAAATGCCCTTTTTGTTATATTGTTAAATTGTAGGCCCTTGAATGATCGTCATATAACACATTGTTTCATATATATATATATATATATATATATATATTCTTGAATGATCGTCAATAACCATTGTTTCAGATGCGTAGATTGCCTCTGGAAGAATCGTTGTGTTATAATGCCTCAATTTGGAGCCTCTCGAAATGCCCTTTTTGTTATAGTGAGCCCATGTTAAATTGTAGGCCCTTTGGAGCTTGGTAATTCTCTGTTCATTAGTTATTCGGTTCACATACACACACACACACATATATATATATATATATATATATATATATATATATATATATATATATATATATATATATATATATATATATATATATATATATATATATATATATATATATATATATATATATATATATATATATATATATATATCTTCTTTAATTTTTTACCTCCTGTTAGATATTTCAAGTTTTCATAATATTTTCACCAATAGCAGGTTAAGAAACCCTTTATATATCGAAGACGTAACATAGTGGAGTTGATTTTCTTAAACATTTAAACAATTTTAAACTATTCATAAAATTCAATTATTAAATAGTTTGGACAAACTCCAACTGAAATAAATAAAAATTATAAAAACTATATATGAATTTATATAAAGTGAAGTGGGGTGGATGTAATATGTAATGATTTAATGTTTCATAACTTTAACGAAACAACATATCCAGAGCAGCCATCTAACTTAAAATAGGATATACCTATATAGGCAAAGTACTACAATAAATTGAATATATTTTCTTGCCAATCGTATGTTTTTGAAGTGAAATTTATACTTTCAGAAATCAGTTTGGTCCAATGTTTGAAAACTTATTATGTATAATTGTAGGGCCAGTGCATGAATAACTAAGTTTAAAAATTTATGATGTCAATTTTTTTCTATTTAGATCATATTTATCCCGGAAAAAATAGTTTTGGACTCAAAACATTAGTTATACATTTGCTCATGGCAATGTCATGTGTTATAAATTTGCCCGGTTGATTCAGATACATCATGAGAGCATCTCAGGGTTATAATATTATTTCAGAATTTGTCAAGTGTTCATACCTCAACGAAAAATATCTGAAATACCAGAAAAATTAACAAAGCAGGTGAATTAAAAACAGTTAGAGGTGCTACAAAATCAAACATGAATTCCTGATCAAAGAAGAGTTTGTCAGGATGTTGCAGATTCCAATATAGATAAAAATAAATATGTTGACCTAACTGTAACTTCTAAATGTTGGATTCTGGTTAAATATTAGTCCAGAAAATTAAATGAACATTTAATCGAAATGATGACTCAGCCATGTGATTTTGGCAGGACAGTTCATTTTGAAAAAGTTGGCAGTATTTCTTTAAATAGTTAAGATTTTCAATTAATGCCTTCTCATGACCGACATTACAGGATATAGACTTAGATCGAAATTTCGTTTGACGGATTTAAATTTTTTCTCTATTGACGTAATTTAATTTTGTGAAGAGCCAAACGTTCTGTTGAGTATAAATATAAAAGATTTTCCTCATATAAATGCGAGTATGTTATGAAGAGGAATGTAAACGGTATAATCACATTTGCCTGAAACGTTGAGGTAAAAAATTCGTACTTAATATTTTTGGAAAAAGATAGCTGCAAAGATATCGATCTCGGAATCAATTAAAAACTGTATAAAGTTGATTGAATGTTCGCTGATCTCTTGGTGAAACATTGTTTAATATATTAAATAAAAAACAATTGGCTCAAATATAACTCTCAGGGAGCTGTCTACTCAAATGTTGTCAACGAGGACGAACCCATCATTTTCGAGAGTGAATATTAGGAGCGTTTCGAAAAATTCATCGATCTTGTTGAATGATAATAGGATACAATTGTTTCATCATTATTATGAATCATCAGTCCATATTTAATCTATCCATCAAAAATCAATGACTTTCAAAACGAACATAGGTCCTATACCAAATTGAGGGAATTTTTCCTAGTGAAATATTCACATAGGCTCCCTCTATCGGAGAAAAGACGTATAAACGATTCCTAGCGTTCAAGATTCCTACTCATGACAACAGTAGCGCGAGTGAAAGGCTTTGTAGATATTTCATGCAAACACTACAAAAAATTGTCAGCAATGTGTACGAATAATGAATTTTCAGGTTCAATTTCAAGGTTCAATGTATATAAAGTTACATATATATAATTTTTCTTCAACTCAAAACTAAAGTATTTGAAAAATTAGAAAAAACAAAAAGTAGAAATGGAAATACGTCGTAATTATTTGGTCTTAGGAAATTAAGGTCATAAATCTGTTCATAGTAGCAGCAATGAAAGCCAGTCTCTAAGATAGGTCAGTGATTTCACTCAATCATTCCAAATTACCATCCACTCCTTACCGACTTTGATATATAGGCGACGTTTTTGACATCGTGAATGGGGCGTAGCAATATTTTTATATAATTCATTGGGATCACAACCTCCGAAAAAATAACAATTAATTTTCATAAGACCATTGAAATCTGAAATGAAGTTAAGTTATAGTCCAAACCTTAACTATGTCAAACAATTTGAAGAATTACTACTAAAATAACTGCTTTATTTGATGAATCACTAGATGTTGTTCGTAGCTATTACAAGTTTCGTGCCATTGTGTGTTATTATCAACAGGATTTAGTAAAAACTTCGAGAAGTTTCTCTCGTCTGAAGTAATAGAGCACAACTTGATGAATTGCTAAAAGAGAACTGGAGCGGAAACATAATTTTCAAACCTTGATGTGATGAAACAAGGGTATGAAAGCAATAAAAAGGTTTGTATATAGATCTCCCTCTTTTTCTTCATAATACGTTCCCCTTTGTTATGAACGACTATAAGAATTTTTTATTTTGGTAGAAATACAAGTTTCTGAGATTCCAAGCCAATCTTACAGTTTGAAAAATGACTTTCCAGTTTCCGTTTTATAAATATTCTGAGACGGCTATGACGAACTTTTGCTTTCGTTTGGAAAATTGTGTAAAGAGTGGAAATTCAGATTGGCGAAAAGTTTTATTGAAGTTGAATATTTGATTTTCACTTCGAAATATAAAATTGAATTGCCACAATTGGATGCAAACCTTTTACGTCTCTTCGAAGCTACCTACTGGAGTCTCGCAATATTTCGTTCAAATTCATGATTTTCAAATTTATTTTTGCCTTGTGATTTTCAATAGTTTCTGAATTTCAGCTGAATTTATTGGAAAATGATTAATTGATCAAAAAAGGAATCAAACTCCTTAACCAATTCATCATGAATATAGAAAACTTGAAACCCTAGAAAAAATTGAAAAGAAATGTGACGAAAAATTTAAGAGGTACCATCAAGGAAGGCATGACAAACGATTTAATGATGATTCGCCCTTTTCATCAGAAAACAAGATGCTACGAGTATTATACATTCACAAAAACACCAACACTGTCACTATTTTCGTAATTTTGGCCCATCAGTATCATTTTCTTATGAATGTGTCCTAAAATTCTAGATCAGTGAGATAAAGACCAACCAAATTTTCCGAAGACAAACTTCTACTATAGTTTTCTCATAGTTGATAATGACCACAACATTTACCACTTGAATTCGTCAACATAATTGAAATCACTTACAATCATAATAAATGGACGAAAAACGGAACTTTATTATTCCTGAGACAATACAAGAAACGATATTTATTCAATAAGAAATACATATTTTCATTTTCTGAGAATCAAAAAGGGTAATATAAAACTTAATATAACTCATATATTTTTTCTTGATTCAAATGTGAATGTTTAATTATTTATTATATTAAATTAAAAACTTGGCTTAATGTTTCAGGATTATATTTAACAATAAGATTAAATAGTCAACATGTTTCGAGCCTGAGCTCATTTTCAATACTAAACAGGATTTTAATCTTACTGTAAAATATAAGCAAAGTGTTTAATTTAATTTAATATTTAATTATGTTTCACCAAGAGTTAAGCGAAATTCAATCTCAGTTTAATTATTTGCAAGGATTAGCAAGAATAAATTGACAGTGAAAATTCAAAAAAATCCCATATTTTTATAACAACACGATAAAAAACTCTCTCATTTAGTAGAAGAAGAAAATATATCACCGTTAAAGAAATTTTTTTAAGAAAATTATCTTCTTTCGTCATTTTCATCAAGACTTAATGAATAATATTGACGTTCTCAATGAAATAATTATAATATAAATTAATATATCTCAAACGCTCAAATCAATTTTTATTTCAATTAATGTAGGTCCTATGTTTTTATTGATGGAAATATATTCAATTCAGAAGCGTGCAATTTTATTTACAGTGAATCCGTTCTCAATTTCCATCAGATTCGAAAACAAAAAAGTAAATCCTATTGTCGCGTGCATAGATATGTATCTTATGTTCTCAGGACTAAGCTCCATGTTTAGTAAAGCTGAATAATATAATATATTTATGCGGTGAAATGGGTATAATAGCCTTATTATTGATTTTTTGTTAAGCATGGAAATGAATGGTTGCAGGTGAATGTAACTTAAATGCAAAGAGAAAATTATATAAAAATTCTTTTTTTATATAATTTTGTTCATAATTTATAACATCAATGAATAATTTTTTCGATTCCATAAGTATTATTGAAGAGTATCTACTCTACATTAATTTATCGATTTCGAAATATATTTGATTGGACTCTAATGGTTTCATTAAGAGAAAATTTGTAGGTTCAACTCACTGTCAAGATTAGAAATTTTTTTATGATACCTTTGATATATATATATATATATATATATATATATATATATATATATATATATATATATATATATATATATATATATATATATTATATATATATATTACGATTGTTCCCATGAGGAGAGCGAATGAACTTGAATTCGCAATTATTAGGACTTTTGCTTCATCTTTTTTGCCTCCCAAAATCGCTTAATCCTCTGTGAATGCTCTTTCTACCGTTCATTTGTCCTTTTTACTCCAGGTTGACGATTTGATTTTTGCTCAAACTTCACATGTGCGATTTTATAGCGACATTCAGTGGGATCTTCGAGATTTTTTATATTGATTTGTTGTAGATCTTTTTGACCTCTTTTAGACACTCTGTTCCGCATTTACTCTTCATAATTATATCGACTAGTTTCTTCGGTATTCTGGCCTGTTTCATTCTGTGGACATGTGCATAGAACTTTGCTCGCCGTTTTCAGATTTTCATATATATTTTTTTAATTTCAATAATTTTCGTCTTTTCATAAAAATGTCGTTTCTGTTGGGATTTGTTCTCATTGGCCCGTAAATCTTTCTAAGAATTTTTCTTTCTTGTTTTTCTATTTCTCTAATTCTCGAATGACCGTCAATAACCATTGTTTCAGATGCGTAAATTGCTTCTGGAAGAATCGTTGTTTTATAATTCCTCAATTTGGCGTCCCTCCAAATGCATTTCTTGTTATAGTAGGCCCATGTTAGTTTGTAGGCCTTTGGAGCTTTGATTGACTGACTTCATGGAAGACGCACATACGAAGACAATAGATGAAGTTTTAAATTACTTTTTTACCGTCAACTATGATCAAATTATATTATTCATTTATTCTTATTCCTTTCTGTTGGTTTGACTGAAAATTATGATTTCTTTTACTTTACTTACCATATCCTAGTTAAAATAGGTGTATGAAGTAGGGTGTTTTCCCTACTGAACCTCCCAGGTTGAACTACTTGAAAATGGTAATATGGTTAGGGCTAAATTAGCGTTGTAGGATAAAGAATAGCTTAATAATATACAAATTACAACAATAAATATGGCTGAAGGATTATTGGGTTATTTCAGTCAAAAACGGTTATTTTTGTAACGTTTGGAATTTTGTCATCGCCACACTCTTACATATATAGGTTGATTGATTTTTTAAGCGTAGTTTTTTTAAATAGAAAAAAACACTCAATTTGCATCATATATTCAAAATTTTTATTGAAATTGATAACTTGGACTTTGCCATTTACATTTTAAAGTTAACTTCATGTAAATGTTGTCCGCGGCTCCGTATCAAATGGTCCATTCAGAAGGTCCAATTTGACACATTCCCAATTGCTGAGAACGGCGACGAATTGACATTTCACGATCCTCATTATCACTGTACGCTAAGGCTGCATATTCTCTTCAGTACGCACTATTCGCATGCGAGACAATGGTTTAGTGTCCAACAAAGTGAACTTGGTGCGAATTTTGGTGATAACAGCACGAATTGTTGATTCACCAGGTCAAATATGGTCGTAACAAACGATACACATTTTTCACAGAGCACGAATTTTGATAATAAATTTCAACAATTTGCAATCGTTGCTGGATTATAAGTCTTTCCATGATGAAATGGCAGAGTATACTGAAACTTTTTCACTTTGACAGATGACGTTTGAATGTCATTACCAACCAGTGCCGCCAACCTGAAAAACTTAAATCTTAAAAAATCATCTGTTATAAGTGTAGTTGAAGTATATATTAACATTATCTAACCATAGCTTAAATAATTCCAGAATGGGGGTAATATAAACGATAAATTGATTATTCATGCGTAAATCACAATTTATTTCGATCGGACGTGCAAATTGTAGATAACTGCCACATAGCGACGTTTTTAGTGCTACTGCTAAAACATGCAGATCGCATTCAGGAACCAATGTAGTATATACTTGTCGCACGTTTTACATATGTATATGATTTATATCTCAGTTCCACTTATAATACACTGAATAAATGCATAGTTATTAATATTTATTATATTGCATTCCGAACAGTAAAAATATGTTGTTTATTTCACTCTCTGCAAATACGGCGACCGAATTTATGTTATTTATACCGCTGTTTATTGCTATTATATCGCTCTGTCATTGGATGAATTAAATCGAAAATGATTTTACGATATTACGTTATTCCTTTCCAATAAAATCTCAGATTGAGTGATTATTTGAAACGATCAGGATTTAAAGAAATGAGGTGAAGTTGAAATTGATTTATATTTACATATGGTACCATTGTATATATTTAAGTTTTTAAAAACTCATAGTGGGCTATGAACTAATGTTATGGTATTTTAGTGTATTATGTTGCGGTAAAGACCATATTAAAAAATCTGTGATCCTCATATTATTCTGTTATCCGTTTTACAGTATTTAAGGCGCATAATAATATTCTAATCTCCTTTTCTGTTTGTATATTTTGTGGACGCAGAACTCAAAATTAATATTCAATCGACATTTAATTCTCGATGCTTGTTTCAGGTTTGTTATATTTTAGAATTGAGTTTATATTGTATTTATTGAATAAATCCTTGTTTCAGTTTTAAACATTCATCGAGAAGCATTGACTTTTATATATAAAAAAAAATAACTGAATTATATATATATATATATATATATATATATATATATATATATATATATATATATATATATATATATATATATATATATATATATATATATATATATATATATATATATATATATATATATACACATATATAATAGATATACTCCAATCCAAATCATACTAAATTGTTCAGAACTAATGTCAGTTAAACATAGAACACTTTTGCTACAAATATATTCATATTTAAAATTAAAAACAAATTGTTTCCATATATAATAAAAAATGTAACATAATAATAACACATAAGGTGTTCAAGAGTAATTTAGCTAAGTTCGTTTTAAACATATAATTGTAAATTATATATTTTCAACCTAAATGTATATATGATTTTGTAATAGCTATTGCTAAATAAACTCAACAATTATAGCTATTATTATAAATTCAACAATTATTGGGAATATCTTGAACTCCGCTCACTCTTAATGGTTATGAAAACTTTGGATAGTCTCACATAATATTTAAAAGTCTAAAAAATGTCAATAATTTTTCATCCAAACATTTATTAGCCGTGCAAGTGATAGTACATAATCCTCCCTTTTATCATTTCTAAAGTGTGAATGTGGATTAAAACTATGAAGTGTTGAGTGTCTGAAATGTAGAAGGACAATACATGTTTTTTAAAAATATATATTACTGCTAGAATTGAACATTTGTAATGAGCTAAAGAAAAGATTAATTCATTTCTTTCTAAATCTTTATTCTGCCTGAAGCGGCAGAATGAAAATTCATCAATTTTTCTTCTTTTATTATTTTCAACGGACATATACTGGAAACTGACCGACTTAATATCTCAAGTCTCTTAAGGATCAATATATATTTTTTTTTTAAAACATTTAAGTTGAAATCGAACTTGAAAATTTTTTTCTCTAGAGGGTGTTTCTCTATTTTCATTTACTTCGTTCATTTACGGATTTTTTGGGTTATGAAATTGTTATGTTTGATTCATTTTAACGTAGCGTTAATTGGCTATTTCAGAAAAATGAATGGATTTGCACCTAGTTCACACAATATGAAAAATTTTTCGCATATGATAATGACATATGACTGATAGCAGTCATGGTAGAAAGATTTCAAAATTCCTTTCCTCTCTTAAAACCCGTTGAAACTAAATACTGTATAATGCATATTTACCAAGAGAAAACACTTCAACGAAACTTGACAAACACGAAAAGAACTCATCCTTCTAAATGACTGAGGTTTGCGTTTAAGGCTTCAGAACATTAACATTAACCTGGAAATAATAGAAGAAGACTTATTTCCTATACAGTCCACCTGAGAATGACAACAATAACAATGTTATCGGTGTATTCTTTTTCAATGCATCCGTGAAATTCCTCTAGGCTTGCATGAACTTCACTTCTCTTCCTACATTTCGTATGAGCCAGTGGCGTAGGTACTTCTCACAAAATTTTAATGAAATTAAAAACTTTTTGAAATAAATTCACGTTTCCATATTTTGACAATTTCCTAATTCCGACATAGTTAAGACACTATATAAGAAGTTATTTCGATATATTTGGAAATATTGTAGACAAAACACAACTTATAATAATAACGTAGACAAAACACAGCTTATTTTTATTGGTTCCTCCTCAATTAAAAAAAATTGTCCCTTATAAACAATGTTGTTCTAAACGGACAAGTAATTAAACCTGTAACTACAGTTAAAAATCTCGGTCTGTTAATGGATCAACAATTAACATTCGAAAAACATATAAAACTGCAATTAAAAACCTTAATCTTATAAACTTAGAACTCTTTCACCGCTCAAATATATCTTAGACAATAAATCAAAATTAACTCTGATAAACTCTTCAATTCTGTCACGTTGTGATTATGCTAATGCCGCATATTTTCCCTGTTTAACTGTACTACTCAAAAACGAATTACAACTTTTACAAAATACCTGCATACGTTTTTGCTAAAATATAAGACGTTTTGATCATATAAGTTATATATATAATTTCAATGAAATTCTAAAAATGGTTTTCGGGTTTCAATCACAATTTTATGTATTTATATATAAAATTTTATCAACATCTTGCCCCAAGAATCTCGTCGAAAAAATTGTTTTTAGAAATAAATTACATTCTCGAAATATTCGTGACAAAATGCGGATAAATATACCAAAACATAATACCGTGAAATTTCAGGCATCATTTTCGTACTTGGGCTCTAAATATTTCAACCAACTGAATAATGAATATAAAACGATGAAACTATTGCATTTCAAAACACAAATGAAAAATTCACTCTTAGATGAACAGAAAAAAAAAGGAAAGCAAATCATTCTTAGGAATAATATATTGCTTCTATGGGGTTAATAGTAGGACTGGCGAAAGCCAATATTAACCACCTTTTGAAATGGTTTCCGTTGCTTATATGCTTCTACCTGCTTGTTGTTAATATTCAAGGAAACACTTTAATGAGCTGCCGTTCATTAAAGTTGTATTATTATTATTATATAATGTTATTGTATTTTGAAATATAAATATCTCAAAAATTTTGTTTTCAAGATGACAAAAATAAAGAAAAATATATAAAAAATTTTGAAGAAAAAGATGAAAATTCTGTTTCTCGTAGTGAAATTCAAGTTTCTAGACAAATGTTCCAACAAAAGAACAATCCTGTATTCGAAAATTCGAAATGATTACAGTCCATGTGGATTTTTTGCGATTTGTATAAAAAATTAAATAATAGATACTTTTGAAAGGTATTTATTCTAAATTATCTTCTCTAAATGTTTAAAAAGAATATGCTACTAAAAAATTTACTTCTTTATAAAATAGGCCCAGGACAAGTAAATTCATCAGATAAAACGAATTTCTGAACGTAAAGAACGCTATGCTCCATCAAAAAAACGAGTAAATAAATACATTAGTATGGTATATCAAGAAACTTCGGGATAACACATAGGTATATGTGATGAAAATGAGTTTAATATGTAAAATCATCAAGAAAACAAACTAGAATACAAGTGTATTTAATAACCCAATCACTCTCAATGCACGGTTGATAACTATTCTAAAATGTTCCTTGAAATCGAGTTGAGTGTCCAAGTTTATTCCAAGATCATTAATGAGATTAGTACGCTCAAGCTTTGCACCACCAATTGAATATGGATACAATATTGGATCATTGTTTCTATGGAAGGTCATACATTTACATTTAACAAAATTGGCATTGAGCTAACGACTCGAAAGCCATCCCACTACAGTTAGCAAGTCGGATTGAAGATCAGCAGCATCACCAACTGATGATGATTTATAGATTTTCAAGCCATCGGCAAACAACAGAATTTTAGAATGCTCAACAACTAAAGTGATATAATTATTAAACAAAGAAAACAAAAAAGAACCGAGATTACTACCTAGTGGAACACCTGACGTAAACAGAACCGTCCTGGACTTGAGATTTGACATGGACCTGATATTTGGTGTCGATAGATTCAATTTTGTATTGTTACTCAAGTATAGTTACTAAACCAAATCAGTGTTATGTATATTATTGAAAAAGATGAGGTTTGTGTCAAAATACTGGTAGAATCAGTATTCTATTTGAATCTCAATTGTTAGGATCTTCGAATACTCTACTACCTCTGATGTCACGAGGTCGTAGATTATTCGTGGAATTCATGATTCAATTAGGAAACAATAGATTTTGTCGCATAATCGTTTGTTGAAACGGTAACATCACTACACCAGCCGTGCTAGACATAATATGTATAGTTATGACAAATGTGTGATGAATTTATTATTATTAACAGCTTTTGGATATTCTTCAGATTATGATTGCTTTCATAGTATGATACGCCATTGCCATTGGCAGATAGAAAGAAAGTTCCAGGAATCCTAGGATTCTACAATCAGCAATCCAATGCACGATCTAACACTGCCGGCGTTCTTTCAAGGGTCGTTAGTAGTGACCGTCGATTCAAGGCTTCCTTTCTCGTTATTTTTGTGGCGGTCATCTTCAATGAGCGCTCAGACCAGCTCAAATAACTGTGAAGCGGAATAATTGGTTTCATATTTTATGGAAATCATGCGACGGTGGTTACTGCAGATTTCATCGGCAGATAGTCTTTTGCGCAGTTGAGACGAATTGATCCTTGCTACTTTTCAGTCCTATTTTTGGAATTTTTCGCCTATTTTTATTATCTATTCGTATTTTATTTTTTTATTATTCATATAATTTTATTACTGCTATAAAATATAAAACTGCATTTGAATTCCCGCCTACCACTTGGTGAAACATGACACAACATTAAGAATTTTAATCAAACTCTTGTCTTATTGTTTCACAAATATATTGAATAATAAAATAATATTACAACGTTGAGTCGACATGTCTCGAACGGTCAGCTCATTTTGAAGACTGAATTATTGTCGACCCCCGACAATAGTTCAAATCCAAGTGGAATACCCTCATTCACGGTATTCAACTTGGAGTCATAAGAAGATGCTTGATGATTGAAATTGTTGGCCTCACTTCGATGGACGTGGTGCGACTGACAAGTTCCTTGCAAAACGAAACAGCTGTCTCGCGCTTTGATCAGGTGTGGCATCGATTTCAATATTTCTCTAACATTTATCCCTTGAAGAATAGTGAAGCCATCACATCGCTATCTCTAGTATAACATTATTTTGATTAATTTGAATTTTTTGAATGAATGTTCTGGTATTCATTTTCTTAAATATTCCATTCAGTGGCATTAGCACAAACACTTCATTTCCTTATATACATATATATATATATATATATATATATATATATATATATATATATATATATATATATATATATATATATATATATATATATATATATATATATATATATATATATATATATATATATATATATATATATATATATATATATATCACATTTATTTCTCTAACATTTTTATAAGAATAGTGAAGCCACATACACCTTCACATTGCTAGCTCTAGTATAACATTATTTTGATTAATTTGAATTTTTCGAATGGATGTTCTGGTATTCATTTTCTTGAATATTTCATTCAGTGGCATTAGCACAAACACTTCATTTTATATTATACATTATATATATATATATATATATATATATATATATATATATATATATATATATATATATATATATATATATGTATATATATATATATATATATATATATATATATATATATATATGTATAGCTATATGAAATAACATAAGTGTGAAGGTTTCTTGGGAATGAAGTGAGCACAGTTTAAAACATATTCTTGAAAAAGGCCTAGAGCCAAAACATATGTAGAATAAACAATTATTCCATCAATTCTGAACTGTGCTCATTCATTATAACAGCCAAGCAGTAATTGATATGAATCGAATTCTTGGCACAGTAAAAAAAATACTCGGTTTCAAAATTAAATTTAGAGTTGACCTTGACATATTATATATGATGTATGAATCTGGAAGGCTTTGAAATAAGCGAACATGAAGACTCACATCAATATGTAATGAAATTTATATAAATTAGGTTCCATGATGTTATGGTTGTAAGATATTTTTTTTGGAATAAAAACGTCTGGAAATTGAATTTGATTCGTGTTGCAGCTTCGTTTATTCAATGAAATACACAAGAATAGTAAATGGACCAAATTGAGAGGTGAAATTTAAGTTTTTGAAGATATACATGATTTTTTGTATAAATATTGACATCAACAAATATAACTGATAAGTATTCTCTTTTATATTTTGAATAAGCTTTTTTCTTATTATTTACACTTCGAAATATTTGAAACGAAATATCGAATTGAATTTTACTGTATTCTGTTTGAAAATTCATTTGTGGAGGAAATTGATGACGATTGTTCCTCCAGTTGCATATTTCATGATATTGTACATTTTTTGATTTTTCACTGATTATTTAAAGAGCACTAGATTATATAATTCAGTCAAGAAGTTAACACTGTTTCATTAAATTGATATCTAGAACCACTATTACAATTTTTTTACTAAGTTATTTTTTTGTGACAATTTTTTGAATATTGAATTGTTGACCATTTTTCAGTTTTTATTTTCACTCCAATCAAATTCAAGATTCGATTAAATTGGTCGACTCCAAAGTTAGATATTTGTTTTTTCTTCCTTCTTCAATTGTCCCAATTATGATATCAACTTCTACAAATCATTTGAACGCATCATTCACTCACAATGAATTCACTCATTATTTATACACAAATGCAGTATTTGTATACTACTTGTTTGAGGAAGCTTCTACCAAAGCAATACATTTTACTATACTGTTTCAAATCTGTATACGTTCAGTTCTCATTAAGAATAAGGAAGTGCCCCTTAGCATGGTTCATTACATGGGACCGAGCATCTTGCGACCAACATTCGTCTTAATCAACAATCAACTTCTAGTTCACGTTTGAAAATTAATGTTCTCATCAGTCTTGAATTTATACTTACAAAGGTGAACATTATATTCAGTTTCTGTTTCAGTGTGTGATTATATGAGAAACAAGAACGTTCTGGAGTTATTCACTAAAAGAATACTTCGATACAATAGATGTGTTGTACGTTTGACTGCTTGATGTATCTTTCAGAATATCAGAAGATTCTTGAAAAAAAAAACTTCAATTCTGATGTTTGAACTGGGTACTTAGTAAGACTCATCAAACATGATTCTCAATTGTATTTTCGTTATACGTTAATTCAATATGGACTCCAGCTCCTTTCGAGTTTATGTTATATGATATATTATACAAGAGAATAGTTTTCTTACACGCCTTGTTGCAAAAATTCAGGAATTCATTGAAAAGTGACTGAAAAAAAGTTCATATTTTGTGATCCCAATACCTAATTTTCTATGATAATTTCAACAAAGTGGAGTTTACTAATTGAGAAAATGAATTTCGTAATATGAAATAATCAAATTGATGTTTTGTAGGGAAATTCCAGTGGTATTTCCACTATTTGCCTTCTACCAGTGATGGATCTGGATATATGAAAAAAAGCTTTTTAGAACGAAATACTTACATATTATATTTTTCTTTCAATATGAGGCGAAATTGAATTCAAAATTTTATCACGAAAGAACCCTTAATGCAATTGAACCCAACGACCCCTTCCGTGTAGTATCCGACACTGATTTCCATCCCTATATATCGGCAGCATTGGATTACACAATTACAATAGAAATGCGTGACAACAAATTGCATTTTTTTTGTAGTATTTTCCAGAGAAAATGAATGCAGTTCTTGAAAAATCGAAATCCTTCGAGCCTAGAAATGAGAAACCCTACCGATAATCCAATCATACATCGCTGAGAAATATATCAAGAAACTCATGAACATCTTGTTATGGTTAAACAGAAATCCTTCATAGGGGTTTCTTTGGGGCTTGTTCAGTTTGTCCATCACTTTCACAATGACCATTGAAGTCTATAAAAAAATAATGTCATGAATAAAACTGGAAAAGTTGATGCTACCTGGAAATGATATTATATGGTGTTTTTCTTATCGAGTAGGTCGTCTGCTCTTTTCCCCACTGGAATCTACTCTGGCAGTAGTATTGTTGAGGGGCGAGCTCGGTGAAGTTATTGGGGGTTTTTCTGGATCAGCATCTGAGGTGGAATCTACACATCGAACGGCTGTGTCGGAAACTTAATTCAGTCACATATTCATTTTTTGTGTTGAGAACTCAAGTGCACTTCGAAGTTATGAAGCTGCTTTACTATTCTAATTTTGAATCACTTATATCATATGGCATAATCTTTTCATCAAAATGGGCTATAGAGACTCCTCTCGATGTCTTTTTAGGAAGAACCATTTTCTGGTCTATGGGCTGCATATTTTTCGGCTTCTTGTTTTCATTTTTCGGTATATACATTATTTCATCGAATACAGGAATAATAATTACTCTCGACATGTTCAGCCATATTTCTATTCAAGGCATAATAAAACAAGAAAAAGGGCCAAAGTATATGGCCATTAAACTGTTTAATCATCTTCCTCCCAACATGAGAAAAATTAACAACCCTATGGCTTACAGGAGAGGGGTCCATACACTGCTGCTGGAGTGTGAATTTTATAATGTAGAAGATAATGTTCATACAATACTGTCGTGGGTAGTGCCTTTTTTGTGATATGTTTGTTTTTGACTTGACCTGCTTCAATTTCTATCTTTGCTTTTGTATGAATAGATTGTTGAATTTGATAAATATTATTATTAATATGGCTTAGGACCGAAACATTGAAAAACATCGAAACCATTCTTGAACAGCAATAAATTACAACGTTCAATACACTATTGCAGGACGGAAATATTTCACTGTTATGTAGAATCAAAACTAACAATTGGTTTGAATTTAGCAACAACAAAGGATAAGCTGATAAGCATCTGCATGTTAATAGCAACTAACTGCATAACTGATAACCCCATTGCAAAAAAAACATTGCGCCATTAGTTTCTCGGATTAAACTCAAAACGAAAATGAAATCAACCATCGAATAAAAATCTAGAACATTCAAACTGAATCACTTAGTTTCTTAATTAATAGAGCATTAGTTTCATCATGATTCTATTTGCGGTATTCCTAATACTTCACTTTCAATCCTTCCGATATACTGGCTCTTTTATCACTGATACACTAAATGTTAGGTAAATAATTCATTAAGAAAAGTGGGCCTTAACATCTTTGATTTGATATCGACTAAAAATTCTTTTACAGCAAATGAAATTATTATGAGGGATTTCACCATAAATATTATACGTTAGGTAATTATTCAAAGGCAAGAATTTTAATTTTCAAATTATACATATGGTGCTGCAGTTGCTTATAATTTTAAGAGGTTGAACTGATCTTCAATCCCATTTATGAGAACACTCATAAAAATTCAATGTTTTTCATGTTATGACTCCTTAGACCAAATCAAATGTGTCCTCAGACCACCAGTTCTCCTCGGACTACTGGCTAAGAACTATATTTTCAAGATAAAAATACTGACACTCTTATCTCATATAAAAACAGTGATAGATTTCTATTGTTTTTCTATAAAAAGGGTTTTTAAAATTCACATCACAGTCCTTCAGACTCTAAATGAGCCTTTTTTGGAAACGATATTCTCTTTTGATTTCGCGAGTATTGGATATGTATACGTTATGAAAATTTATTTCTGTGAGACTTCTGCAAAAGTAATGAGCAGTTCTCTTAATATTAACGTCACGTTCAAACAATTCCGTTGGAGAAATTGAATGTCTATTCCCGTTTCTCGAATTACTTTTAGAAAGATGCTCTGGATATTTGAAGAACTCTCGTACAGACTGAATTAATGAAATGAAAGTAGTGTATCTCATTGCAGCAGAAATCACGTTATTATTATTCATTGCATAAACTCTGCAGTGCCATAAATATTTCGTGATATAAATTCAAGAGTTGTTCGAGATGGTATACTAAATGGACGCTTTTATATGGTGCAAACGTTTTGGATAATATGCAGTGAAAGGAAGAAAATTTCATTAACTTATTTAGTTTAGTGATTGCATAAAATCATGAATGAACTCTTCTTGAGAATGACAAATTTTGGAGCTGTTTTTGTAATTTAATACGTTTCACTCTAATACATCAAACAAGAGGTTGGATATCCACACTTTATATGGCTCAGATTGGATAATAATTTTCATGTTATTATCATCACGTTACATATTTTAAGCCTTACAGCTTTCACAGTTCTTCACCGGGCAACTTTCATTCATCCCACATATTATATATCCTAGAGGGATTAGCTCTGTCGGGACACTTTCCAAATCATCATGCCCGTGGCGGCGGCACCCATAGCGGCAATCTCTCATGAACACACTGTTTCACAATATATGCCGTTGAATTAAGGGAAGTGAATTGGATTGAAGTTGAAGGCAATAAGACTAGTTAGTTTCAAATCTGAGGTTTGCGTTATATCTAACGTGACCATACTTCTTGCTTTGGGCGGGACAAACCTGCTTTCAGTCATTCTGTGCCGGTGTCCCCAGCGAGGTCGATATAGTACCGCTTTTACAAAAGCCACACGATAGCTTGAGATGTAGTTTTCCTGAATTCTATTTCATTGAAAATTGAGAATTATGCGGTAGACAGCTTATTGGAACTCAATGTGGCGCCTACATAGTCCATACCGTGATCAAAACTGATGCTGGTTATGTTCCTGTTGACATAGAATGTATCATATCGAAAATAAACTCATTTTTTCACATCTAAGCATTCGTGTAGAAAGTTTGAAAAATATTTGTGATTCTACAGACACAGAGTACCTATCACAAACGGCTGGGCTACAGCTAAGAAGATTGCCTGCGTTGATTTGAGAGAGCTATAAAAATGTTTCATACAATTAAAAAAATCTTTTTCTGAGTGTGGACAATTGTCCTAATATTTCTAAGTAATTTTTCGAAAATCCCGGCTCAAATTTTTGCTTGAATTTGCTACACACACAAACAGTGATCTTTTATTAAGCTGCACTGCCACTACTAGTGATTAGTAAGTTGTGCTTACTGCAATACATAATTCGACTTTAGTGATTTGATCATTTTGTGTTATTCTATCTCTTCTATAATGAAAAATTTGTACAACTATAATATTGTTTTTCATTAGGCATATAATTCCCTAGATGTGAAATATGTACACTTTTTTACACTTTGGTAAAACAATAAATGGTAATATTTGTTATAAAAAAAAATGTGTAGGTTTTCAACGTAAGTTTCTTCTTTCACTTAATTTTAGTTTGCCTGCATTAAATATAATTCTTAGAATAATTCTTTTAATGTCAAGATTGTCTGGGTAGTTCCAGAAGCTATAAAAGTATCACAATAGCCGGACGGTATTTCATTGTCGTCTGCAACGTTGTGTTGACTCTTCCCAATTTGTTTTGGGTGTATAAAACGTGTACGAAACTGTGTTTCGTGTTTTATATATTAATTTTTTATATATCTCTTCAAGTACTTTCATCTTTAACTTGATCTACGCCGTTCTGACGATAGGCAATAACCTTGAAACATATGTAAACGGCTGTTATATAAAAAAAAATGTGTAGGTTTTCAACGTAAGTTTCTTCTTTTACTTAATTTTAGTTTGCCTGCATTAAATATAATTCTTAGAATAATTCTTTTATTGTATAAATGGTAATGTTAGTTATAACCAAACTTTTCGTTAAACACTTAATTTCAATCTTTGAAAGCTAATGATACGTTATGGGCATATTAAAAAGCTTTTTCTGAGAATAGTTAATTGTTTGTGGACAATAACAAGAAGAATTACATAAAAATGTGCTTAGTAAGTCAACTTCTAATTCTACAGACTAAAGATTGAATGTTAGAAATCGATTACGTTTCAAAATATCATCACGTTTAGATAGCATTAATCATGTTAGAAGTAGCAGCAGGCAGTAATTATGTATTATATAAATACCTTTGTTATTAAAATTTTAACAGAACTATCGTATTACTAGCCATCACCAAACAGTATTTATTTCTCTTGAGTTTCTGATACCTCGTTGGTTTCAATATATCCATTGAACCAAATATCCAGGAATGAAGAACAAATTTTTCATTATTCCTGAAATGTGTGAAATTGAAAGATATTTTTTACTCCGAAATTTGCTAGAGAAAAAGAATAATACGAAATAACCGACAGAGGGAAAATTTACTGCATTGGAAAACGGAGCACGTTTGTTCGTAATTTTCAGTGAGTTTGAGGAAATATTCTGTACTTGTCTGGAAAAGTGGAATGAAAATCCTGTGATCTAACCAATATAATCCCTTTGAGCGTAGCAACCGTGATTTCTCAAATTGTACGTTTCTTTCAAAAACCAAGTTCCTGCATTCAAGTATGTATCTCAAAAAGGAGATAGATACTGTAGATAAGTATCGATAGATTTTTCTAAATTGTAGAATATCTTCACCTTAACTATCAACTGATGAAAACAAATAGAAAAGTACTATTCCACATATCCAGACAATCCAAACTGAACATTTTCAGGTTTTAGGTCTCTTCTCTCTCATTTGAAAATATGCAATAAACCAAATTAAATGGTCAAGAATAATTCAAACCGCTATCTTTTCGAATTTTGAAGTGATCTATGAAAAGGGACCATTTTTGAAGAGGCATCTTATGAAAAAGTTCAGCATTCAAAATATATTATATTGAACGGCTAGGGAAAAATTTCGAGTTATCTTCTTTGGCAAAATTCAACATTATACTATATATCAGAAATTGATTAGAAGTAATAAATAAAATAAAAACTGATATCATATAACTTCTGAAATAGAAGAAACACTATGTAATATTTCATCACAAAATATTTAAAACTTCGTAAGCAACACATCAGTGTTGCTTCTACGTATACTTCTCTTCATTCTTTTGAACTATGCCATTAGAAAAAAATAACAATATAGTATATTAATTTTACTATATTCATGAAGCAGTCCAAGTTTCATTTCCATCATAGTGGAATTTATTTCAGAATTCAGACATTATCCAGTTTACTTCTTTCGATAATTTTATTCATTGAGAAAATTTTTGAAATTATTTTTCAAATTATTCATGTTTAACAAAATTTCAAATGTAATATTTTATTTTATTTGTGTTAATAGATTTCTGATCTTCCTATTTATAATTCGTCTTAAGCTTTACATTTAGCTGACGAAATTCATTAAGAAACATGTGGAGAAATTTTTTTTATCGCATTTGATGATAATAGGAAAGAACATTATTAAGTTCGTTATTAACGTAACGTAATGAAACTCACTTTCTCTTATATAGGTACTCATATAGGCACTTATATAGGTATAGCAATTTTTTTTTGAAACAGGTATCAAATAATCTCAATTTCGATTAACGAAATCAAAAGTTTTAACATTTCTGTTTAACTGTTTATAATATCAGTATGCGGTTCATGATGTGTCCGTTCCCATTGAACGTGCCGAATTTATTGATTTTAAAAATTAGTAATTCAAGTGCACTCCTGCGGCTTAGAAATTGTCCAACGTGTTCCCATATCCTTAAAGCGTCGTGATTGAAAGCACATGGTAAACAGTCGTAAGTAATCGTCTTTCGTGAAAATGGCCATCGTATATGGCCAAACAGAAAGACCTTTGAATTCCGCCGGCGTCGGATCCTTTGA
This sequence comes from Henosepilachna vigintioctopunctata, assembly GCA_030704895.1. Taxonomy (NCBI): domain Eukaryota; kingdom Metazoa; phylum Arthropoda; class Insecta; order Coleoptera; family Coccinellidae; genus Henosepilachna; species Henosepilachna vigintioctopunctata. The sequence goes on along the minus strand of JARQZJ010000062.1, from coordinate 2,533,724 downwards.
TTATGATCAATTCGTCAGTTCCATTTAATTGCAACAGTGGCAATCATGCTTCGAACTCAATGAACCAATTTGACGTTTGATGTAATGGTTCTGATGGAAAACAGATCCATTAATTTTGCGGATAGCTTTCAATCTATTACCTTGAATTGAAAGGCTTCCGCTTGAGACCTTATCGTATTTTGTCGTAGTTTATAGCTAACACGAAAATAAAATGACCGTTTGCAATACGTTTTGAGCACAAATTTTTATAGGTACACACAGACACATTGTATATACATATAAAAACATTGGTATATGCATGATTCTTTTGAGGTATACTGCATTCTCACTGATTCATGGGCAGCAGGCATTTTGCGAAATGGGAAAATGGGCTCAGAAATCATGCCCAGATATCATCGAAAATAAACAGACCAAAGACCACCCCTGTCCTGCCCCTTTTATACGTAAATAGTACTACACAATAGTTATTACCATACAATACTTGAATGGTAACTTTTGACATAAATGAAAAATTTTGATATTTTGTTTTCAACAGATAACCATGTTGAAAAATAATTGAGAATTGAATGGTTCTAATGTATTTGAATCATTATTCAAGAAGTTTCCAATTATATGATGTTATATCTCCAATATTCTCTCTCATTCTAACGAATGGAGAGAGGTTAAACATTGGAAAGACTCTTCAGTTCATTAATTTCTTAAGTTATTTCTTGAGTCCATCACTAAACTTAGAGAGACAACATATCAACATATCATTTTCCCCAAGCCCCTAATAGTTTCAGAAATGTGGTTGTCAAGTATTTTATGCCACCCCATATAAAAATACCTAAATATTTTCTATATTATTTCATACTATCCATACAATCAATCAGAATAACGAACGCAATAATACAAGTGAATGAATAATTCTTTACAAATGTTTAATTCAATTATATTATATAATATGATCAATTTCATTATAAGACTCATTTGACTTTGAATTCAGTGTTTCCCAACGTGGGCCTCCACAAGGGGACAGTTTAATTGTTAAGGAGGCAATTCTAAAATAGACTCGACATAAACCTAACCCTCTCTCACTTCTTAATTTCAACTTTTCCACTCTTTAAGGAGGGGCATATGAATTTTAGAAAGGCTAAGTGGGACATAGAACCAAAAAGGTTGGGAAAGAGTGAACTAGATGGTAAATCAGAAGTATGTATCCTATAACTCAAAACACTTGACTGCATTCTTGAATATCTATCTTCTATATCTATATAATCCGGTCTATTAATCCATTATCATTAATTTAATAAACAATTTCATAGATCTTATAGTTCTCCCATTGCTAGGAACCCAAAACTAGGAAGCTTTCTGGATTTGCGAATAATAAAGTGCGTGTCATATATGCATGACTCTTTGAGGCTACAAAGGGACCTGAATGATATCAGCCTGTGGTGTAATAATCATTATTTGCACTTGAATGTGATGAGTTTTACTAGAAAGAGAAATGTGATATTTTTTATTACAATATTGAAGGTGTTAATCTGACTCGACTTCTGGAGGTTAGGACCTCGGCCTAGTATTTGAACAGAAATTCTCATTCATACCTCATATCAACCAATTAATTTCATCATGTAGCAAAGTTTTTGGTTAAATCGTCCGCAATTCTAGATTGTTTTCGAGTTTCTCAACACTTGAGTATGGCTGTCTTGTTGGGCGACCAATATACAATTGTCACATAAACCGCCTGGAGCCACTGGAGAGGAAGTTCTTGAAATTGTTCACTTTTCGAGAGGATGGTGTATATCCACCTAGGGGTTGAGATCACGCTTGTTTGCTATCGAGATTTGATACTAGAGCCTCCACAACAGAAGAAGTTTGAATGCATTGAAATTTTCATTCAATTTGCTCAATGATAATGTCGACTTTCCTGAGCTTCTGGGTAAACTTAATTTTTTCGTTTCCCGAGGTGTACTAGAATAAGTCGGACATTTTACTCGAAAACCCACAGAACCTATCTTCTCTCGCAATCGCCGCTTTGCTTTGCATGTTCTACTGCAAAGCAGGTATCCATCCAGCTGCTGTGATTTGGACTGGGACTCACTTGTTTCTATCATAAATGTGTATTTAAATCTTAACAGTGAGGTATCTCAGTTTCTTCAGAATTGAGTTCTGAGTGATTTGTTTTCTTGATTATTATTATGATTGAACATTTAGATATTGACATTATAGATTTAGATTATTATATTTGATTGTTTTTTATTATTATAGTTATTTCTTAATATTGTATATCTATGTTGTTATTGATATTTTTAGTAACCATATTTATTCATTATGTATTTTCCTGTAATTGGGTAGTTACCTATTCAAAATATATGCTTATTATTATTGCTATAATAATAATATATTGTTTAATAAAGTATCGTATATTTTTGACATATTTTTTAGGTTTTTTCATAAAACTTGTTTTGAAAGATGAGAAACGATGAGGGCTCAAACTGATTATAAACAGCTTTTTGTGGGTACGACTTTAGAACGAATTCCGACTATTTCACTCAGATAATTCAGAATACTACTTTGCGAAAAAATATTGCAATGTTGAACGAACCTACATGCCCTGACAAACAGATTCAGGTTAAAGTCCAACATAATATATTGAGTTTATGTCAGTCTTCAACTATCCATTTGAAGGTCGAATATCGTCCACCTCTAATACCCTTGAATGTCTTTTCGGTTAGATAAACACTCGTGTGTCATTCAGACGCTACGTCGATCATGGCTAGATCGCATGCTCCATTCCTAGTGACCAGACGACTGAATAAAACCGTAGACAATTTGCAAGAGTGGAGCATCACTGTTAACCCGGATAAGAACAACTCCTTTTTCCTATCTAAAGTACGACATCGACTACACGGAAAATTCCAGCTGAAACCAACCAATAACTGGGGTGGACAGAGAAGTACCTAGGTGCCATCATCGAGAGGAGCCTGACGTGGAACCCTCACTTTGAATACTGAATGGAAAAGTCAAAGCAGTGCAAAACTAGCCGATCCGTTGATAAATTGAGGGAGCCACGAAGATCCCTCTCTGCAGACGATCATCCGAGCAACAATTATATAGACTTCCGGGGCCACGCCAGAGACTCCAATTCATGCAGAAAAAAATCACTGAAGCGATCTTGTACTGAAATAGGGAACTCCCAAATCGTCGAGACCTAGAAAACAATGTTGTTGTCCAATACAACTTGTGTATTTAAAACAATCAAAATGACCGCTGCAACAATGTATTCAGCACTTCCCAACAATTTTTAACCTTTAGTGACGACGCTCAGGTATCATGTCGAAGAAAACTGATGGCAATACAAAAGACCCAGGATGGTATTCCATGAAGATCAGGATTGATTAAATGTATTCACCATGCCATTCATAGTATCGTCGAATTACGCAACTAGTTTGGATTATCTGATAGCCTCACCAACCTTTTTCATTCTTACCTGGTTGACCAGAGTCAATTCGTACAGCTGGAAGGTATACAGTCGTCTAAATTCATACCTACATCTGGAATAGTTCAAGGGTCTTATCTTGGACCACTGTTATTTATTCTGTTTGTAAATGATCTGATGGATAATATTCACTCTCCACATTTGATGTTCGCAGACGATTTCAAACTATATCATGAAGTTAGATCACAGGACAACTGTGTTCAAGTTCATCTCGCGCTGGACCATGTTGCTAGTTGGTGTGAGGACCATTATTTGAGTTTGCATGTGTCAAAGTGTAATGTTGTTTCTTTCACAAGGAAAAGAGACCGAAATGACTGTGATTACAGCGTCTTGGTGTAGTCTTCGACCAGAAGCTTTCCTTTGTCCTACACATCACCCAACCTATTTCATCTGCTGCGAAAATATATGGATTCGTTATACGTCATGGCAAATATTTTTATAATTCCTCACATTCACAGGACTATTTAATAGGGTGAGAGATCTTGGTGTAATCTTCGATCAAAAATTTTCCTTCATTCCACACATCACCCAAATTATTTCATTTGCCTAGAAAATATATGACTTCGTAAATATTTAAATAACTCTTCAACATTGATAGGACTATTTAATGCCTTAATCCGTAGCAAGTTGGAGTATGGCAGCATGATCTGGTATCCCAATTTACACTTGCCATCAACGCCATCTTGAGGCTATTCAGAGAAGGTTCTTGAAATTCTTAGTGCGGAGTGAGGATAAAGTTTACATATACAGAGGAGTCAATCATAACGAATTATTGAGTCGATTTAGTTTAATCTCATTTCAGAGCAGGAGAGAAACTTTATCACTCAAATTTTTGTACAACTTACTGCACAATAGTATTGATTGTCCTCTTTTTACTTGTCCGCTTTGAAATTTCCTGTTCCTTGGCAAAATTCTCGTAAAACAGAATTATTCCACCTAGAGACTCCGAGGACCAACTCCCTAATACAATCCCCCATTTGGTTTATGGAGTCTACATTCAATAGAGTTGCCAATAATTGTAACATTCACTTTGACTTCATAGAATTTATTATCAGGAGTTATGTGAACAAAGAAAATCGACTAAAATTAATTGATTTGGATTGATTCCTTTGTAAAATTTCATTGAATTCTATTATAAGAAATAGAGATAGAAATAGTTATAAGTTACTATTTTTTCAGATGAAATTGGGCTCTTAGTTATCTTTTTCATTTTAATTATTTAGTTATGTATTCAACATTGTTATTATTTTCAGCAATTGGGTGTTATAGCTGTTGAGAATAAAGAACTCATTATTATTATCGTTTAGGTTTAAATTGTTCAGAATATATCGAGCCTGTAATTGATCACCTCCAGTGCACCTGACACAAATATCAAGACATAGTTTGCAAATTTAGGTTCAAGTATTTTAGGAATTCGAGTCAGACTTCCGGCACTACCAGTGTTCCTAATTGAACCACAATAATTTCAAGTTCTAAGCGATCATGAGGTGATAAGTTTTGTAATTTGTTACTTAAAAAAAGAATATCTCAAAGTCAAAGTTAGTTTTTGTTGTTGTTGTTACTCACGATATTTAGTTATGGTTTTATTAACAGCGATGTTTAAACTTCTGCAGAATCGATCGCTGAACGATTATTTATAATTAAATATGTTCCTCAGTTCAAAATCGTGATCGACAATAATAGATAGCTAGTTATATACATATTTTTTCAAGTATTATTTAATGGAACGCTACTTTCTATTTCATGAATAGTGCAACAACAACGTGAAGAGATATCACATATGAAGTGCTCTACTTGTTGAAATGTTAGATAAAATTTTCCCTATGAATATTAATGTCGTCGGTTATCTCATCCACACCAGAAATCTCAGAACTGGCTGGATGTCAAGAATGTTGAACGCCTATTGATCAGAATATGATCTGAGAGCTAACGATCCTTAATATAAATCAAATTACCGTAACGTCGGCGTCAATTAATCAATTAACTGCGTTTTATCGGTTTCGATTGATTCAATTTAGCTGAACGATTTATTTCAATTATCCGACGTAAGATAGCCGGTAAGATCGGGGGAATTCATTATTTTTCACGCGAAGTAACACTATACGCGTTCGCAGCCTACACGCGAGATGAGAAAGGACTGATTGTGATGGAAAAAAGACAAGTTCAGGATTAAATTCCACTGAAATACCGGAGGCCTCTACCGTAATTATTCCTAAATCGGTCGTAGTGACGCCTCCGTGTGTTCGATCTTGCCGGTTACAAATGTTCTATTTTATCTACTATTTCAACCTTACGTTCTAATGCCAGCGCTACCAAGAATAAGTCAGCACGAGTGATGAATAGTACAAAAAATATTCTTTCTGGCCCTTTGGTACTGTTAATCTAGGAAAACTATTCTTTTTAAAACTTTGGCGAAGCTACCATTATAATTCCTTATTAGGAATTATCAGTAGTATTTAATCAATCAATCAAGAATCGATGACTTTCAAAATGCCCCCAGGTCCTATATACGAATGAGCAGAACATTAGTTCGTGAAGAATCTCACACCTACCTCTGGAATACCTCAAGAGTCTAATCTTGGACCACTGTTATTTATTCTGTTCGTGAATGATCTGGTGGATAATATTCACTCTCCACATTTGATGCTCGCAGATGATTTGAAACCATATCATGAAATTAGATCACAGGACAACTGTGTTCAACTTCAGCTCGCGCTGGATCATGTTGCTAGTTGGTATGAGGACAACTATTTGAGTTTGAATGTGTCAAAGGTAATGCTGTCTCTTTCACAAGCAAAAGAAACCGAATTGACTGTGATTATAGCGTCGGTGGTCAGGTTTTTTTTCGTTCTGATAAGGTGAGAGATCAGATCTTGGTGTAGTCTTCGACCAGAAGCTTTCCTCTGTCCCACAAATCCCCAACTATTTTTATCTGCCTGGAAAATATATGGATTCGTTATACGTAATGGCAAATATTTTAATAATTCCTCAACATTCATAGAACTATTTAATACCCTAATCCGTAGCAAGCTGGAGTATGGCATCATGATCTGGCATTCTATTTACCCTTGCCATCAACAACATCTTGAAGCTATTCAGAGAAGGTTCTTGAAGTTCTTAGTTTGGAGGAAGGATAAAGTTTATCCACAGAGAGGAGTTAATCATAACGAATTATTGAGTCGATTTAGTTTAATCTCATAGCAGAGCAGGAGAGAAACTTTATCACTCAAATTTTTGTACAAATTACTGCACAATAGTATTGATTGTGCTCTTCCCTTGTCCGCTTTGAATTTTCGTGCTCCTAGGCAAAATTCTCGTAATACAGAATTATTCCACCTAGAGACTCCGAGGACCAACTCCCTAATACAATCCCCCATTCGGTTCATGGAGTCTACATTCAATAAAGTTGCCAATAATTGTGATATTCACTTTGACTCCATAGAAGTTATTATCAGAAGCTATGTGAACAAAGAGAATTGACTAAAATGAATTGAGTTCTTTGTAATATTTCATTGAATGCTATAATGTAGTTATTAGTTACTATTTTTTTCAGATTAGCTTGAGCTCTTTGTTATAGCTTTTTCATTTTAATTAGTTAGTTAGTATTCAACATTGTTATTATTTTCTGTTATTGGGTATTATACCTGTTGAGAAAAAAGAACTTATTATTATTATTTTTATTATTATTATTATTCCATAATGTTAGAAATTTTCGAATATTTTCACGAATAGTATTTTATCACGAACATCAATTATCTTTGTGAAGAAATGAGACACATATATTTTTATATATCAAATTAACTAATAACTAAAGTTATTAGTTTTTCTTTTTTCATGTACAAGTTTGGTTTTATTGATAACGACGTTCTGATACAACACATCTATTGATATAATTGGTGTAAATTCAACTTAACAAAAATTTTTTTTACAGGTGAGTTCCTCAGTTTTTATTTCAAGTTGGCCTTTACGATGACGTGAGTATATTCGATTTTGTTATTACCATCTATTCAAAAGTGAACGTATGTGAATGATTTATAATTTATAATTTACGCACCATTCACAATTGATATTTATAATTGTGAATGGTGCTTTATAGTCGCTTTCTACATGAATTAAATTTAGAGAAACCCTTTAATTTGTCTTCCTCATAGAAGGTATGACCTTTCAACGTCTGTTATTTGGCCCTGTTTCAGGGTGTCGGTTGTAATTTGCTTGAAGTGCCTTAATTGAAAGGATTAATTAGGATTTTCAAAGAACTTATCAGATCTGCCTTGCTTAATTATTAGCACAGTATAGAAGGTAACTTAATTATACTCATTCTATATTTCTGTGAAAGACCAAAATTCAATCGTATTAATACTTGATCTGCACTGAGAATGAATAAGTTTTTGGGATTCGAGTATCGCCACTAGCAATACAATATACTCAACGCATATAAGCGTGGTTTTTCTTAGATACATTTGGTTGTAATTGAAGTGTAGTGGTCAATAAATGAAGAGCTTATTTCTCTGAAGTCCAACTGACACATATAGTTTGAAACTAAAATTAATTTCAAACGGATTCTGATATTATATTCATTGTTTAACAGTGGAGGCAACCTCGTAAATGTTTAATTGTTGAATATTAACGAAAAAATTCTATTTGATTTTCCTTTCGCATTGATGAACGTTGAAATCAAAATTGTCCTTGAAGGGTGGTATTAGTATTTTTTCGTGAGAAAATTAGGTTTCACAAGGACATTTATGCTGTACTATTGGAAAATATTACATAAGACAAATTCACCAAAATTCAGAGAAAAAGGAATAGAACACATTCTAAACACTAAACACTAAAAATTTTGAAAATTTGTGATCAATAATAGTTTTCATTTGAAAACGCTATAATAAAAAAAGAAGATATCTATAAACAGTTTGGCAATGTTGCATATTTGAAATGAATTATCGAATATTGCCAATAAAAAAATAGTCATTAATAATTTCAGTAGACACTTCAGTAGACTTGTGTTTTAGGGAATTAGGAATTGTGAATTGAGGAATTCTTTGAATTCAAATCATAATGGTTCAATAGAGAGTCAAATTAAAATTGAATTGAATAAATCATTTATTCAAAAACGTTTCAATTCTTAATCAGATTTGACATTTTCTTGTGATCAAGTTCAATGATTATAAAATGAAATTTTTGGTAGTTCAAAATCACAAAAAATATTTAGTGGACCTATAGTTTTACGCTGGTTCCGAACAGTCAATTTGCTTGTAATCATCTAATCAATGTGCATTACCCGACAATTAAACTTATATCATTGAACTACTCAAATCATAGATGTACACAAACACCTATGTCTTCATTGGGACTCGTACCCGAGACCTACCGAGCTGTTCGGTGAGTTCTAACTTAAACCTCCTACCTTCCTGCATTTAAGAAAAACTTCGTTTCAGCAAACAATAAATCGCAGTTTTTTCTAATACATTGAATAATATTTTCAGTAATAAAAACATACTTCCTCAATTTCCCATTTAATGTTCACTATATAAAGGCTGTTTTTTTTAGAGGTATAGAACTTTAAATTGCAATAAAACAACGATGGATTATTCGATTGACAAGAATTTTTTTATTCGAAAGATAATCTTGTGGCATTACATTTTAAATATGATTTCTGGCATATGACCGCCACGGCTGGCTCGGATGTAGTCCAATCTGGATGTCCAATTTTCGATGACTTTCCAACATTTGTGGCCGTATATCGGCAATAACATGGCGAATATTGTCTTCCAAATGGTCATGCGTTTGTCGCTTATCCGCATAGACCAATGACTTTACATAGCCCCACAGAAAGTAGTCTAGCGGCGTTAAATCACAAGATCTTGGAGGTCAATTCACACGTCCAAAACGTGAAATTAGGCGGTCACCAAACGTGTCTTTCAATAAATCGATTGTGGCACGTGCTGTGTGACATGTTGCGCCGTCTTGTTGAAACCACAGCTCCTGGGCATCATGGTTGTTCAATTCAGGAATGAAAAAGTTAGTAATCATGGTTTTATACCGATCACCATTGACTGTAACGTTCTGGCCATCATCATTTTGAAGAAGTACGGACCAATGGTTCCACCAGCCCATAAAGCGCACCAAACAGTCAGTTTTTCTGGATTTAACGGTGTTTTAACATACACTTGAGGATTATCTTCACTCAAATGCGGCAGTTTTGTTTGTTGACGTAGCCATTCAACCAGAAGTGCGCTTCATCGCTAAACAAAATAGAATGGACGTAGTGCGCGATACGTATTCCGCACAGAACCATTATTTTCGAAATAAAATTGCACTATTTGCAAGCGTTGTTCAGGCGTGAGTCTATTCATGATGAATTGCCAAACCAAACTGAGAATAAATCACTTCTCAGCTGTTAAATCGGTGGCAATCTTCAACAGTAATGCCAACTTAAAGTTCTATACCTCTAAAAAAAACACCCGCTACCTACTTACGACTCAACAGAAGAGAGGTGTAGATCAACATGAAATTGATTGCATCTATCAAATTATAAAAAGGTTTTTAGTATCATGCATGTTAAAATTAATTCAAAATTTTCATATTATTTGGGAAGAGAATCACTTATCATGCCTTGTGCAATTACGTATTTATGTTCGGTGTGAACTCAAACACGAAAATGTAGAGCACAAATAAAATGTACTTCAAAAAACGATTTCATTTCTATTTGCACGTTGTGTTTGCGATTTCTATTGCAACATTCAAGTTGATTAGTGTACCGCAACATAAGACACTAACGCAAATTGATTGGAACTCCGAACGACTTTAATGATTTTACTAATGAACCTCTCACAGCTAGGCATATTTTTTCCGCGATGGTAACTGATCGGCCAACTTAATTGGCAGAGAAACTCCCCGCCCATTTCGAAACACAATCAATTTCGATTAACTCTGCAGGCCTTCTAGATGGTGGCGTATGTGAAATAAATCGCATTACCGGTGGATATAGACGGCAGTTTTGCCAGTCATGTTTCATCCCACGCATTGCCAATCAAATATTTTTTCACGTACTGTTTTCTAGTCTCGCTATGTGACCGTTCGTTCACACTCGGTATAAATTCCGAATAGGAGAGCCATTAAAGTTGGTATTGTTCGATATAGTCGCCGGTCATAACTGCTGAAATCAATGGGAACTTTTTCGCTGTTAAAGCGAAGGTTGGTATTAATTTGCAGTTGATTGTCGTTTGTTTTTATTGAAATTTGTCAGGCTTTCAATTCGATTGGTTCCACCTTGATTGAGTAAATTACCTCTTATATCACTCAAAGAAAGATGCAGCAAGCTGAAGAGAAATAAGGAAAAATAAAATTAAATCATTTCAATTCAGGAAAGAGATAGTTGATGAAATTTTTTAGGTGGACAGTGTTGATACAGTAGTTCAACCAGAATTCTACTTAACCATTGAAAAAAACTTCAAAATAAAATTGGAGATCAATAGAGATTGATATTCAATGCAGACTATAGATGGGCAATGATTCAAAACTTCTGTTTCAGTGACTGTTTTAGTCAATCTCTACACAAAATAACTGTTATGTAACTAACGCCTGTCGTAACTGTTGAAATCCGTGTCATTTTTTCGGCAGTGAAAACGAATATTGTAATGAATTTGTAGTTGATGGTTGTTTTGATTGAACTTGTCAAGCTGTCAATTCGATTGATTCTACCATGTTTGAGTGAATTTTCTCTTATATCACAAAAGACAGATGAAGCAAGTTGAAGAGAAGTTAGGGAACATAAAATTATCTGATGTCAATTACGAAAAGACAGCAAATTTTGCATCACCACTAAACGAAATTTCAAAATGGGATTGAGGATCAAACACAATATTCATTGCAGCCTATTAAACTAATATACGATGTTTCAGTGACTAAAACTTCTGTTGAACCTTTTAAGCAACTCAACTGAAATCTTCAAACAATGTTTTCATTAATTGATTGACACAATTTGAATTGTTGTTTTATCAAATATTCAATCAAAAGTCTATATAAACCTTCTCGAATTCAGTAGCGTAGGTACGTGGGGAGTTGCCGATTTTCATCCCCCTTTGAGACTGTGAGAGAGACCCCAAAAACGATTATGGATATATGGTCTCACCAAATCAGATGAAAATATCAGCTACTTTACTAAGAGTAGAAAATATTATAAATGGAAACAAAATCATGATATTACCAGTGAAAGAAAGCATAGGCTGAATTTTGATTCACAAAAACATCAACGTTCTCAACGACACACTGAAAAGTATCCCCAAATTTCCGGTAACCCGCCTATTCGAAAACTCTGACTAGGCTACTGCTTGAGCCTATAGCGATAATTTTCAACTACATGAACTGTACATAGTTTTTTGTACATATTTTTTCGGGAGACGTATATAAATTCATCTGATTTAGTTGCAATATAGTCAGTGAAACTAGATAATTCTATTTGAAATGTGTATACAAAATCTTTTGATTCAAGATCACAAATGAATTTGGATGGAAGATCTCTCTTCTCTTGAATCTGGTTGTTTTTTGCTTGTTCAGAATGCCTATTTTCACTTTCCACGTGAATAATAGAATCCAATGGTCAGAGAGCCACTCGAAATTTTGCAGAACCTCAAATTGTAATTCTATTTACAGTCCAGCCTCAAATTAAAATTCTTGTTTCAATTTCAGCGGATATAATGAAGCCTCAACTTCAGTGGATATAGTCCAGCCTCAAATTAAAATTCTATTTCAACTTCAGGGAATATAGCGCTTACAAGCGCACACAAAATTCATAATAATAAAATATCATTAATCGATTGGGCCGATACTTGATGAAAATCTAAGTACATAATTTAAATAAAACTAAGTAGTTTTTCGATTTTCACTATAATTAATTCAAAACATGACAATATCGCCAACACAGTGGCTTCATCAGATGTTGATGAACAACTGATTACAGTTTATTACAGTTTGATAAACAGTTTATCATCAACATCTGATGAAGCCACTGTGTCGGCGAAACGATATTGTCATGTTTTGAATTGATTATAGTGAAAATCGAAAAACTACTTAGTTTTATTTGAATTATAATAAAATATGTTATATTTTACAATAAGGAAAACTTATCAGTCTCAATACTCGATACGAGAAATCCAATATCGGAATGAATCTATAACTAAATAAATATCATGCCTACTTACATCGCTGCATTTCGATTGTTTCATGCTATGTGGTCTTTAACAATTATCTCCTCAACCTGTGTAAAGTATTTTAAAACGTTACAAGGTCTTCATAAAAACACTATGACGATAAAACTTCCCTATTTTCACCACAGTTTCGAATCTGAACATACAAAAGTGATTCTGAATATATAAACAGAGTGAATACTCGAAAACAATGTTATTTGTGTTAACACTCCATATTGTGTAGCAAATAAGCATGAAATTCTAATTTCACAAAAATTCCCTCGCGAATACTTTGCGAATTAATAAAGCCAAGATTTTCAAAGATAATTGATATCCGTGATAAAATTAAAGATGCCACATTTTCCAAAAATTGGTGTTTCCAATTCTTTTACCATCTAAAATTTCTTTAAAAGTAATTTCAAAATGTTATGATGATGATAATTAACCTTCTCTTATGTTCCATCATGATTTCTATTTCCTTCTCATTCAAATTGTAGAGTGTCAAATTTTACGAAAGTCGTAATCAAAAAGATATGAAACGAATGTAGAATTCATTTCCATTGCATTTGACAGAAGAGTATGCAAAACCATAGACTTTCCAAAACAATTAATAATTGAACTTATAAGTGTTATAGAAAAATATTGTCTTATAGGTACCTGTTTCACAAATGCACATTTTGGGCTTTAAATTCAGCAATTTAGTTCTTCAGGAAGCCTGCTGCCTAGTGATAAGTTTGCGGGATTTTATGTCGTAATTTTCTAGGATTTACGTTGTTCACTAACTTCTCGCATCCATTCTAATGAACGAGTGCTATATATCTCCCATAAATGGAGTTCACTCAAAATTACTACATAAATTGTTTCTGAAATGTTCTCATAGGGCCCCGTCAATGTTTATAACCCCGTGGTGCATTTATTTCAGATTTAATGAAACACATTTAATTAAAATCTTTCTCAAGGGTTTCATTCTGTTGTATATCCTTGGTGAACCGTATGATTGGTTTTATCTCATCATATGCCGTAAGGTGAGGTGGAAAAGTTAGTATTGTCTCATATTCTCCTCTAGGAACGAATGGGGAAGCCACCCCATTAGGGGTGGATAGATGTCGATACCTACGTAATCATGCCATAAAAATGTTCATTTCACGTATGTTTTCTTTCTCTCTATTTATGCTCAATTAGCTAGAATTAGGGACATATTTTGAAGCAGAAAAAAATAATAAAGCTTGACAAAATATATTAGCTTAAAATATTATAGGAGTATCTCTAAATATAGCTTGTAACTGTGAAAATTCTCATATTGAATTAATAAAAAACATTTTTTCTGGCAATTATTAATTCAATATTTAAATAACTACATGTAAATTTTCTTACGAAATATTATATTATATACGATTTGTTAACGAATATCTGATTTCATATATGTTGGAGAATTTCAGAGATTCACATTTTTCTTTCAAGATTTATTTTGATTTAATCATTGATTGTATTGCTTAAATTAATATATTTAGACTGAATTTTCTATCTGCTCTGTAGATCGACTTTTTCAGCGTATATATCCATCTAAAGGAGATTACTCTTGCATTTCACAAATTGGAAAACCACAAAGAAATTTTATTTTATAAATAAATGAAAAAGAAATCCCGTTTGAAATCTTACTGAATTTGATGGACAACTGATGAAAATATATCCAAAAAATGTTGAAGAAAATCTTTAGCAGTGTTTCAAATAGTTAGTCTTCATATCAAACAAATACTGACAATGGATTCTGAGACGGAAAAGTTCAAAATGAATTTGGTAATGTAATATTCAAATGTGATATTTCATAGCAGATGATGAAGTACTGTCGATTCGAAATATTTAGAAGATTTAGTATAAAATCAATATACAAACATAATGAATAATTTCTTTATTTCTTCATTAGGTTCTCAAGTGGACAAGCTTGTAAATTCACATATTTATAACTAGAGAAACATTTCTCACTGTTAGAAGTATTCGGCGGTATTTCTTCGAACTTCAACATTTATCTTCATTTCGTTCTCATCACATATCGGATGAACGAAATAACAGATGTAGACTTATTCGTTGAAGAATATTTGTTTTAGAATATGATTTTGAGAATCCCAATGTTTTCTTTGCATTCCAAAAATTCTCCCTCTTTTATATTCGTCTGTCAGTCATAATAAAAATTGCTTGGGAATATTTCCCACGTTAACTAAAACCTAGATGTTTTCTCTCAGCATTTTTGTTTTGGATGAACATTTGGATAAAAAAGAACAATCCGATTTGATTTATATGCGGAGAAACCTATTATAGATTATTCGATGATCTCCCGTATATTTTTCAGTCTTTGGTCTTTTGCGTACACTATGTATTTGAATATATTCATGATTCAATTAAAAATATTATAATATAAAAAATACACTATGTTTTTATCATTATATTTATTATTTTGCCGCTGCAGTTTCGTTGTATTACTAGATTTTCACGAATATCAATGAAAAAAATGATTGAAAAAATGTTGTAATAACACGAAATTGCAGTAGCAAAATAATAAATATATTGATATTAAACGAATTTTTTTTTTCTATATATATACCATGCATTATGATGACATATTCAATATCCATATTGAGTATATGTATTCATTTATTATTGATTTGGAGCACAGTAAACAATCAAAAATTATAAAACTGCTTCATTATTTGTGGAGTATCTGTAAAATCATTCAATAGGGTCAAATTATTGATAGCATGTAGTATTTACATCAAAAAGCAATTTATATATTTACCTTCTATGACATGATGTATTTTATATCAATTTATTCTTGAGTTGTTGGTTTTCAATAATTCTCTGTAAACTGTAGGTGTAAATTTGAAACTTCATTTATATTCTTTGCGCATCCGTCATTTTATAAGTGATTATAAATATTTAGAATTCAACTTTATATAGTCGAAACTTCAGATTCAACATTTAATGGAATTTTTTGGGTATTTCTTCGAATTTGTTTTTGTACAATTTAAGCTAGTTATTCACCAAGAAATATGAAAATCGTAAGTTGTTTCTGGCATTTCGATGATTTGTAGGCACATACTTATACTCTATTAATTTCCAAGAGCCAATCCGTAACAAGAAACATGTTCACTACGAGGTATAGCTTATATTCGTCAAAAGTTATTATGGTATTTGTTCAAATATTGATTGCACTTTCTGGTTTTCTGTTTTTGTATGTGAGGAGTTAGTGTAACTTGAGTGGTTCATATTGTTGATTTCCACACATTTGTGTTTCAATAATAACACTTCTAGTATCACAAAAATATAGAAGTTCTCGAGATATTTTTCCAATGTTTTTTCCAATGTTCCGTTCAATGGTTTCTCCACGTGAACGGAGCTTGCGTTTACGTAATTTATATCATTGCCCTGTTGAACATGAACAGAGTACTGATGGGGCTCGTTTTGTAACCATAATAATATTATTGTGTTCTTTGGAATATCTTTCGTTCTTTCCTTTTTCTGTTTATTTGCTAAATTTTTCATGTGGAATTATTCGCTTAACTCTATATATTGTCGGTTGGATTTTTTCATATATATATGAAAATATAATTTAATAGTAAAATTCTCGTATCACAAAATTATTCCACATCGATAGTCCAAGAACCAAATCGGTAACATTCAATTTAACTCCGTATCAGTTATTATTTGGAGTTATGTGAACAAGAGAAATTGACTAAAATGAAGTGAATTAGATTGAGTTCTTTGTAATATTTCATTTCATTATATCATTCAATTATTAGTCACTTTTGTAGTTTTTTCAGATTATATTGAGCTCCTTGTAATTATTTCTCTTCATTTTATTTATTAAGTTATTTAGTTATCATTCAACATTAGTTATGATATAATTTTCTGCAATTTGGTATTATACCTGTTGAGAATAAAGAACTTATTATAAGTGTAAATATTCAATATTAAAAGTATACTACAACTTTTTCTCGATAATTTTTACGAATTATTCGAAAGAATATTATAGCAGAACTGGATATGTGAAACATGTACAATGTCTCCATTATCCTTCAAGCGATAAATTTCAAAGATAATTGAAATCGTTGCCTACATTCGTTGCAATCGCAAGACACTTACTGTTTCGTACTACTAGGTACTCGTCAGTTGCGCCACCGTTCAAAAAACGAAAGGCATCGATTTGAATTCTCAAATTCTGATTCTTGAGGTGAATTTTCTGGAAATATGATATGTCTTTTACATGTCATCTAAAAAAAAAGTGATCAATTTCCATATTAATCAGGTATTATTTAAGAAAACCTCCTAAAGTAAAGTGAGGAGAATAATAACCAGATGTAGTTTACTTTTCGTTTATCCGGATAAAAATAAGTTATTCTCCTAAAAATTTATATATTTACGGTAAATATTTATACCTACCGAATAAATTCCCATTTCCATAATTGAACCCACACGTCGTATTAGGTACAATATTCGCTCGACAGATGATTCGATCTAATCTAAACACCGAACGACTGTAGAAACCGTGAACAATTTGATGTTGCAACACGTGCTGCATCTTCTAGACCATTGAACTGCTCGAAAATTGTTCGAAAATAGTTAAATCGGTGAATTGGTCCCCACAGACACCCACCGAATGCCATTCGTATGGAAATTGAATTGGCCTAAAGCAGCGTGTGCCTTGGAAATTGAAACGCCACTTATTATCTAGAATTGACCAACTGGGCCACATGGGGTGACGCGGTGCGATCATAGCTATTCATAATTGAATAAAATTCGATGTTATTGGGAAATGTATATTCTCAACTATTTGTCGTACTTATTTGCCTATAAATTTCATTTGAAATTTTGGAACAAACTATGATTAAATGGAAATTAAATGGTAAAATTAATCGGATTGAACTGGAAAAATATCAAAAAAATAAATGTCTTCTGGGCCCTGTTTTCCAGTGAAAAAGTGACAACGGTTAGAGATACATTACTAACCGAAACGTCGCGTGAATTCGATTTCTGATTCAACCAATCATCTGTTTATCGGCAGAAAATTTATTCATTTTATTTCATATTAATTTACTTTATTTTTATTCTTTAATTTATGTTTCTGTTTCAGTTCTCACGACATTAATTATTAATTTTGTTTTCACTTTACAGTTTAATTAATTCAATTTCACCTTTAAATTTCATTCAATCATAGTTTGTTTCAGAATTTCAAATTGTTTTATAGGCAATGGAAGTCCGACAAAATAGTGAAGATGTCTAATATATTTTTTAAGTAATATCAATTGACTAATTCCAAAAGACTAGGTGGAATATTATTAAAGTGTATCGTATGAATCTGAGCACCGGATTGACAGAATTCTGCAAAAATTGTTCAATAAATTAGACAGCAAAGCTACAATTTTTTCGCTCTTTATCTCTACTCCTCATCAAATTTTAAAGAAAATTGTTGTAATAAACCCTTGATAATTCGTTAAGTGACCCGACCGAAAGTCGGGTGTATTGAAGAAGGGTGTATTAAAGAATTTTATTTAAATTATAATTAGTTATTTATTATTTAAAGTATTTTCGATAATGCGATAGATCACAATATTTAATTATCATTTACCCGAAAATTATAAATAGTAATAAACTAGTCAATGATCTTATTTTTACTGCCACGTTTACATTGCACCCTGATCTGTAAAAATATAGTTTTTTTGTCGTCTACGATAATGCAGATTTCAAATGAAACAGTTTCTAAATGAATTAAAATCGTGAACTATTGGATATCTTATTTATGGGTAATGGCGGCTCTACACGTTAGCCAACATTTTGGCGAATGTATTAGCCAATACGTGTTGGCCATTGTGTAGAACGGGGGTTGGTGATCCAAATAGATCACCAACCCCCAACATGTCCAACCTTCCACATGACCAACCCTCACAATGGCCAACACGTATTGGCTAATACATTCGCCAAAATGTTGGCTAACGTGAGCCGCCATAAAGCACTCGAAGCTTCCAACGCAACCAACGCTCGTATCGTTCGGTTACGGGTTCTGTAACTCAAATAGCCTTACGCGTTTAGTATTATGTAATATATAATATATTATTGACATGTATTGAAAGTCATCGCATGAATATATCGTCTCAAAATCTAAGGTGTAATCACGAACCTGTGTAAGCTTGCTTGAGTGTGCAGGTGTTAATGTTTAAGTCCGCAAGTCAGCAGGCGCGTTATGTAACAGAAATCGTCACGTAATAAAAAACTTGATATTTGTGCGAAATCGGAGCTTTCTTTTGTTCACTACCCCTTCACATAAAATGAATATCTCCATCGCCGTATGAATTGTTCGCTAATATCATGGATATTACATCAACATATGTACATGCCACAAATCAGATCAATTCAAATTTCTTTTTGAAATTTTAGCTTTTCTTTTAGAAGCACTCTGTGCTTGTACGAGAGTTGAACCTACAGTTGAATGACGAATCTGAACGATCCAGGAACACGATAGGAATCGAACTTACCAGCAGTAAAACCTTATAGGGTCAACTCAACTCAAAACAAAATTTTCATTTACAGAAAACATTTACAAAACAAAGATAATACATGAGCTATGTAGAAAAATTAACCTTAAATAACTTAAACTAATTTTTATCGTATGGTAATGATGGCACAATTCATTCACAAACAAACATCGAGGTTTTTCACATAATCAATAGCAGCATTAGTTGCCTTTAGGAAATCATCAAAAGGTCCACCATTGCTCTATTGAGACAATCTTAAACTTAAACTAATTACCTACATACTTCATTTTTCATTACAATGATATAATGTTTATAGTTCCTACATATCAGTTTTACTGTACATTTATTTCGATTTTGTCAAATATCATCTTTATATGTATGAGGGATAATATATGTGTAGATGATCGTTTTGTCTTTAGGTATTTATTTTTCTGTTTTATTGTACATTGGCATTTTATTTAGATATTTTAATTCCACTATACAGTAACTATTCGCGAAAACCTCCTTTTATACTTATGTCGTGTGACAAATCGTTGGCTTTTGTATTGGATGATTATGAATTGACATCTCTAGTAGAAAACACCAAGAAATTGCTTTCCTTTGAGATTTTATTACGAGGTCTGTGGTAGTGAAATTTTGGTTTTATCCTTTCGTTGAATATAGGCAAATTTTGATATGGCCGTTTGTGTCTGATGTATTCTGTTATGTGTTTAGTCAACGGGTTGTTGTTCAATTGTGTTTTGTAGAATTTGTTGGCCATGTTATCAATGTGTTGTCTGAGTGCTTCCACTTTCGCTTAACGGTGCAGCGCATCTATAGGAGTGAATCTGTTCATTTTTGTTATAAGTCTTAATATTTTATTAAGAAAAACTTGCGAAGTTCTGAGAGTTGAATCGCTTATGTTACACCAGGCTGGAGCAGCGTATGTTATTACTGCTCTTAATTACTGTTATTAAAATGCTTTAAAAGTACTGGAGGTTTGCCAAGGAACTGAATTATATGCTCATATATTTTTCATTTATATTTATTCCAGAATCTTCAGCAGGTCTTCATTTTCTACATTTCGTTCGACTGCAGATCCGATTAAATAATTATCGTAGAGATTGTTGTAGTATCGTCAAGTCGACATATTCGATTTTTAATATCATTCAGTGTTGAACGATCGGAATGTGATAGGTTAATTTATAATTCTATAATATAGAGTTCCCGTAAGTTATTCTTAATCATTAATCACAAGACAAAATATAATTTCAAGATAAAATGTAATTTGAGAACATTCATTTCTCTGAAAATGATTATCTTCAGAAAGTCTAACGACGAAACATGCTATGTAGTCAATAAAGTAAATCATAAGGTGTTTAAATTTAAGTTATATTCAATTATAATGGATTTACAAATGAGTATACAATTATATATACCTATTCTATATGATTTAAAAATCTCTACAAATTTCTCCAGAGAAAAGTACTCCAGTCAATTTTTATGTGTGTTCTCATTCAATATAAATATTTTTCGTATAGAGAACAGACAGATGTTCTGTTCAGGTAGGTTCGTTTGACCAGTTGTTGATGTCCCCAATAGTCAAGTTCACTGTCAACACCCACATATGGTACTAAATCAAACCGTATACCGTATAATAACTACGAGCGAATGTTATTAGGAAAAATCAGGTAAATGGTAATTGTTTTCTGTTCGTGATTTCATTGTTACATGGTTATTATTGATACACAATACCCCGTATTGTTATTATTTCATTTGAATGCATATCTTTCATTCGAAAGCTGTAGCTAAATTGTTTTCACATTTAATGATATAAAGGTACAAATATTCGCTATGAATGGATTCAACAAACTCTTTCAGAGAGTATTTGGTGCCTATTTATGTTCCAAATGCATATTGTATTTTTTTTTGGTGTTATACCACCTATTTTTAACCTTCTCTTATTTATTATACTAATCATTGGGAGATTAAATTATGTGGAAAATATCTGTAAATATCTTTGTAAATATCTGTAAATATTCTTTGTGGAAAATATCTGTAATCTGGTTTTTCTGTCTACCCCACCAGTACAAAGTATGATTTTCCAATGATAAGAACAAAGTTCTATTATATTATACATTATATTATATACTCCTAATATATACTCTATATAAGATACGGGTATTATATCATATCTTTTTTCAACATCTTTTATGGTAAATAGGAGTATTAGTAAATATAAATATTTATAAAGGCTCAATAGTCGAACGGTGTAGTGAGGCTATAATGCTTTGTGCTTTCTAATGATGGCAGGTTCGACTCTCACTTTGAATCGTTCAGAATCTGCGTAAAAATCGAAGCTGTCCGGAGGTCTCTAAAGACCCCTCTTTGGGTAATAATAATAGTAATATTATTTGAGATAAATTGCATTGAAGACAACAGAACTGAAGCAATTCACGCTATGGAAAAACTACATGAGATTGCACAGAAAATCGGATCGAAAATCTCTTTCGATTAAACCCAATACATGGAAAAACGACCAAAAATAAATCTTCTCTAATATCACGACATGGTGAAATCAGAATATATTCAGGATATTTTAAATACCTCGGAGAGATATACGGTCCTATGGAATGAACAGCATCGCTAACGAACAAAAAGCATCTCCAAGCTCCAAAGAGCTAACATGCACACTACTAAGTAATGCATTTGTGAGAAAAATAAAGAAACAAAAAATTCTCAGGAAGATTTACAGAGCAATCAATAGAAACGGTATTTGGATTGAAGAACCTCAAAACAAACTTTATCAAAAGACGAATACAATAACGGAGGAAATCAGAACAAATGGAGCAAAATCTTATGCACATGGCATCAGGATAAAACACTCCACAATAGAAAATAAACTACTCGGTGTAATAACGAAGGATAAATACGGGGCAGAATGGCTATAGGAGTTCCAAAATAATAAAAAAAAAAAAAATAAAAAAAAATGATAAAATAAAAAATCTCGAAGATCGCACGTAGTGTCGTAATAAAACCTCACAAGTATAGTTTGACCAAAAATTAAAAGTTAGAATGAGATCGAATATAACGAAAATAGAAGCATTCTGAAAGTATGAAGAGGTTTTTGTAGGTAAAAAGGAAAAGCTCTAAAAATTGATGTAAACGCCATTTTCGATTAAAATATATCATGGTTTTTGTTACAAAACTTTCTATCCTAATATCTAACAGTAGAGATATATTTTTTTCATAAAATTGCAAGGTCTTATGTTGCATTTATTTTGTTTCTACTGTTACATTTTCTCCATCTCTTATCCTACCGGTTCATTGTAGGTACATCATATTCTTCTTTCCTTTCATTTTCATGTCCACTTTATTATTTGCAATTTTTTGTGTTACAATTTTTCAAGACTAATACATTTAATAACTGCATTTAATTGTTTAATAAACATACTTGAATACTTTTTAGAATATCCGGTTTTAGGTAATCTATTGCTGTCGAGAAAAGTCTCTGCATTTAAGGATTTACCATTTTTCAGTAGAATAGTAACAAAATTTATGAGTTGTTGAGCTCACTAAAATATGATCATACAAACTTTCAAGTCCACGGATAGACGAAACGTCATGAAATATTGATTTTCGAATAATTCTTCAAATATTTTGAAAACTATCCTACTGAAATGATTTATTATTTTCCCCTATCGAATCTTTCAAAAATATATGCGGAATATTTCTCGCATATCTCTTGAATTAAACGGAGATAAACAATCAGTTATTACAACCGGACGTAACTCGTATAAAATCAGAAACTGCTATAAGCTTGAATTATTATATCAACAAGATAACTTGCATCGATATGACAATTTAGACATTATATGAGTTCTTGAGTGTCTCATAAACTGGTCAATTATTGCATCGACGCCTTCACTAATTGTAATAAATATCTTCCTCTCAAAAATCGTATGTTGGAATGCCGTTTTATAAGCACCCCATTCCCGTTTTTAATTGGGTGTTAATTATATCGCATTTATTACAGAAATGATCGGGTAATCGCAAGAAGAGATAAGGAACTCGTTAACAACATTTTTGCGTAACATTGGCATGTAGATGGAGCTCTGGTTGGATTCATTCCATTTTAAAAGTAGGCGATTTATTTTGCACACGCAATGCTAATGAATTTTTATTGCTATCTTATTAATTGGATGTGTGAATATTCATTGAGCATGAGGTATATAAAGGAGTGGACAATTTATTATATGTTTTTGTTATCAAATTGGCTGAAGGACGATAAAAAACTCATGAGCTTACCATTCAGCTTCAGCTAACATTTCACAATTTCGTTTGCGTTGAGTTCTTTAACATTTTTTTCAAAACGCGATCAATGAAAATTAAAGTGAAAAGTATTCCTTTAATTAGATATCCTGCTGTTTTTGATGAAATATAATAAGTAAAAACAAACATACCCCATGCCACCGATTACATTACTCATTTCTCCCCAAAAACCCTTACCGAAATTTGTAGATCGTAAAATTTTCAAAGCCAGTTTCCCTTCGGCCTGACGTAATCATTTCTGAATTATTTTTCCGGTGACGGTTCTTTCATGCAATTGTTTAAAGTGATAGTTGATCTAAATAAATTCCGCCCATTGATCTAAATAAATTCCACCATAATTCAGTTCATTTTGAAACTTTATGTGGCAGAAACTTTTGTAAAGACTACCTCTGTATCATCCTTGCTTTATGCTTTCGAGCCAGTAGTATTCACAAATCATTGATAACTTTACAAATTAAAACAACCTCATTGTTCAATTTCGTTTTGTTTTCATTGACATCAAACAAGTCCAAAGATATCAAATGTAATCATTAAGGTCTGTGAACAAAAATTAAGCTACAGTTTGATTATAGAGTAAGTTTGATCATATGAATGTGTGTTATTCGAGCAGCAATGAGTGATGTTAATTTCAATTAATTTACTGCATTCATAATGCATTTTACGTAGAAAAAAATTGCTTTATGCACTTCTCCTAATAAATGTCAACTCTGCAGCTAAGGCGTGCTATGCTATGCCTTGTTTGTACGTTTTTTTCCTTCTTCTCAGTGCTCTCGGGCAGTCACGTATATATATATATATATATATATATATATATATATATATATATATATATATATATATATATATATATATATATATATTCGTCCTTCTCTACTGTTCTACTGTTTCTGTCCACTTCGTCCTTGGTCTTGCTTTTCCTCATCTTGCAGAAATTCTTTTGAACATGTCTTGTTTTATTGTCTTTTCTCTTCCAGTTTTGTTATATTACCTAATCGCTTGTGCTTGTGGTCTTGCTTTTCCTCATCTTGCAGAAATGCTTTTGAACATGTCTTGTTTTATTGGTCTTTTCTCTTCCAGTTTTGTTATATTACCTCATCCCTTGTGCTTTTACTATATTAGTTATAGAAAATCAATTAAATCATGCATTTATTTATTTCTCCATTTGTTTTCCTTTCCCAAATATGTCCTACTTTCGTACCGACATATATTTTCCTCACAATGTTTCTTTATTGCCTGTCTTTCTTTTGAATTCAGTTTTATTATATTTTGTACGATTTTTCTTCATATTTTTTCATATAGTTTTCTATTTCAAAATATGAATCAGTCATCCTTTCTTTTCGCACTTTCCTCTTTTCTTTCTTGTATTTCATCTACTTCTCTATCAACATCGTTTATTGGTACTTCCAGATAGATGAACTTGCGTCCCTTCTGCCACTATTTCGAGACTTTTCATGTTATCATTGATCGATTGGGCCGATACAATATGAAAATTAAATACATAATAAGTTTATCATCTACAAAGTTTATCATAATTGATCAGTTTATCATCTACATCTGAAGAAGCCACAGTGTTGGCGCAACAATATGTTACGTTTAACTTTAACTGAATTATAGTGGTAATCAAAAAACTATGTAGTTTTATTCAAATTATACTTTTCATGTTATTTCCTCTTTTGTTTATTACTATGAATTTTTTTTTGTCATTTATCCGAGATACTTGTTTCTTCGCTGCATTTTCTAATCTTTTTACACCATCTTTCGAGTTTCATTTCGTTTCTGTCCAATCAACTGTACCTTTCTATAAATATTATCATGTAATCTTAATTCAGTTGAGTGCACATGTTCGGCGTGTCTCTTATTAACTCCTCCATCCGTAAAACATAGCTTTTGGCAGGTGGCTAAAGATACGGTCTATCGCTCACTTTTAATTTGAACGAAAAATATTTTCAGCAAAAATGTTTTTAGATTTGAAAAAAGTGAAACTTTATAGGAAACAGATTTGAACGAGTGTTCTGAACACTCGAGAGAAAATAATCGTGAGTTTCCTTTTACTATAGCCCATTATATGAACTAGTATAGTCTTGTTAAAATATATTTTAAACTTCACTTTTTATCTAAGGCGTCAAAAAAATTGCGTGTTACATTTGTGAGTTACTTTTCATCTTTTCCGTCAATGTATTTTGCATCCCCAACTCCGTTATTTGTGGCCCTTCTTGGATATGAATAACCTCGCTTTTTGTGGCACAAAGTCACTGATTTCCACCGATAGCTATTTCGTTTGAAGCGTAAGGGAGTTGACTCGTTTCATTCATGTTGAATGAAAAAACTTACAATTGATTTCGAACGAACCAAATATAGAACTACTAGTGAAAAGTTCATATATCGTTTGTTTTTTTTAAGAAATCAACATAATCAAAAAATTTTGCTTATTCAGATTATTATTATAACAGAATATAACTTAAATTCAAACACTTGAACTTATGATTTACACTTTATTGACTACATGACGCGTTTCGTCGTTACAAACGACTTAATCTTCTTCCAAAATAATGTATGAATATAAATTATCATTAACAGATGAAAATGCGCAGATTCTTTATAAATAATTTTCCAGATGAAAATGCGCAGATTCTTTATAAATAATTTTCCAATTTGAATGGGTTTGCGTTGGAGGTGAGTCATCAAGGAAAAACCATTTTGTGACGACATAATATGGTCAGAGTCATAATCACTTCGGTTCATTTTCAACCGAATATAAATAACATATTTGTTGAATACAATCGAACAAATAAAAGAGTTTGTCCAATCAAATTGATCCATGACATGTTTCTTTTACATGCGTTCCAACATCATAATTAGAAATTCTCATTTATCACTAACGAACACTTTTCGCTTTTTTCTGCTATGTACATAAAATATAGAACAAAGTTTTACGTCTTCCTTTTTTGAGGAAACACCACGAGTTTTCTGTTGATGTAATACATTTTGTTAGATTCGAAATCCTTTTGTTCTCAATATATTTTGTGATTCGGGAAAGTAATCACTAATGTTTCGTTAGTATGTAACATTGTACCCGTGCTGGCTATGTTATTTTCAGAGTAATATCTGGCAAAAGTAGATTTATTGCTTCAATTTCCTTTCAACGAATTAAAAGCTCTCAATAGTAAGTACTTCACCGTGAAACGAAAATCGATGTTAAGTTATATAATCGTCTGTGTATTGTTACACGGAAGTCTATTTGTGTATTAAATTCGTGCAGCAGGATACAAATCGAAGTTGCTTCGCTTCCGCTATCGAATGGCCCGTATTACAAAGCGGAACAGTTGAAATTGGGCCCTTTGTGCTCCAACAACTACTTCCTTCCTTTATATTTATATGAAATTGCTAAACTGGATTTTTACGATTGTCATATTCAGAACGAGAAAACGAGCTGATATATATATATATATATATATATATATATATATATATATATATATATATAAGTGATTAAAATCTCATTTATTTATTACAATTCTCATTAAATAAATACAATAAAATAAATTTATTGAGAAACATTATTTACATTGTAAAATTACATTCATTTCAATTGATACAAAGAATTACAACTAAGAAGAATGCTCTCAAAAGGACTGATTTCAGTTTTGAGTCTGATCTTCCATTCAGCCCTCGGGCAAAAATATTGCTTCAAACAAAAATATTGGTTATATTTATATTTACAATAATATTCAATTTTATTTGAAAAGAAAAGAAAAAATTATCTCAGAAATACTAAAAATTTGATACAATTTCACATGGTGAAGAACATTTGTGTTAAAAAATATACAAAAAAAATTGATTCATACATTATTGCCTACATTCGAATCATCGAAGTACTCTGACACACTATACCTAGTATGCCTTTGTTAAGAGCAGGCATTTAACTCTCCTCTTAAACAAATGAGCTTTCAGTTCTTTCAAATTCGATGATAAATGGTTGAAAATTTTAATACTCTGATAATAGAGAGAGTGCTCAAATTTAGCAGTTTTATGCATAGGAATAGAAGCACATCACTGTTCCTTGTTGAATAGTCATGATAACTATTCAATTTAATAAACCTATCTTCAATTTCTTCAACATATAACAAACGTCTTGAAATATATAAACACGGTAAGGTGAGTATGTAATTATTAATGAAGATCGGTTTACAAGATGTTCGTTGATGAATATTGAATATTAATCGAAGTATTCGCTTCTGTGTAATAAACACCCTATTTATTTCTGTAGAGCAGCCCCACAGCAGAATATTATAATTTAGATGACTATATACAAGACTGTAATACACATTCATAACACATTTTCTAGGTACGATGTTCTTAATTCTAGAGATTGCTATACATCAATGTGTGATGTCCATCTCAAATTTCTGTCTACATATATTCCAAGAAACTTTGTTGATTGGGATGATGATATAGTGTTGTCCCGATATTTAACATCCAAGGTACTAATTCCATTGCCTTTCACACAAAAATGAACATATACAGTTTTGTCAACGTTCACCATCAGATTGTTCATTCGACACCAATCACATGCCTCCATAAGTTCTTCAGAAGTCCTGCCAGAAACAACTACCGATGAATCATCGGCAAATAGTGTCACCAAAAATCGGCAGTAGGCAGATCGTTTATAAACAATATGAATATAAAAGGTCCGAGAGGTATAGAGCCTTGCGGCACACCAAGGGCAATGTCATGTGCCTGACAATAACTCTCGCCTATTTTTACTACCATTGTTCTTTCTTCAAGAGAACTACGTAACCAAATTAGAAAAACACCTCTAAAACCTAAATTGCAGCATTTATTAAGTATAAATTCAAAGGATAGTGAATCAAATGCCGAAGATAAATAAAAAAATAACCCCGCCACAAACAAGTATTTATCCAAACACTCGTAGATTATTTCGACACTTTTTTGTGTCTTCTTCAGGAGAAAAAACAAGCTGCAAAGTAATAATTACAATGATCAAATGCAATATGTGAAAAATATAAAACTACTTACAATTAGAGTTTATGCAGTGATAATAACGTTATAATGATGCAACGAATAATGTTAGTTCTGTTATTATCACTGCATAAAATCAAATTGTTTAGAATTGTCTTAATAGTCAATACTGAGGTTTTAATCGAAATATTCCAAATAAATCTCTCAGGGGGTGGTCTACACAAATATTGTCAACGAAAACACAACCTATCACTTTCTAGAGTCAATATTAAGTGCGTTTCGAAAAACATCGAACCTGTTGAAGGGAAATACCACAGAATTGTTTCATCCTGTTACTTCAGTGGCGTGCATCCAAACAATCAAGTTTCGATGGTTTTCCAAACGCATTCAGGTCCTATCTTCAAAATGAGGTGAACATTCATTTATGAACTGACCACGTAAGCTCTTACTATAGAAGAAACGAGATAAATATTCTCGAGTATGGCAGATCGCTTTCTCGTGACAAGATCATTGCATATTTAGAGGTTTTGTAGACGTTTCATTCTAACACCTCAGAACTTTTTATATATGTAAGAATATTCCTATGCCTTATCGTTCACTCTAAGATTTTCATGAATCTCAGAGTGAAAAATGAATGGTATTAAAATAGGAAATTAGCAATTTTTGCTCCAATTTTTATTCGATTGGACGTTTCGGCAAAGTTTGTTTGCCAAGAAATGCCACTAATTACATTTGTGTTTTCACCAACAGATTTATGATGAATCAGTGTCGTTGAGTTGTTGTTTGTGTATCGCTTATATAGCTTTAAGTTACAGCAATTTGTAAAATGAAATTACTTTTCTTCAGTTCTTGAATATTAGATTATAACTCATTACTTACCTTCATAAGGAGACCTGATAGAAATACTAGATGATCTGAACAAAGAATTGTCGAAAATTGGATTCAACACAATATGTTGAAATTATGTTTCTTAGTTGAAATGTTCAACTAAGAAACCAAACAACGTTTTGCTATTAAGTTAAGTAGTTTGACAAGCCAGAGCCACTGCCACCTTCATTACTTCAATAGAATAGTATTAAAGGTGGCCGTGCCAGAGCATTATGACGAATGTATCAAAATATTTCTGGGGAATTGGGATAAGTATCTATCAATTCTGCATGGAATAGATATCAATGGATCTCCATCTCAATCGCTTGGTTACATTATGTATAAAGGTGTTTTATCACACTTTAACCCGTTGGTGTATCACACAGTCTAAATAAACGACTCTTTTGTTTGGTTACAAAGTTTTAAATTTGTCGCAGCGGGAATACAGTTATATAAACCTGCTCCGAAAATAGATTATTTCGTTTGTTGACACATTAAGTGGATACTCAAGCCGCACCCCTTTAAAGTTAACAAAAATGCATGAAAATAT
Organism: Henosepilachna vigintioctopunctata; assembly: GCA_030704895.1. NCBI lineage: Eukaryota > Metazoa > Arthropoda > Insecta > Coleoptera > Coccinellidae > Henosepilachna > Henosepilachna vigintioctopunctata. Next base: position 2,503,826 of record JARQZJ010000062.1, on the reverse strand, counting down.
TGTTTTACATTGAAATTTAATTATGAAGGTGGAACATTTCATTTAGCCGAAGTTCACGTAATTTAAAATAGTTCAGTCCGTTTCCGTCAAGACTTTCAAGTAGTTCCGCTATTTGAAAGAGAAAATTTCATAGTGAGATTTCAATATCAATCGATTTCGCATATAACATTCAATGAAACTTTCTTCGGAACCTCTTTCAATTGAAAATGTTTGACTAACTTCCACAACATTTTTTAATATATTGGACATATATTTTGGACTACTGGATATGTAATTTACTATAATAGGAGAAAAGTAATGAGTATTTTTAGTAATAAGTAATATTATTTAGTATAATAAGAAAAGTAATAGGAAAAAAGATCTAATTATAAAATTGTTAGAAATATGTTATGTGATCTCTTGATAATGGGTTAGTAGCCCGAAACATACGTCGAACGTATTGAAGAATTTTGTCGTAGTTAGTTCCGGTTTTCTAATAATACGAGGATATGTAATTATGAATGTAGATATCACAATGGGAAAAAAATAATTAATAGCTCTGTGCGGGTTCGTGGTTTGGAAATCTATATGAAAATTTCGACGTTTATTTTTGATTAATTATAAATTTTTTCTTAATGTAAGTGGATCCAAAACTTTCAGACTCTATGTTACTAATCCGTGTGATGGACTTGTTAGTTGACTTAACAACAGCCATCGGGCCGGTCTCCGTAGCTTAGTCGGTTTAACACCCGACTATGGTGCGGTAGAACTCGGGTTCGAGCCCCGCTAAAGGCATGGGTAGTTATGTTTGTCTATGATTTAAGTAGTTTGAATAATGATATATGCTGGGTAATTCGTCAATATCCGTTCGGAACCGGCGTTAAACTGTAGGTCCACAAAATTTAAAAACAGTCATCGGGGTAAGTATGTGGCGCTAAATAGTACATCAGCTAGTCTATTTCAATAAATAATCCTTGACGATATATTGCCCCAAAAAATTTATATTTCATTCTGTGTCATTAGCACTAGAACTATATGTGTGTGTGTATACACATAAATATATTCATATATGTTTGTGTGTATATATGTGAATATATTTTCATTTTCTTGAAGACATCGTCGAAAAGGCCCCTGAAATACGGAAGGAATCGCGAATGTAATTCAAACGAATTCTATTGACAAGTGAAAATATCATACGATGACATTTGTCAGATAGACGTTGCAATTTGGTAGATATCTACAGGTATGGACGCGTATACATTCGATGCTTTATCTTGATGCAGAGATGTTTTCTCTTGATTCGTATAGCATTATAGATGGAATTGTATTATTCATTACTTGACGGTTTTTCACTTTTAGTCAATAAAAATGTGCTGGAAGCCGTTACCTTAATTGACGTTAGGCGTGACATAACTGATGAGTTCCTTGTAAAAAAAACAGTGTGCTTCAATCAAATGTGGATTCGATTCCTTAATTCTCTAATATTTATCCTTTTGAGGATGATGAAATTTCAATGGATGACTAGATATTTTCTTTAATAAATAAATAAATATATATATATATATATATATATATATATATATATATATATATATATATATATATATATATATATATATATATATATATATATATATATATATATATATATATATATATATATATATATATATATATATATATATATATATATATATATATATATATATATATATATATATATATATATATATATATATATATATATATATATATATATATATATATATATATATATATATATATATGGGGTCGTTCAAGTATTACGTAAGCACTAGAGGATGACTGGGGGCTCTTTGCTTTGCTCATTTTGGATGACATGGGGGGCAGAGGGGTCTAGATGATGATTATCACCAGTAGTTATTTACTTTCTTACACATATGGCAACCCTCACGTTGTCTCTCTTGAAAACTCAACGCATTTTCTGGGATTTCCACAAATAATTTATATGTTTTAATTACCTCGAGTAAAAAGTGAACACACACACTGGTAAGAAGGTAAGACCTGTAAGAGTCGCTGGTCGTCGTGATAATGAACTGATGTGCATTACTCTAAATTTAGAGCACAAAGATTTTGAATGACTATAGGCCTAGATAAAAATGAAAATGGTCTAGACATTACAAAATTGTATGAAGGTGAGCAGACTGACAACGCTGAGCAGCGAACATCCAATATAACTTAGAATCATGAATTCGGGTATCATAGTCTGAGGACTGTTAATTCGAATAAATATGTGTAAAAAGATTTTAAGTAAGTTTTTATATTCGTAATATAACTTATTATTATAATATTTTCGTACCTTATTCTATGTTGAATACCGTATCAGTAAAATCCAATCTTTATCCTAAAACTATTCAATATATATAAAAAATTCAATATATAAATTAAAAAATGTTTACGTAAGCATTGGGGAAGGGGGTGAGAGGGTGAGAGGTCAAGGGTGATGGGGGTAAATAATTGTAATAAATCTGCTTACGTAATACTTCAATGGCCCCTATATATATGGCATCTATATATATATATATATATATATATATATATATATATATATATATATATATATATATATATATATATATATATATATATATATATATATATATATATATATATATATATATATATATATATATATATATATATATATATATATATATATATATATATAAATATGATTTATTGCCTGTTTAAGATATTTTATTTCGAAAGTTTTTAGCAATAACAGGCTTTTTTTGATATGAAAAGGTTTATTTTTGTTGACGTTTCGTTGTTATATTACAACTTTGTCAAAACTAATGAATAATTGAATTTATGAGTTACTATAGATATCAAATGTCAAACTCATTTTTTAGAAAAATCAAATTATTTTTTTTGTATCTTCACTCATTGATTTTCATTATCAAAAGGAATATTTCTGGCTTAGCATTCACTTCGGAAGTTTTAGTCTTCTTCACCATAAGAAACCTCTGAAAAACTCATGGTAAGCCAGGTAATTCTAATAAGATTCATATTTACATTTTATAATTACATATAGTTTTTTATATACTTATCCAGAATATGTATATTGTTGGTTTATGTGTGTGAAACTGAAGGTAGATCTGGAAAAAATGAGTGTTGAGATGTGATGTTTGGTGATTGTTGTGTGTTTATTTTACGAGTGTTATTTGTGAGGTTTATTAAGTTGTTGTAAATCGAATTAAGATGTTTAATGTCTGTTCTTTCATTTACTGTGTTTTCTAAATTTTTACGAATGTGTAACATTTCTAAAATTTCTCTACTTTTTTGTCCCTTTCAGTTTCCAAAATTTTCGTATTTTTGTAATCAAAATCATGTTTTTCTGTTATTTTATGTTTATGTAAGGCTGTGATTTGAGTTTTCGCGTATTTATGCGCTTTGATTCTTTCTTCGAGGTTTTGTGCTGTTTGTCCGATATAGCTTTTATTGCAATTGTTACACGGAATATTATAAACTGTATGAGTTTTTCTCTGAGTTACAGTTTTACTTTTTAATTTTGTATATATTTCTTCGATTTAATTTTTGGCAGTATGTGCTATCCTTAAATTATAAGGTTTTTATATTTTTGCAATATTTGTACTTAATTTTGGAATATATGGTAAGGGAATGTAATTATTTTCGTTAGATTCACTTCTTTTTTTAATGTAAAGTATTATATAATTTATGAATTCTGTTTTCCATGATTATGTTAATTAAATTTAATGGGTAAACATTTTTCATGAGAAATATATAAAAAAAATAGATAAAGATCAAATTAATAATATACTAGAACGTTTCAATAGTTTTCATAATAAATTACAATTCACACTTGAAGAAGAAAAAGATGAAAAATTAAATTTTCTTGATATAACAATTATAAGGGAAGATAACAAAATTTTTACAAGATGGTACAGAAAAGAAATAAATTCGCAACGAACCATAAATTATATAAGTAATCATCACTATTCCCAGAAAAAAGGTATAATAATTAATTTTATAGATAGATCACTTAAATTAACATCATCATGTTTACGACATGAAACACTTGAAGAAGTTCGTACTCTTCGCATGAAAAATAATTACCCATTAAATTTAATTAACAAAATCATGAAAAACAGAATTCATAAATTATATAATACTTTACATTCAAAAAGAAGTAAATCTAACGAAAATAATTACATTCCCTTACCATATATTCCAAAATTAAGTACAAATATTGCAAAAATATTAAAACCTTATAATTTAAGGATAGCACATACTGCCAAAAATCAAATCGAAGAAATATATACAAAATTAAAAAGTAAAACTGTAACTCAGAGAAAAACTCATACAGTTTATAATATTCCGTGTAACAATTGCAATAAAAGCTATATCGGACAAACAGCACAAAACCTCGAAGACAGAATCAAAGCGCATAAATACGCGAAAACTCAAATCACAGCCTTACATAAACATAAAATAACAGAAAAACATGATTTTGATTACAAAAATACGAAAATTTTGGCAACTGAAAGGGACAAAAAAAGTAGAGAAATTTTAGAAATGTTACACATTCGTAAAAATTTAGAAAACACAGTAAATGAAAGAACAGACATTAAACAACTTAATTCGATTTACAACAACTTAATAAACCTCACAAATAACACTCGTAAAATAAACACACAACAATCACCAAACATCACATCTCAACACTCATTTTTTCCAGATCTACCTTCAGTTTCACACACATAAACCAACAATATACATATTCTGGATAAGTATATAAAAAACTATATGTAATTATAAAATGTAAATATGAATCTTATTAGAATTACCTGGCTTACCATGAGTTTTTCAGAGGTTTCTCATGGTGAAGAAGACTAAAACTTCCGAAGCGAATGCTAAGCCAGAAATATTCCTCTGATAATGAAAATCAATGAGTGAAGATACAAAAAAACTAATTTGATTTTTCTAAAAAATGAGTTTGACATTTGATATCTATAGTAACTCATAAATTCAATTATTCATTAGTTTTGACAAAGTTGTAATATAACAACGAAACGTCAACAAAAATAAACTTTTTCATATCAAAAAAAGCCTGTTATTGCTAAAAACTTTCGAAATAAAATATATATATATATATATATATATATATATATATATATATATATATATATATATATATATATATATATATATATATATATATATATATATATATATATATATTTTAGGATAGATAAAATACTATAACATTAGTATTAGTATCGAGTGAACTTAATAACAGACTCTAGTTGTTTCACTCTATTTTCTAACACTACTGAAAAATTTCCTTCGTGATAAATTTATGTTCATAAAGCCAGCATTGGAGTTGTCTCAATACTAAAACTTCCATCAAGAGATATTATCAAAGTAGTAAAGTATGGAAGTTACTTCAACTTTCGGCGTAGTTTTCATCAATCACAATCTTATCGCATTTTCTTTAATAGAGAAAACTTCTCTCCTAAATCTGTCGAAGGAAGATAGTTCTCACTTTCCTAACCGTAAGAGGGTTTTTACATTCCGCAAAGTTTTTATGGATATTTCTGAAGTAACGTATGAAACTCTATAGAACGGAAAATATGGAAAATCGTTACTTTTTTCTTCCTGACATTTTATTGCAGTCTTTTCCAATAGAAAGGCGATATAATAGTTGATAATGAATATGCTTGTTGATATAAATAATAAACTAAAATATAAAAAAAAATCATATGAATTATTAAAAAAATATGTTGTGGTCATTTTGAGGTGTATGATCATCTTCACAGCAAGTAACAAATTAATTTGTTTATGAAATTCATATATAGTCATATATATTTCAAAACATCGCAAAGAGCTAGACGCATATGTCTATTGACCAGATGTTCAAAATGTAGGGTAATTCCCTACAACATAATGCTTCCGATATTCAGATTGCTTTAGAATTCACTTTGAATTAGTTCTGCGAGAATATTTTTTGGTCTACATACGAGTATCATTTATATTTCCAGTCTTAAGGACTTATGAATTCATAAAATATATTACAGTTAATAGTTAAAGTTTAGAATGATCTTGGCGTTTATCTGAAATCTAACATTCAAATAAGCTTGTGTGTGTGATAGCAGGTCTCAAAAGATTTCCATAATATACAATTATGATATGACACATTACATCTTCAAATATTTCATTGATTCAAATGAAACTGATGTTGGTACAGAATTTTTTCTATAAAGTCAATCAGATTATGAAAACTCATCAGCTGTTTGTATCATTTCAATAAACGTCGACTTCAACTTCAACAAAAGGTATATTAATATACTACCATTATAAAATACATTGAGTACCTACAACAAAAACTCCCAAACACGGTCAAGTATAACTCAAGTAATTTGAGTTCCATAATTTATTTATTTATTTAACATACACTGTTTTACAGGATAAGTCCTAATTACAAAACAAGAAACACAACATATACAAAAAACAAAATTGGTAGTACGAAAGTTTCAATTTTGTACTTTCATTTTAAATGAAAGAGTTTGTGATATGAATCACAACTGATGAAATGAATGATATTTTATTCCTATAATAATAATTATAGGAATGAAAAAAACTTAAATGCCGACCAAACTTATACATACATATAAATTTATACACACAAATACATATTAGTAATAATAAGACGCCCAACAATTTCCTTTGCGAAAATTTTTGATTGTGGTAAACAGAGGTAGCAATGATAAAATATGTCTTTGATGATTCTTCAATATTTATTACTAACTGAATTGTTTTTATTAAATCTTATGATAATTATCTAAATTATTTGAAAAAATATTTGTCCTACATCTATGGTTTCATCAAAGAGTCCTCCCCTCCAACATGTATTGATAACGAGATCACCAAAAATGATTACTAACCAGCTGATTTTTTTTTTTACTTAGTTAATATTTATATAATGTAACGGTCATATTGTCCTACAAATTCCGTGGTATGTTATCCCGGTCCTACGCTCAGAAATTGTAATTATTTTTACATCAATGATCTGTACTACTACTTTTAAGCGTAGGAACCGGGATAACATACCACGAAATTTGTAGGACAATATGGCTGTTAAATTATATATATATTAACTAAGTAATAAAAAAAAATCAGTTAATCATTTTTGGTGATCTCGTTATCAATACATGTTGAGGGGGAGGACTCTTTGATGAAACCATAGATTTTGTAGGACAAATATTTTTCAAATAATTTAGATAATTATCATAAGATTTAATAAAAACAATTCAGTTAGTAATAAATATTGAAGAATCATCAAATCGACATATTTTATCATTGCATATACATTCACATATTAACTATTATACACATAATTATATGAGTGAATATGAATTCTGTTCGTGAATACATATAAATGATTGTTATATCAGAGATTATGTATATCAGGGAAACTTGCCTTAATATCAGTAACAGATCAGTTGAAAATATCCACCTTAGCTCCCAAAATATTACATTGTTCACACATCGTGTGCAATGGAGAAAATTTTAGAACATTCGTTCTATCTGCTGGAAGGAAGAACGTGAATGCGCTTCTGGAAGAAACTCTTGGAACAATAAAATTAAGCTAATAATTGATGAGGCCGATACTTGTTGTAAATCGATAAACATAATAAAACAATTGTTAAACAAAGATTTACACATATATTAAAAATAATACTGCATATATTAATACGAGTCTGCACATAGCATTTGAAAAAGGTGAATCTCATCGAAACGTACGTCATGCAGTATTATTTTTAATATATGTATATCTTTGTTTAACAATTGTTTTATTATAAAATTAAGCTTTTGCAATAGTGACCCAAATAATGATAGAATTAAATAATAGAAGGTATATTTGCAATAAGTAAATGACGAAAATATAAACTATAAATATGTATTTTCAATACATATTTTCCTGTTTTTTTCCTATTTTGATACCTAATATGAAAATGGAAATAAGACGAAAAAACTCGAGTCTTGACAAAATTCTAAGGTATGTTCAACTTTTGCTGAGAGACATCTGGTTTCGCAAATTTAATAATAATAATAATAAACGTCCTTATTGCCACACATATTGTGCTACATAAGAAGAGGCGAGATTTAGCATAAGCTACTCTTCCATCTAACTTCCAAAATAATCATTGTCATCAATAATAAAGTTTGGTAGTTTTAAAAGTACGATTTCATGTAAAATTTGATCAAGTAGTAATAACCACATAAGTGTGATTCATACAGAATACTATATTCTATAGTCTTAAACATGAAACTCTACCTCAAGTGATTTGAAGATTTCACAGGACCTCTTCCCCTAACCGACGCATTTCTCTTTTATGTATATTGGTACCTATCTTTGAGAGTATGAAGGGTACCATTCTTCATGATAAATCTGATAGGCCATTGATTTATTCAAAATTTATTAGTTCCTTGTGGTAGGGTATAATGCTTTTATGTGGCCATAATTAACATTGATTAGATCTGTTATTTTCTACCATAACTCACAGACGTCTTTTATACCAGTAGGCTCTAATTAAACGAAAAGTATAGATTAAATAGTTTCAAAATAGATATATTGGGTGGTAGAACCGTGACTATAATTCTTTATATCAATAATTTATACATAGTTATTTCATTGTATATGTTTTCAGAAGAAAAAAAATGACAACCGTAATCACAGTGTTTTCAGTATTGAACTCATTCGGGAAATATAAGAATCTTCTCTCTGTGTTTAAGGAAATTCTCTGATCATTATTTTTCTCATTCGATTCAATTTAGTTTGTTATAGCAATTTGTAACTAATTTGCCCTTGCCCTCCATATCCCTGGCATTTTAATTAAAATTCGTTTAGATTAATATACATGATAGATCAATGATGTATTGGCTTGAAACAATTTAATGTTTCAATACATCAGTATTTTTCAGATGATTTCATAACTCATGATGAATTCCCTTAATTATATGTTTGAAGAAATTTTTGTTGGCCTCTTTTAGCTGAACATTCTACTCGCTGTTTAGAATTCAACTGAAATTTTTGAAATATATACGATAACTGGTCAGAAAAATATGAAAATTCGGACCATATCGGAAAATGTCAAAAAAATTTCCTCATTTCCTCTATAGCTTCAATATTTATCCATCTTCTACAGTTTTAGAATATCTATTAGCTCTTCAAAGTTTTGAATTGTTGTGGAAAAAATTGAGTTTGTGCCTTTCAAAATAATGATCAGAAGTCAAAAGAATATATCAATTTAATTTCTAAGAAAACTAAGATTAATTTGGCAACACTGTTCAATCATTCCTTTTTTAATTATAATCCTTCGATGGTATTATGTTCAGTACAACAATTCTATTTCCAAAAGTATTAGATTATGGAACATACCAGGTACTGAGCCCAATTCCAAAAAAGTTATTCATTCACTCGGTATAAGTTTCGGAATACTAACCCATTGATAAAAGTAAATACAGATGAGTTGTGATGATTTCTGTATAATGGTTTTCTTCAACCATTCATTTTAAAGAATGCATTATGTAGTTATGGATAATTCGAAAAAATATTCGATAACATTTATCGAATTTCTCTGATTTTATTCGCCCTTTCAATGATGATATATCCCAAAAATTAAAAACGTAATGAAAAAAAAAACCTCGTTAAATTCAGAACGTACAATAATTCCTACATTATATTCTGAAAAATTCGGTAACTTGATCAAAATATACAATCATTCCTTGCTAATCTACGACAACACTGCACCATATTTTTATTAGTTCATTTAGTGTTGATTTAGCTTACCCATTGATAAAAGTAAATACAGATGAATTGTGATGATTTCTGTATAATGGTTTTCTTCATTTTCATTATGGTTTATTCATTTTTAAGAATACATTATGTAGTTATGGATAATTCGAAGAAATATTCGATAACATTTATCGAATTTCTCTGATTTTATTAGCCCTTTCAATGATGATATATCCCAAAAATTAAAAACGTAATGAAAAAAACCTCGTTAGGTAAATTCAGAACGTACAATAATTCCTTCATTATATTCTGAAAAATTCGGTAACTTGATCAAAATATACAATCATTCCTTGCTAATCTACGACAACACTGCACCATATTTTTATTAGTTCATTTAGTGTTGTTTACATTGAATATATAATTCCAAGAAAATTCGATGAATATGGCAGCAGTAAATAAATACAATGATTTCTATATTAGTGTGCAGCAGCTCTGCCATGGGTTTCTCCCAATCAGTGATAGTATTCATACATTCAGAACATAATATGTATTGCAATAAATTCGATTATTTCATCGAAAATCTTCGATCATTTCTTGCTGATCTACGACAACAGAAAATTCGAGGAAAATTCCATAAATTTGTCAACAGTTAATTATAAATACTACAATTTTTATTTGTACAACAACTCTGTGGTTGTACAAATTTTTCCCAGTTAATAATAGTATTCATACACACAGAACATAAAATTGAAAAATATTTGTTAAGTTTAAGAAAAATGTACAATCATTCCGTCTTCGATTTATGACAACACTGCACCGTGTTTTTATTCGTTCATTTAGTGTCGATGTATATTGAATATATAATTCCAGGAAAATTTGAGGAATTTGACAGTAGTATATAAATATAATAATTTCTATATTAGTGTGCAACTCTGACATGGTTTTTTTTGCCAGAGCGGATGAAGCGTTTTTGGAGGCCAAAAATATAAAGCAATAGCCGTAATATTTGCGAATTCAAGTTTAATCGCTCTCCTCATGGGGGACAGTCGTTATAATAATAATAATTGTACAGTAACTCATTTGGTAAGTTTAAGAAAAATGTACAATCATTCCTTACCGATTTACGTCAATTTACGACAACACTACACATTGTTTTTAATCCCTCATTTACTGTCAACGTACGTTTTCCGCAAATCTAATTTGCGAAAAACTTGACAAATATGGCAACAGCATCTAGGTAAATAATAGAAACTGTAATGTGAATATTAGTGTAGAAATCTGCAGTGGGTTTTTTTTCACTTCATGATAGTATGTTTTCATTTAGAACATATTATTGAAGAAAATTCGAATATTTTATTATCAATCTTATTGTATTGAATAATTCCTACTCTGATCTGCGTTCACCCTGCGGTAGGGTTTTATTCGCCCATTCGGTGATAATATACCTCACGCATTCGAGACTTTTCCCGCGTTCGTCCCACGGCGGACATTGTTCGAAATAAGATTGAATTTATGGCTACAAGTCGTCCGGCCGGACTCATTTCTTCAAGCATTTCTAGCCTATTTACATTCGCCCACAGCGAGATGTTTCAGTTCCGACATCCAATAAAGCAGACATTCCTCCGATTCGAGTTTGTTTCTTCTCGGTTGTGCGGAACTGTAAATTTCGAACCACTTAATACATGTTTTACGACCGGCTGTACGCAGCTAGTTTAACAAATATACGACTGGAGTGTAAACTTCGAATGGGTAATAGTCAACATAGAATTGAATGTTCCGATAGATCTTTAATGGAATTTCAGTTTTTCCCGATTTAAATGCTACCGTTTATTAGCGGAAGAATAAGCCCTCGGCTTACTGGGATTATGGCCAGTTGCCCAGTATTTTCTAGCGGTTTCGTACAAATAAATGAATTGTTCATTCCTAGAGTGTACTAAGACAGTTATTTAATTACGCTTTTCAGGTTTGGCGCCTATTGGATACAATTTCCTCTTTGTTCTCTCAAGATCCCCATAAGATTTGTAATTAAATTGAAGGATGTTATTAAATAAAAGGATCCATGTGACTGAAATCTGGAATCTCAAATTCACCTTTTTAACACATCATTTACTGTAGCAATGGAGATATTCGTTTTTTCACACCATTTCATGTATTTTTAGTTAATTGGTACAATTATGTAACGAATTTTTGGACACCTTTTATCGGAACGTTATAAAAGAGACCTTTTTTTGATAAGAAACTGCACTCTAAACTTGTAACATCTCTCATATTTCCGCTTTCAACGAGTGAAGCTGGAAATATTTCCTTCTATTCGAAAATTTTTGCGAAATCAGAATATTTCTTCACATATACTTTGTCAGTCTTACTTGACACTAGTTTCTTTCACTTATGCATCTAAATCAGATACTGAAATAGAGGCAGAATTCTACGTCGAAAAGGATATTTACACATTGAAGAGAAAATATGGTTATCAGAAAAACCAGATATACTTCTTAGAAAAAGAACTCCTTTTAGAAAAAAACCAGATGAACACCTTTGTTTAAAAGGCTTATTTTGGATTCAGTAATTTAGAAAGCAGTAATTTGTTCATTACTAGCACTGACCACTTGGCCAATTTTCTGATCTGTTTTAGTTCTAATTTTATATTGGAAAATATAACAATGTAAGATTTTGGCAAGCTCATAATTAACAAGTTATAGGTGATATACTATTAGGTGAACATATAGAAACTCGTGAACCTATACTGGTGTTGACTGAATAAATACTAAAGCATAGCAAACTTATTTAAAATAACCATCAGAGACACTGGTTTACATGAAATGCTATATTCTTATAATGTCAATTGATTTTTGGCACAATATCTGGAGAAATGTCGAAGATAAATCATGACATGGTTTATCAAAACACTTGGCTAACTCCAATAAAACCATCACCACTTAGCAGTTTATAGCCAGTTATCAACACTTGATTAAATTAAATAAATTTTCATGTATAATATTATGGATAATAAAGGCTTTGTATTGGAAAACCCTCAAACGACCATACAACCATACATAGCTGAGAGACCCTTGTTCAGAACGTTTCTACTAGATTTGATAAGGGAGTAGATAAAATGATTAATGAAGGACAATCAATCAAAAAGCAATCAACAAGCTCTTCATCGCTCATCTTGATATTCGCTACTTCTTGTGAATCGCTTGAATGAGCAATTTTTCCACTTGTAGCAACGAGGGATGGACAAAAGCTGATTAATTGGATTATACAGTGCGGCTTCTAATAACGACTTCAATATACGCTTCTCGGTTATCCAACTATTGTTCGAATAAATGGAGGGCGAGATTTAATGGAGTAGAAAAAACAGAATAGAATTAATGTAGCTGTATCTAATTTTGACTCAAATATGTATTTCAAGTGCCTTATCGTCTTTGTTAGTGTCCAATATAGCTGTTTGATGTAATATTGAACTTACTGAACCGATAATTTTAGGAAAATCCTCTAGATTGTCATCAGAAATTCTATGAAATTTCTCAATATTTCTTAGAATAACCTAGATAACACTAATATGTTACTACAGTGTAGTTCAATGGAAATTGTCAATGCAAAAATTCTTCCATTTACCGATGATTCAAATATGCTATTTGTTTTAAACGTTTACCTCCAAATGATAAATTTTTACTGATGCTCTTCAGTTTTTCTCAATTCTTCATTTTCAATTAAACATACCAATTTTATATTCAAACGAGTACAAATTTCTTCATCCATATTAAGATAAACATCAGTCTATAATGCCTGATTAGATGGATAAGATGACTTTTCTTTTACTGTTATATTTACTCGAATAGTAAGTACTTGTTCAATACTGATGAAAAATGTCAATATTTTGCAAAATTTGGTTCTTTTTTTCGAATACTCATGTGAATACATATTTACGTTGAATTTTAATAATTGACTCAGGTATTTATTAATATTTAAAATAAATATTATCGTGGAAAAATCATTTCCGCTAGCTAATTTCTCTATCATAGATATAGTTATGGATTTGTGTTCAAAAATGAGAAACCGAATATTGAAATTTCAATTATTATAAACGAATAATCGTAGTCATAATAAACGAATTATTATCTCTACTAAGTAATTAAAAAAATACAAACAAGTGTGAAGGGTCAGATATGAAACCTAAATTGGCGATACAAGGAAACTTTGTTCTTCCATAGTCTCATTTATTCAGTAACAACTCCATAATTTATCTTTTCGATAGCTGCAAAAAAACCAGTGACATTTCGAAAAAATTTCTCTAATTGAAAGTTCCTGTTTCATTACTTCTCTTTTTCATCATTTCCTCGATTTATTTTTTGACTTCATGTTTAAGACTCTCTGAAGCATTCGCTACTAGCATTTGAACTGTATTCTGTTTATTGATAACACAAATTATCAATTTTTGAGAGTAAATATTCAGTGCATTTCAAATAAGGTAAGGGGCCATAATCATTTACTACAGCAATCTCGGAGTTATTTGGATGAAATATTTGAAAAGCCTGCCGTTTTTGTACGTAAGTACCTAACTACTGAATTTGCCACATACTCGAGAAGGCTTATCTTGTTTCATCGAAAGACGGAGTATGTCACTGGCCCTATCCTGTCTTTTGGAGGTATAGGTCTTGGTGCGGTTGGAAAAAACATCGAAATCGATTGTTTGGATGTATGCCAGTGATGATTCGCATAGTAAGATGAAACAACGCTGTATGATATTTTCAACGAGTTCGATGTTCTTCGGAATGCACTAAATTGCACTCTAGAAAGGTGGAAGACTATGTTTTCTTTGACAACATTTGTGCATACAGCCTCTTGAGGGTTTTATTTGAAATTTTTCAATTGCAAATGTCACTATGACTATTTAAAAAGAAAAGGATTCATGACCAGCTTGAAACTGATAACTCCTTGATACAAATGAAAATATATTGACGCATTATATTGAAAGTTGAGCAGATATGTGTATATGTTTCAAAGTACTGAATTCTCATCATGTGGGATTTATGTAAAAAACGCTGGTTCTCAAACTACGATTTCTACTCCGCAAAAACTTCACGTAGTTTCCAAGTTCAAACTACACAAGCTACGGAACTTCAGGAGCTCATTGAAAATTCAGAATGGCCGACAGGCCCGTGAATATGAAATATTATATACTTGCTAAAAGTTTATTCAAGTAAACAAAGGGTTTTATGTTACTGATGAAATGTTATAAAAGACGGCTTTAACGTTCGCTTCAGAAGATGATGTTCTTTGAAGTTTTCTTTTGTAGTGACTATAGGATTTTGTTATCTCTCAAATAAAATCGACTTCACATATTGCCAGTTGAGTTGCGCAATTTTGTGATAAATTATTTCTGTTTCGTCTGTAATTTCTGTTTTCTTAATGAAAACAGACGTATTGGATTTATGCCCTGAATGATTTTTTTGTCATGTTATATGGATATGGCTAATTAAGAGTGAAATAGAGCATTTATCAAGCCCAAAGAAGTGATTCTTAATAACTTATTTTCAATACTTCATAATAATTCGAAATTGAAGTTTGTGCTTTATCATTCAATATGTACTTTAAATCTGATGTTGTATATCTCACCAATAATTGTTGTTGATGATTGATGCCAATACATTGGCTCCACCTTATGCTTATAATAGATATGTGTTTTCCATACATATGTATAGAAAACATACGTATTTATAGTGTTCAAAATAGATGAATTGCAGAAAAAAGTAGACAAATTGTTCTATAATGATACAACAGTTTACCAACCTAGTCTCAACTTTCGTGCACATAAAAGTAGTGGAAAAAGGAAAGAAAAAAATTACTTGTAAGGTCGTGTCAATATTATCCACACTTTACATTTTTCAAGTTACTTGGAGGTCATAGAAAACGTAGGAAACACAACATCCAATTTGTCTACTGATTCTCATCCTATAAACTTAATGCTTAATGAACATTTCGATGAAGTTATTGCTGAAACGATTATAATGTTTTGGCAGTGAACAGAGAAAATCGCATAACGAATTTCATTTATAATGTGGAATTGGAATTCTATCAAATATCGACTTGATGAAAAAGTGGATATGATATCATTTTTATCTGATCTAATAATTATAGAGAAAAATACACTTTATTTTCATCACTACAATTAATTGCGCCTGCAGTTCCGTAATAATTGTACATTTTGAAGCACATAAATAACGAAATTGGTATTATTTGAAAAGATGTACCGTGTTGTGCATATAGTTTGTGTTTCTTTTCTTTTTTCTAAATGTGTCCTATCCCACAGTGCATTCTACTTCTCCATATTGTGGTGAAATCCTCATATATATTTGATTATTTAAGAATTTGACTGACCCATTTTTATAATGTTTATAGATTTTTATGGATTCTTGAATATCTGGTTTTTTGCCTTTTGAACCTGTATATAATATCTTCAACTTATCTGTAATCTGTAAAAGTATGTCCTGGGTCTAGAAAGTGTTTGATGTAAGACTGTTGATGTTTTTTGAATTTTGCAACAAATTTTCTGGGTATTTATCGTATTTAACAGCTTTCGCAATCATTGCAACCTAATTCATAAACTCCAGAAAACCTGAATACGTAGTAACTGAGAATAATAGGAATGGTATCTACGAATATTAATATAGTAACGAAAAATAAAATAAATTCAATGGACGATGAATCAACTCTGAATTTAACAATTCACTGAATAACTGAACAATTCTTTATTCGACTAGTTTCACTTTTTACGGCATTATCTAATGAATACATATTATAAAGACAACCATTAAATATTTGCAAATCAGATCGGACCACATAATACACCCTAAATTTGGTATATTCTGTGGTTCGGTCCCTGGAGTTGGTAGAATATAGAACATCAATATCAACTCCGTTCTATGTTCGTTATCCATAGAACATAGAGTAAACCTAGAGGTCGGGATTTCCAAACTATCAGAGATTTAATAGTGGGGAGTAGTTTAGGTCTAATTGGTCATTGAGAAGATTGTGATTATCGGATTGTTGGAGTGTTTTTATTTCCATGGCTTCCAGGTAGTTCATATTCATACCTTTTTCACAGTAATGTAGAATATTACGTTTGAAACAGGGTGAGATCTTATGTCCTGTCGACTCTAGATGTTCCCGAAAAGCAGATTGTCCGTTTTTTAAGTGTTTTTTTAGCCTACTTTCAAAAGAAGGCCTAGTTTTGAGGATGTTTTGCAACTACGCTGAAAGAACACTCAAAAAACGGACAATATGCTTTCTGGGAATATCTAGAGTCGACAGGACATGAGATCTCACCCCGTTTTAAATCTAATATTCTCCATTACTTTGAAAAAGCTATGAAAATTAAATACCTGGAAGCCATGGAAATAAATAAACTCCACAAATCCGATAATTACAATCTTCTCAAGGAACAGTTAGACCTAAACCACTCTCCACTGTTAAATCTATGATAGTTTGGAAATCTCCACCTCTATGGTCACTCTATGTTCTATGGATAACGAACATAGAACAGAGTTGATATTGATGTTCTATATTTTACCACCTCCAGGAACGAAACCACAGAACATACCAAATTTAGGGTGTATTCTGTGGTCTGAACTGATCTGCATATATTTAAAGGTTATCTTTGTAATATGTATTCATTCTTGATAATGCCGTAAATGGCGAAACTAGTCGTATGAAGAATTGTTCAGTCAGTGATTTTTAGACAAGTATTTCTTCTTATTACCTCTCATTGAAAAATAAAATGTATTTTTCTCTATACTAATACGCATTATCACAAAGTAACGGACGATTCTATCCAATATTTAATCTGATAAGTATTGGAGATTTTCTGGATAATCTCTGCTGACATGGAATCCTGTCCGATGTATTGTTCCGCCACATTTCACTCACATATCCGCACTTTGCCGTTCATCCTCGTAGCCCCAATAAAATCAGACAAGCTGTGAGCATGCATCTGACAAGCATCGGGATCAAGCTGCAATTAAAATGTTAATGCATCATTTTCAAAGCGAGAGCGTAACGCAAAAACCAGCTTACTGGCGCTTTTTCAACAACAAAAAACAAAAAATAAACGAATCGACGATTATCTCCTACGACCTGACAATCTGACATCATCAGGACGTTGATTCAATTTGCGCAAGCGAAACGTGCACAAGCCATTTTAGCGAGATGATTTTCTATTTCATGTGGTGAAAGCAATTCAAGGTCTCATTAACTTTGATTATGATAATTTAGAGCGGGAAGCGGGATTATATCGAAGCATTCAACTCTCACAAACTAATTCCTTTGATTAATAAATCAGTCGGTATTAATGGGCTCTACCTATACTTACCTGTATTTACGTAACTACTAATTTGTGATAGTAGAAAAGATATTGAAATGTACTTGCTAATATAAGAAGTGTTATAAATTTGTCTAAGACATTGAACTCTAATTGGAAATAACACAAAGAGTTGATGTTAATTATCTCAAATTCACGAAACGTCTCTACATGGGCTCTTTTGGTCAATCGAAGATTATCGAGTAGCTTAAACTTGAAACTCAAAGTTCTATATTTTATTGATAATCTATTCAGTCTATTCAATCTATTGCGCGCTTCTCCAAAGCGGAGAAGTAAGGTACGTTGCATTTACTCTGGTTAAATTTTCTTTCATTTACATCACAATAAATTTTACCAAGTAGCGACTAATACCATCAAGTATTCTGAATTTCCAACTCATTTGTGAAAATGAAATGATGAGCTTAATATTGAATATCACATCTTCAATTATATCAGGTACGTTTAGTTGCATAAGTTTTTGCATTTACACTTCTAAATTTTTTTCTTTCTGAATACTGACTTTTGAGAACATATACAGAAATTTTTTTGGCATTTTCACAGCTTTTGCGTACATTTACGCCCTGACATCGATGATATATGCTTCAAATAAAATTTTGATCAATATACAATGAGAAATAACTTAGTAGATGTATGTCGAACATTTCCTATCGAAGTATACTTTCTGCTCACCAAACTAACTAATATTGGCGTTTCTGAACTCTCTATTGTCGGACTTTGACTACTCAAACCATAAATTCCAAGCTAATTTTCCAAAGGTAGTCCTGGCTAATACAAACATTCTCTATAAGATAGAGAAATTATGAATTTCCCAACTCATAAAGTCATAATTTCGAAGGGAGTTCCAAACGTGACCTAAAGGTTTACTGTGGGTATTTGTGTGTCAAAGCAGTTTTCTCAAAAAAGTTCCAGGTCAACACTAAAGTCACTGAAAGTGAACCAACAATAAGTAACCTCTGTTAGTTCGCATGTGATTTCTAGACAAGATCGAGAAATTCGGCTGACAAAGCCACAGTTTCGGAGGTAGTTTCAAACGAACCTTATAGGATTAACGCAGGACTCGTTCCAACCTCGTGTTCAAACCTGCCTATTAGGATTTATATGCGCTTGGTATCAAGACCGTAATGTTCAATCCAACTGGCTATAGAGGTTGTCCCATGCACATAACATGTGATTCATAAGACAAGGTCGAAAATTTCTGCAAGCAATACCCCAACTTGGAAGGTAGTTTCCTGGGTGATTAATATGGAGACTTTGTGACTTCCAAGGCCACAATTTCCAAGATTACTTACTGTTGGCAGTCTCGAACTGTTCAAACCTGATCCATTGCACAAAAACAAGGCTCGAGGCTAACAAAGTCATGATATCCAAGACAAATTGCTTCAAAGAGTCGCCAACTTTTCAAACGTACTTCATAAGATCAAAATCGAGATCTTCAGCTGGCTAAGCTTTTACTAAACGTTCTCTGGGCAGTGCAGAACTCTTCAGACCTGCCATGAAGGATTTGAGTTGTAATTTTTTTCTGCGTATGTACCCATTTCTAAGTCAACTCTTTATAGTTAGTCTCCAATAACTGCTTTAATGTGTCCGCAGAATAAAGAATGCAACAATCTACTGACCAAGCCATTAGCTATTTCCAAATTTAATAAACTATACATGAAAATTCTCGAAGTAATAGACCTCAACATTCGAATCAACTTATTCACAAATTCTATCAATTTTCGATCCAAGTGATGATGAGCTTGTTATGATCCTTCTTTGGAAAGTGTTTCAAGGTCCATAACATCTAGAAAGTTACTAAGTTCCGTTAGTAAATTAGTTAGTAAGTTGCGTTAGTTACCTAAGTTTATTACGCCGGAGTACATTTTCAACTGAATAAAATGCAGATATTTGATTTAAACTGTAATGATTATATTATTAAGCTTAGAAGATAAGATTAGTTATCAAAATAATTATATTAGATTTCATTAAATCGAGAAATTGTTGTTGTAATTGAATACAACTGAATACAATACATTACAAATTTCCTTCAAAATCAATTAAAATTTGAATTGAATACGGCTAATTTATAGCAAAACTTAGGATGATCACTGCAAGAGGCAGTATATCAACTTAACAACTACATATGAAGTAGTAATGCTGTTGTAAAACATGAATGAACGATGAGTTAATCAAAGATAGCGAATATAACCTGATACTTGACAAGCAAAACAATTAAAATGTGTTCAACCGCTACAATCACTTGAACGAGATTATATGTTTATATTATTACTTCATTTCCTGTATAATATTATTGCATTCCGAAAGCGAGAAGACCAATAAAACAAATTGATGAGGCGCGTTCACTGTGGTGTCAAGTAATGCAGGATGCAATCTCTCTCGAAAATGAATGTCGTTAGTTATCAATATGATACTTTATGCGCTTTATTACGAAATACTCGTAAATGTCCCACCAAGGAGGAAGTCAATACGTTTCACTTATAACTTAATTACTAGAGATATTCTGCGCATCACAGTAACTTCTGAGGCTTCAATTACGAATCAATTTGTGCCTTATTTTCCTTGGATTTCAGGAAAATTAAAAAGCATGGAAACTTTTGAATCTTATTAACATCGATGAAAGACTTTTCAGCATGTTGAAGGTTATCTAGAAATGAATTTATAATTATATATAACATAATGTAACATTAATATGAGATTTTAAAATCATGAATTAATTTGGAATCGATCGAAGTTCCCGAAAAATTATAGAACAGACACTTACAGGTACAACTTCCAAAGTAAAATTCATGGGCAAATTATCAGATCCCTTTGAAATCAAAACCGGTGTGCGGCAGGGGGATGGACTTCCGCCAATCCTTTTCAATATTGTTTTGGAAAAGATCATTAGAGAATGGGAACTTCATGTAAAGGGGGTAAAAGTGGGTAACAAAAAAGAATATCGAATAAATGTCGATGTCTCGCCTTTGCAGACGCAGACGATATTGCTATCATCTTAAACTACAGAAATGAAGCCATTCTCGCCATAGAAAAATTACATGAAATTGCACAGAAAAAATAAAAAACCGAAAAATAAATCTTCTCTTGCCATAAATCATTGTCAAATTCTGCAAGTCGGCCATTTTAAATACCTCGGAGAAGTTATACAGTCCTCAGGTTCAAACCGAATCGCTAATGAACAGAGAATAACCAAGCTCCAAAGGGCCTACAAACTAACATGGGCTCACTATAACAAAAAGTGCATTTCGAGAGGCGCCAAATTGAGGCATTATAACACGATTCTTCCAGAAGCAATCTACGCATCTGAAACAATGGTTATTGGCGGCCATTCAAGAATTAGAGAAATAGAAAAACAAGAACAGAAAGAAAATCAATAGAAACGGCATTTGGATGGAAAGACAAATACGATAACGGAAGAAATCACAAAACGACGAGCAATGTTCTATGCATATGTCCACAGAATGAAACAGTCCAGAATACCGAAGAAACTACTCGATGTAATAAAGAGTTAATGTGGAACAGAGAGGATAAAATAGGTCCAAAAAGATCTACAACAGATTGATATAAAAAATCTCGAAGATCGCACTGAGTGTCGCTAGAAAAGCACACACGCAAAGTTTGAGCAAAAACCAAAAAAAATCTGAAATCTAAAAGGATGATGCGAAAGTCCAAAATGAAATTGAACAATAAATAAAAACTATCTCATAAAAATAATTTATAGCGATCAGAAACTAAATCATCATTTAGTTTCTCACAATAGGATTCGATTATAAATTTTATAGCTGTTATTAGCCAGTTCATTAAAATTTTAGATATTGTTTTTCGTCTCTTTGACTTGTTCAAAATATTTGGTAATCATAATTTTCTGAAGTTTTTAGCTTTCCAATGGATTGATTCTGTTCAATTCATGTTTCTAGATCGGCAAGTCGAAATATTATTGCTTTTGTCCACCCTGATCTCTTATAATTCGTGGTTTTTTCTACACATATGGTTCTACTTTACATTTTTCGTCTCACTACTATTTGTAATCAGCTGTTTGTACATCTTGGAGAGTGAGCTCTTTGTTTTTACGAGTTATTATTCGGATCGATTTCGATATCGAAATCGATGAATATCGATTTCAAAATTGAAAACGATATTCAAAATTCTTGATTTGTTATGTATTTTTTCACTCTGTAACTGTATAAAATCACTGATCGGCTATCAGTGATCTTGGCGTGCCACTGAGAACAGCGCAATGAGATGTCGTGATATTCTTCTGTTGTCTACATATGACTTATTTTAAATAATATTTTAATTTTAGTATTCTTCATTTGTTTTCTATGTATCACTATTGCAATCGATTTCAATTTTATTTTTATTCATCTAATATATTTCGTTACTATATCTTCAACTTCTGCTCACCATATGTAACTTTGTAATAGACAATATTTCATTTTTACTTTGTTCCATCTGGTTATTGTTCAATACTATTTCAATTTATTTCAATTTGATTTTGTTTATGTATATTATCGCTTATACTCTCTTTTTTTGTTAATTTTTTTTCGTTAATTTTCTCTTATTTATTATTATTTGTGTACAATTTGTTATTTTCCTCTGTAATTGGATGTATATCTGTTGGGAATAAATGTATTATTATCATTATTATTATTATTATAAAACTGCTGCTTGGTGTTACTGTATATGGATAATTTTCATAACGAATTAGCATAACGATTTAAACATTCAACAAATGTTTGTATTCGACAGAAAAGGCTCTTGGAAAATTCAAAACAAATTGCATTTTTCATGTTTCGTTACATAAATGATTTTATCTTAACAGTGCTTCAACTTGCCAGACTCTTCTCATTTAAATATGATTTCGATTGTTCTTTTTATATGTATGGTAACAAAGGAACGACATTTTTGTTCTAAATGAAATTCATTGCATCCTCAACAAACCAGTTTTTATCTTTTAGACTGAAAGAACTAATTCTTCTTGTATTTGACTGTGAGGGAAGTGAAGAACTTCTACAACAGATAATTAGTTTATTTCGAAGGTTATGCGATTGCCTAATTTTACAAAGTTTGCTTCTTCAAAAATTCTCATATAAACGTTCCTCTTGCCATAATATCTCTTTACCTGAGATTAATTGATTAATAGATCATGAACTGGAATGAAGTATAAGATATACGAGTCATTCTTTTTCGACTAGAGATACCTAATTAATACTTACAGCTTCAATGACTGAGATTGAATTCTCGCTTAACTCTTGGTGAAACATAATTGAATTGTAAAATGAATTAAACTCTTGGCTTAATGTTTCACTATTTATTTAACAATATGTATAGTCAACATGTTTCGAACGTTAAAAAAGCGTCGTTTCGTGTCTTGAAAATGAGCTAACGCTCGAAACATGTTGACTATTCATATTGTTACATAAATCGTGAAACATTAAGCCAAGAGTTTAATATATTTTAATACTTACAGCTTTATTTGAATCAAAAAACCCATCATAGCAAAATCTATTCCGATAAACCTCAGATCTCTCAAAAGCTATGAAAACCATGATACCAAGAGTTTTAAAGAAACATCATGCACCTCATAATCAAAAGAATATTCAGAAGGATACACCAGCATTCATCTTATAACTTTTTAAAAATTTTGAAATTCTTTGTCACGCATTGTCATCTTGTGATCATAATTGATAATCATCAACAATTATAGAGCGGTTGTAGGGAATGAACAAAGGGGAACAATCTTGATTTAAAAAAGGCATCAAGTATAATATGGTTTGTTTTAGAAATAACAGAATAAGAATAGGCTCATTCTCCCTAAAGATAATGCCAAGCCGTATGCTTTGAAAACTTCAGATCTTTACCCTTTTATATCCTCTTGGACTGCAAATTTCTATCCCTGTTACATTCAAAGGAGGCGGATAATGGAAAATTTGATTCTAAGTTCGTAAGAACAGAACGAGCGGAGTAACAACGAAGTTGGAATCCTTTAATTTCACGACGGGGCTCTTTACAAAATTGAACGGAAACTCCTGAAATTTGTAGTGTTATCTTTAGGAATATTCGAGGTTACAAAACTAATTTACCAGATCATCCCGAAGGAAATTCGATTTTCCTGAGGCAAATTGTTCATTTCCGTCTAGAATTGATGGCAGGCAAGATCGTGCAAGATGTTTGATTGAAATAGTTCCATGGAAGTTTCTTTTAAACACAACATACGACGTCTTTAATATCGAAAGAACTAAAGCAAAGTTTGTTGTTTTTCCATCCCTTTTGATACATGAAGTGAAGATTTCGAAGTTACTCACTTATTTGTTATTTTCATTAGAGATTTATTTATCGATAACTTCGTCGCATGGTCGAGAATTCTTGGTTTTGGGTTCTTATCCAGGTGAAGTCATAGGTGTTTGTGATTGTTTATTATCTGAATGAGTTTATTGATAGATGATTAATTGTTACTTAGTGCACATAGAGTAAAGCTCATTGGCCTTTAGAACCGGCGTTAAACTTAGGTTCATTGAATTAAAACAACTATGTTTAGAAGCTCAGTATAGTAAATCCTTAACGCTTTCGGCTTTCTGCTGCGGGTGTGTTCGATCATCACCGTGTTCTTTCTTGGGCCGTTCGTCATCGAAATTAAACTGTTAGTCCAACTTCCGAACAAACACTATCTTAAAATTTATTCAGAGGAGAATTTCCGACTGATTATTCGCTTTGGTGGTGTATTAGTCCTCTTCGCCATAAGGAAATATCTGAAAAAGTCATGGTAAGCCAGGTGATTCAAAAGAGTGAAATATTATTTTCAAAATTATGTTGTAGTATAATTAAATTGTGGAAAAAAGTCGATACAAAATTCAAAGAATGAGATTTTACTGAAGGTTGACAATTGAATAAAATATTAAAATAAATTAAACTCTTGGCTTAATGTTTCACGATTTATTAAACAATATGTATAGTCAACATGTTTCGAGCGTTAGCTCATTTTCAAGACTAAACTACTGTAAGAAACGTACAACAAATTTATATCTACAAAATGGATGTGAGTAGGGAGGATAGTTGAAAATCTACTTGTTCATTTACAATTTCTTCTTTTCTCTTCCAAGAACTGCTAATTTCAATTGCCTCCAGAAGGTCTAAACGTTTACCTTTATTACCTGAGTGTAGGCATTTAGTTTTATCAAAATCTATGAAGTGATTAGAGCTAATACAATGTTCTGAGAATCCAGTTTTATTAACATTGTACAGAATCGACCTTTTATGTTCATCAACCCGAGTTTTTATTTTCCTACCTGTTTGGCCGATATAAAATGCGGGACATTCATTACAAAAAATCTTATAAATACCGCTTTTGTCTTCAACATTTGTCTTTTCTTTATTATTTACTAAAAGTGACTTAATATTCCTTTTGTTGGTACAAATGGTTTTTATTTCTCTCTTCTTTAATCTTCCGCAAATTTTTTCACTCAGATGAGGTATGAAATTAATAAAATGATATTTTTGTTTGTTTTTAATAATTTGAGATGGATAAATTGAATTCAAAAGAATTTGTCGTTGCTTTTTTCTTATGAGATTATCTATTATATTTTCGTCATAACCGTTATTTTTCGCTAAAAGTTTCAAAGTTTTCACTTCTTTCTCAAGAAGTTTTCTAGAAGTGAAAACTTTGAAACTTTTAGCGAAGAAAAATAACGGTTATGACGAAAATATAATAGATAATCTCATAAGAAAAAAGCAACGACAAATTCTTTTGAATTCAATTTATCCATCTCAAATTATTAAAAACAAACAAAAATATCATTTTATTAATTTCATACATAATTCTTGTCAATCAAATGATTCATCGTTGTTTTATTGCAATTCAAAGTTCTATACCTCTAAAAAAAACACCCTTTACAACCAAATATAATTAACCAGTTACCTCATAGAAACATGAATGTTTATGAAGAAAATTTAACATTGTTAACATCAAAAATCCGTCCACAATAAGATTTTCATATATCCTCAACATTGAAGATATCTTTATGTCAGCTCATAAAATAGGCTTACTATGTTGCCGAACGCGGACGTCAAATTTTCCCATCAAAGCAGGACGTCTCATAAGAAATTGTATTGAAACATGAAAGTTGAGATTTTTTATTACAGTTATAACTAAGCACAATTGTTTAGTTTTCTCTAGGTTCACGCGTTTCCCTAAGATTGTAGCTTCATCAAAGTATTCATACAAAATTTAACGCTGGCTCTTACATTCGTAATTGCTACGTTATACGAGTTATTTTTTACTTTCGTCGTTGTTGCTACTGTATATATCCGGTGAACATTTTGGCTTTAAGATATTGATTATCAGCTTTGGGCACGGATAGATCTCATAATGTTTTTTATGTTTATCCTTTCAATCAAGATTCTCAATGATAACATGCTTAGCTGTCTTTCACTGTCAATTATCCATATTTTCTTCACTTGAGATCAAATCTTTCGACAGATGGGTTTCTTACAAAATCGATACTTAAACTATTTCTAAACAGAGAACAATTTGATTGTAGAAAAGAGTAGTTACGTGTACATGAGTGCTGGAAAAATTCCAACCAACAATTTTCATCAGTAAATTGCAGAAATTTATTTTTATGAATTAATCTCAATAATTTCAGTATCAAAATATAAAAATCAATTCATATGTGATTAGCATACGTACATTCTGTATTCCTTTTCCAATTAAATGCATTCATCAAGTCTATGTAAACAACTCAAGTTCTGTGTTGTTTGGGTCCTTGCCAATGATTCCTTGCCTGTTTTTGAAAACTCAGACATTTCATTGATTAATTGCGAATTTAGGTATAGTAAGTTCTGTTTGTGGAAACGGGAAATACATGCCCGCACTGGCTACAGCAGGACCGAGAGAGAGCCTGGAAGTAAGGCGTCACGTTGTTCATATTTAATAGTGTTGACGTTTATTTGATGTAAATCCATTATGATTGAATATAAACTAAAATTGAAACACTTGAACTTTTGATTTATACTTTATTGACAACAAAGCGTGACGCATTTCGTCGTTACAAACGCGTAAGGGAATACTGTACAGTTAGCATTTGAAGAAGTCGTTTGTAACGACGAAACGCTTCATTCTATGTTGTCAATAAAGTGTAAATCAACAGTTCAAGTGTTTGAATTTTAGTTTAAATTCAATTATTCATATTTGCTCACTAACGGAGTCTAATGTTTCAAAACAGAATTTATTTGTTTAAAAACATTTATTTTATACCAGAGTTTTTATATTCAAATCCTTCAAAAAATTTCCTAATAATAATGCGTCATACTATGTTGTCAATAAAGTGTAAATCAAAGACATGAATTGTCTGTTCAAGTTTCAAGACATGAAATGTTCAAGTGTTTTAATTTTAGTTTAAATTCAATTATTCATATTTGCTCACTAACGGAGTTTAATGATTCAAAACTGGCCAAAAATTAATTATGATAAATAATACCTTCTCTAAAAACATTTACTTTATACCCTAATTTTTATATGCATATCCTTCAAAAAATTTCCTAATAATAAAGCGTCATACTATGTTGTCAATAAAGTGTAAATCAAAGACATGAATTGTCTGTTCAAGTTTCAAGACATGAAATGTTCAAGTGTTTTAATTTTAGTTTGAATTCAATTATTCATATTTGCTCACTAACGGAGTTTAATGATTCAAAACTGGCCAAAAATTAATTATAATAAATAATACCTTCTCTAAAAACATTTACTTTATACCCGAATTTTTATATTCATATCCTTCAAAAAATTTCCTAATAATAATGCGTCATACTATGTTGTCAATAAAGTGTAAATCAAAAGTGTTTGAATTTTAGTTTATATTCAATTATTCATATTTTTCACTAACGGAGTTTAATGATTCAAAACAGGCTAAAAAATAATTATGATAAATAATACCTTCTTTAAAAACATTTATTTCATACCCGAGTTTGGTAAATATTCATAGTATCCACGTCATTTCAAAAATTCAAACTAAACCAAACTTATTGTTGTTGGTGTTATTTGTTTGTTTTGTAATTTTATTATTGACGTTGACATTGATTTTGAAAACTTTCTCTCAATATTACTGTACCTATGAAGCAATAAACTAAATTTTGTATAAATTCCATTTCAATCTATTTGAAGATATATGTAATTTGCTAAATTCTTATTAATGATGTATATGCTTTAACCATAATATTTCTAACAAGTATTATCAAAATCGATATGTATTGATTTCAATTATTACCAGTATTACATTAGTAATACTGGCAGAAGATTTAATTTGAATTCTTGAAATGACGCGAATATTATAAATATTTACCTCGTGTTTTTATATTCATATCCTTAAAAAAATTTCCTAATAATAACTCCTCTTCCGCAGGATTCAGCACAACCACATAATCAAACCTGCTTCCGTTTTATTTTAATTTGAAGATCATTCCACTCCTCTCCTTTTCTTCCAATACTCAACATTTTCATACAACAACATACTCATCATTTTTTCACATTTCTGCACTGAAAACTCTGGAATGGAATATTTAAACTTATGAAGTGCGCATTACTGAACCTAGTGAGGTCATTCCTGCTTCAAGTACTTCGTTTTCGTATGATTAATTGCTCTACAAGTGGCAAGAAATTCCGAATGAGCCATTTAC